>OY728157.1:1122248972-1122793911 GCA_963277665.1 Viscum album
TGTTGTGATTTCATAAACTATGGAATTAGATGTGTGGCAGTAGGATAACCAAATAAAATACATTCAATTGTAGTCTATTATTTCAATAAATGCATGGAGCTATGACAGATAGGTATAAACTAACAAAATATTTACCCAAGAAATGCATGGAGCTATTGACCCCTGTACACTGCCCCCCAGCCCCATTCACCCCTACCCCCTTTACCCCACTTCCCCCCACCCTTCACCCCAACTCTCCCCCCCCCCACTTTCACCACCACTTCCCCCACCCTTCACCCCAACTCCATTGAACCCCCCCCCCATTCACCCCCCTTCCCCCCCTCCCCCCTCCGACACCCCCCACCTGCCCCCCACTACCCCCCCCCCACCTCTACCCCCCCCCCACCTGCACACTGCCCCCCCCCCCCCCCACCTACCCCCCCCCCACTGCCCCCCCCCCCCACCCGCACACTGCACCCCCACCCTTCACCCAAACTCCTTTAACACCCCCCCCCCTTCAACCCCACTGCCACCCCCAACTCCTTTAACATTATTACATATAGTTATCATATGGTTATGAATATATAGAGTGGGAAATTATAGATCTAGTAATTCAGGGTTATTTGAATCCAAAATATTCATGCGGTTTAGTGAATATTGAAAAAGAAGAAATTAGTGCTGTTATATTTGATATATTTTCATTCAAATCAAAATAGAGACATGTGAAAGTTTGAAACTATTATTCAAGATATAATCATTTATATGAACTATGTAAAAGAGTGATAAGACCCAAAACTAATGGTTATAAAGATATGGAGTGGGAAATTCTAGATCCATTAATTCAGGGATATTTGAATCCAAATTATTCATGTGGTTTAGTGAATGATAAAAAATAAGAAATCAAGGATGCTATATTTGATATATATTCAAGTAGTTCTAAATATAGAAAAGTGGAATCTTTCCAGTATTATTCAAGAGAGAAGAATTTCTATACACTATTTAAAAGAGTGATAAGACCCAATATAGTTTTGATTCTAACGAACCACTATGTGTCAAAGTTAAAAAGAAGAGGAAGATCTAGTGCTCTTTATGTTGAAAGAAAGAATAGAAAAAAGTGGTAAGAGGTAGAATAATAATCAACCAAGTAGTTCATGAAGTTTGTAAGAATAAGAGATATGTTCCCCTAGTTTACACATGAAATATGGGGAGAGATGAAGAGTTATGTGTATTTTATTTTAAACAGGAAGGAATATAAAGAATAAGTTATATAATATCAGTTTGATACTATGAAGAAGAAGTGTTTTTATATAGTGATATGTATAAAAATAAAATAAGTGACTTTCTATTGTGTAATGGAAGAAGAATAAGAAAGGAGTAGTACATGAACAATAAGGAAGTATTCTAAATTGGTGTTACAATATATTTTTTTTAACCTATATTTATTGTAAAGGTACGAGATGTACCTGAGTGTGGGAAACACTAAATAAGTGTGTAGTATACACACTCTATACTGTCAAGAGACTATAGTTTAAAGCTCCGAGGTATTTACTAATGGGTTTTGTGACCTTAGGTGTTACCAAATCACACTAAGGATTAGACTTATCATACAAAGAGGTGAAACGTAGAAATTAATATGCCACTTGTGTGTGTCTGTTTGATTATGATATATGAAATAATGGAGGAAAGAGATAATAAAATAACCACTCAACTAATAGTGATAGAGGTAAAAGGAAAAGGGATGAAAATTTAAAAGTAAAAAAAAGTTAATTAAAAGTCACCAAAATTAATTCAAACCCTGCTCAACATGGTTCATATTCCAACCAGTCCCCTTTAGTTGTTATTAGAGACAAATTCACCTCTAATTGGATTCTCTAGTTTTGATGTTGTTCTATTTTAAAGATTAGAAGGTTTTATTCCTAATCTATAATGAAGTTCTATTTTAGTAAAGATATATCTATCTTAGATTCTAATTCTATTTCTACCAACACTAAATTTCTATGTTTGGAGCTTGAAATCATCTAGAAATATTAATCACTCTACTTTGGTAATATGAATGTGATGCATTTGTCCTAGAAGTTGGTGTTTTATGTAAGGATGAATCACATCAACCTAAAGTACCATTATATCTTAATATTTCTTGAATATAGAGTGTTAGGGTTATATAAGATAGTTTGATGGTGGAATATTGAATATATGTTCACAAAAACATTATTCCATGAGATAATGTGACAATATTATGCCTTAATTGGGTATTGGTTAATAGATTAAAGAATTAATAAGAGCATTAAATATGGTAGAAGTATAGTGGGTGATGTTTTCCAATGTTTTCAATGATACCATCAATCCCTTAAAGTAGTATTTAGGTTGATGATTGTTAGAATATGTAAATAATGTTCTCTAAATATATAAACGTACCTAAAAGGATAAATTTCTAATGACTCTTCGGTTTTGCTGGAGTAATGGATGTTGGATTCGTCTGGGAGGTAGTGAGGTTTCTAAAAGATTGTAAAATTTTGATGGATGTCATCTTAGTTGTAATATCCTTTGATAATTTTCTAAAATAATGTAATATATTACCTATCATTTTCTTTTTCACTTCATCAGTATCCTGATACATAGAATTTCAAAAAAAATCTAAACATTTTTAGATCCTCAAAAATATTTCAAAATATTCTGGAATGCATTCAAAAATTCTTCACATAGATATAATGATCTTAATCATTATAACTCTATGTAACTAATGCATTAGAAAAAAATTAAAATATACTCATATAAATTAAATATATTAAACAATTTATACTCATAAATTCTCAAACAATATATTCCTCAAACTAGAATCTATAAACCTTCAACCAAAACAACATTTCCAAGTGAATGGATCTCTAATAATAACCAATGGTAGAATTTATCAAATAAAAAACGTTTAAAATAGGGTATCCTTGGTTTAGAGTAACACTTACTAGTTCAACTATTGGAATGGGTGAATCACAACAAAAGGGAGAAAATAGGGTTCATCCTCAAAAGTAGGGGTGGGTAGGGTTCCTTCGACAAATCCGGAGAGGGTAGGATTTCGTGAGAGTAGGGAATGGGTATACTTATTTTGTGTTAGCCTATGTCACAAGAGTAGGGGGTGATTGTATGAGATAGGGTTATTCACAAGAGAAGATGGGGGTTTGATTTTCCAGAGGGCTTTGATCATGGTAGGAAAGGAGACAACTTCAATCACGGCAGGCAGGGAGAGGGCTTCGATCGCATGAGGCAGGGAGAATGCTTCAATCGTGAGAGGATCGTGAGAGGTAGGGAGGTTCGGGTTACATAGAGGGATGTGGACATGGTGCACATAAAACCTGTGGGGAATACTTCTATACTTCCATGATTAATTAAATTGTGGCAACACAAGTGTGGTGATATCTATATTTTTTAGTTGTGTATATTTGAAAATTATTAAACAAATCCTCCACTTTTTCTATAAATACCCATCATTTCTCCATTTCCTTTCACTCACAATCCATCCTACATTAATATATAGTATTTTTCCTCCCAATTAGTCCCCAAGGTTTCTTTAAGACCCTAAGTTTTTATTACTCAAGATCTAGGATTAACTCTTCAAGGTAAGGGGAATCTCCACTTCTCTTTTCTATTCATATTCCTTTTTTATGTGTTATGTATTAAAATTTACAAACTAAGTTATATTGTCCACTTTATTTTATCCCATTAATATAATAAGAGTCTTTTATAAATGGTATAAGCTTTACCTTTCTCATTTTACATTTTTTGGAAACCACATTTTATACCCATCATGCTACTGAATTTACCTCATAAAATTTCCCTCTTCTCCACAAGAAATTATATTTTTTTATTCTTATGAATAACAAAGAATAATTATTTTACAAGGGTGTTCACCTGAATATAAAAATGATTTATTTTATTTTTGGATTAACATACATGAAACTCACATTCTCTTTCTGTGGGTTGAAAATTACATAATGATCGTGTTTTTAACCACTTTTGAAATTTGATGATTTTGATATGAAACCCATTATTTATTCTCCATGGGTTATTTATAAAATGATTGATTATGATCTATGTGTATCAAATTAATTAAAACATATTAAGGGTTCACCCTGATAGTGCTCTAATTCATTAGTTAAAGAATTAATATCTATAGATGGCATGTTTTATGATACCATGGTGAATAACCTTGGTAATTTTCATTTATGACACCTCGGTGACAAACCTTGGGGATATGCTTATAAATGTCTAATTTAAATGTTGTATCCAAATTTCTATATTATTATTCATGTTATTTGTATTATTATATGCCTTATTTTATTTTTATTATTCCTTAATTACATTCCTCATGTTCTTATTGTTATTCCTCATGATCATATGTAAAATATTTTCTCTTACTAGGCCTCATGCTCACCCCTTTCCATTGATGTATGTACCCAGGATATGAGATGTTGTAAATGTACTTAGGATGAACTCATGAGGATGTATTCAAGTGTATTTATAATAATTTATTAAGTTTACATGTATTATGCATCTTATTTCCAAGAAACTAAACATTAAAATATCATCTATTTATACTATGTAAATGAAAATTTTATGCAATAAAAAGGTAGGATTCCATAGTTAGTATCAAAGTATGATTTAGGTTTTTATGGAAATTAGGAATTTTAAATTTTAGGAATAACCCTAAAGAAATGTTTATATATTGTAAAACATCCTCATATTTTGGTGAAATATTAGTCAAGTAGTTTCAAAGTCATAAAATCTTTGTCTGGATATTAACAAGTGGATGTGGATCTGGCACAAATGTATCTTGAGGTAACACCCGAAAACACTAGTTTGAGATAGACTCAAATAATAAATGGTGCATGAAAACAGACCTTGTTGCACTCCTGGTTTGACGCTCCTAGGGGATATTTTTGGTTAATCACAAGATTTTTTTGAACCATTATGAATGATTGATAGAAAATGTGTTTGTTGTTAACAATAAAATATTTAATCATTCTATTTTAGGAAATAAAATTAATTTAGAATTATAATATTATTAAAAGAATCATTTTTCTCACTAGGGTTTTAATCTTTTAAAAAATGGTGGCAAATAGGAGGAATTGAATAAATGATGAGTGTAATGGAGACAACCCTCTAATGGAATCTAGAATAGAAAAATTCAATATAATGATGAATCAAATAACTTGAAATATGAATAATAACTTGAATAAATACAAGAGACCAGATTCACATCAAAGGGAACAACTTTCTATTGAACCCTTTATGCATCAATGACCACCTTATTTTAATTGATATATCAACCTATTTATCACTGAATAATGGATAAGATTTATAGAAAATATATTTTCTATACTATATTATTCAGAACAAGAGAAAGTCACCCCGGTTGTATACCTCTTAGATGGAGAAAATTATCAGTGGTGGAAACAAATTAAAAACACTAATCTAATAATGTTGACTGATTCTATGGAGTGGTAAGAGTTCATGGGATCCTTCTTCAATAAATATTTACCCCATTCGATGTGAATGAAAATAGAGAAGGAATTACTAGAGTTAAATCAGAAGGAGAATGGATCTGTGGGAAGATATGAGATGAAATTTACAATACTTTCTTGTTACACCTATAGCTTTTATATGGATCTTGATGGAAATTTTGATAGATTCTTTGAAGGACTATAACCCCGTCTATGGAGAAATCTATCCAATCAGGACTATGATTATAACGACCCATACTTTACATACATTGTTAATACTTCAAAATTGAAGCACACTTATTACAACATATGACAAAACCACAAAAGACCGTATAGGTATAGTGTCTTTAGAAACTGGGAAACATAAACAACTGGTTCATAAATCTTCTACAGTGTCTCCCATTTATTTCATCATATCTAGGGTCCCTTTTAACATATTCTACTTAATATCCATCTTCCTGACCTGGGGAAAAGAAAACATACAAAAAAGGGTGAGCTCAAATGCTCAGCAAGGGAAAATAAAGGAAATAAAAATCATATCATATCTTTTTGAAAATCATAACCTGCAAAAGAGATCATAATATCTTAACATGGAATAAATCATAGAAGTGAAAATGAGATCCCCATAATCATAACATAAAACTTGAAACTTTTTGGCATGCACACATAATCATGGAAAATCATTTCTTGTTAGTTATGACTCATTTCCAAGACTATCTTAGCGGACAAAGTCCATTTCTGAACCGAGTTCACTCCTCGTTTCAGTCCTGTATCACTGAACCGAAATAACCTTCCATTCCAGCCATGTCTATCTCATGAGATATAAATATTTACCCAATGCATTGGAGGGAGATATAGGTCTCACCCATCTTATAATGAATCCTTTCTTATGTGTGCCACATAATCATAAATCATACATCATCGCGTAACACATGTAATAAAAATGGGATCATGACATCATAAAACAAATCATATAAGGTAAATGACTTCATAAAAATAATTCCATCAAAACATAATCAAATCAATGTAATAATAGGGATAAAAACAGAACCCTTTATTATCTTAGATGGAAAATAATTTTGATAAAACACTTGAACTCCATTCTTGAGGAAAATATCCTTTCTTCTTCAAAAACATTTTTCCTTTCTTAACATGTCATACAACTTTAAACTAAAAGAAGTAGATTAAAAATAAACTTGAAAACTTGTAAAGTAAGCTTCTTGGAAATAATGTTTTAAAAATCCATTCATGCCGTATAAGTTAAAAAAACATTCTTCGTACTTTTGTCAGAAAAGTCAAAAAAAATACCTCGTACAAAAAAAACGACAAAAGATTCCTTTCATATTCTTTACTAAAAACTCACCGAAGGGTAAAATTGGAATTAAACTATTGTAAGTGGATGGAAACAATATTACATATTGAGGGAACATGGATGTGGATGATAAAATACACCCCAGTAAATACCAAAGTATAAACAATCTCGGATAAAAATGAGATTGTGATATTTCCCTTACCTTAGGTCTGATTTGCTTTGTATGTGTACGAAGCTCCTGTATAATGGTTTAAATAATGTTATTGACTTATTCCAGAATCATTCATATTGATATGATATCATATATGGTCATATTCTTAACTTCTTATTAGTAATATTTCATTGTTACTTGTTACTCGGGTCTTTATTGCCTTTTGTTCTTATGCGAGTTTTGCGGAATAAATTATTATTCTTCTTTTAAGGTTATAGATACCTTATATACAGAATGGTATTAGTGTAAAATATATCATATTTATTCATTCAATTCATTTATATAATTACTATGTAATGATGATCATGTAGAATGAGTCACATCACATCGTGGAGACGGTATTCCGTACGTACGCGCGAGCGATGATATTGTTCCCATGATCGTGGAATTGTATTTAAGTGTATTTATACCATTTCAGTATCAATATCACTTTATAATAATCATATATAGTTACTCATTACACCATTATACCCATCCTTGTAAGGTGATGGTGGAAAAATAGATTACACCACGGCGTGGAGACGGTATTTCGTACGTACGCACGCGCGGTGATTTCATTTTTCCGTAGGATGGATAGAAGGTGAATTAGGGTTGTTTCATATTTATAATAACATATCATTATGTAATTAATACTGATGTTATTACTTTATCATGAAACAACTAAAGAAGAAGAAGTTGAAGAAGAAAGAAATTGAAAAGATCGGTAATGGATATTACCTCTTCTTTGAAACGCCTCTTTGAATCCTCCACTTAGGGAACTAAGATTGGTCTTTGAAGAAGACCAGGACCTCTAGGATTATTCTAGGTAAGTGGAGAAGGGATTTTGGAAGGGTTTGGCCGAGCTTGAGTGCTCAAATTGGTGTGAGGAGGAGGGGGAGGAGGTGTCCTTTTATAAGGGAGGAGAGGGGCACCTTTGGAATAACTAAAACTATTATTTTATTATAAAGTCAAGTTTGGTTTTAAATAGCTAAAAATTGATATATTTCGAAGATAAGGTGGGGATGGATCTAAATCCTCTCATCCAATAGAATTTAGACAAGTTTAGGTTCCTATTTTAACCTTATCATTTAGATTTAACATTAAGTTAAATAATTTTACTTTTACCATGTCTTCTTGTGTTCTTATACTATAATGTTAATAAACTTACTATAAGCAGCCAAACGAACCCCAAGTTGTTTATTATTAATATATATAACCTTATCTAAGTCACTTGTCCGAACATTAGATTTTTAGGAATAAAATAACAATTAATAATATAATATTTGTTTTAAAAACTATTTTATGTCAATTTTGACACTATTTAGTAATTGATTTTTTTGAAAATCATAACAGAATTATTAGTTCTAACCAAGTTAATTAAATCAATACTAACATGTCATATTAACCTAGAAAATTAGTGGGATTCATAAAAAGTCTCAAATTACATTTATTTTTGTGTTTTAACATCAATTATGTCAATATTTCATTAATAAGATAATTACTGCATCATCATTGTGTCATAAATAAATAAATTTATTTAAAGTCTAAAAATTATAAATAAAATATCATTATGTAGTAAATCTTTTTATATTTCTAATTAATATTTATAGTCGAATTTATCTTATGTATAACCCCATATTAAAAATGTTTTAGTTATTAAACTTTGATTTTAACTATTTTAACTATTCATTAAATAAAATAATATTAAATGTCATAATCTAATCCAAGTGGACCTAAATGGTCATATTATATTCATAAGGTTGTTTTTGGTCGAATTACACTTATCCAATAGAATTAGGACATGTGTTAGGGTAATAGTAATATCATATTTACCCTTAGTTACCCTATTTACTATTAACTGCGGTAAAAAAAGTAAAAAGTTACTATTCACCAAAAAATTATTTTTGTCTCATTGAACCACATTTTACTTACTGATATCAACCGTGTCTATCGGATTTTCGAAATTCCATTCACAGAAGCGGTAAAATTAAGTTTTATGCAAAATTCAGTTTTTTAACCTACCACTTAGTGGTTTCACTATTCATCAAAAATTGAAAGTTTTCAGAAAAATACCAAAATTTCACCCTAGGCTAATTTCGATATTCTGAATCCAAAAATGAAGTCCATTTTGAAAAATAAAATTTATAAAATTTCAAAAAGTGGTTATTACTATTCATAACGGCTAGTTTTAATAATATTTTAATAGCATATCGTTGTTTAGTGAAACTCGGTATTGCGTACGACGCAAGCTATCGAGGAAGGTCGCGATTTCGTGTAAAGCAAGCCAAGCAAGTGTTGTGTAGAAAAAGATTCCTTTGATGATTTATATAACATAAAAGTCTCGGGTGTTACATTCTACCCCCCTTAAAAAGAATTTCGCCCTCGAAATTCGTCACTTTGTAACAAACAGATGAGGATACTTCTCCCTGATCATATCCTCAAGCTCCCATGTAGCTTCTTCAAGTTGGTGGTTCCTCCATAAAACTTTCACCAATCGAGTGGTCGAGTTACGTAGGACTTTTTCGCTACGATCCAGAATCTCTATCGGTTGTTCTTCATAAGAAAGATCTTGCTCCAGCGGTACAACTTCTGAGCTGAGTACATGTCAAGGATCAGGTATGTACTTTCTCAGGAGAGATACATGGAACACATCGTGAACTTGAGAGAGATTCAGTGGAAGCGCCAATCGGTAAGCTACCTTCCCAACACGATCCAGTATTTCGAAAGGACCGATATATCTAGGGCTCAACTTCCCCTTCTTTCCAAATCTCATAACCCTCTTCCAGGGATATATTCGTAAGAACACTTTATCACCCACTTCAAACTCTAGGTCTTTTCTTCGGTTGTTGGCATAACTTTTCTGTCGACTCTGAGCTATTCTTATGTGTTGTTGAATAGATCTGACCTTTTCTGCCATTTCATCAACGAGATCAGGTCCTAATAGCTTTCTTTCCCCAACTTCATCCCAGCAAGTTGGAGTCCTGCATTTCTTTCCATAGAGAGCTTCATAAGGAGCCATCTGAATACTGGAGTGAAAGCTATTATTATAAGAAAATTCCACCAAAGGTAGGTGTTGATCCCAACCTCCTTTGAAATCCATAGAGCAAGCTCTCAACATATCTTCTAGGGTTTGAATTGTTCTCTCAGACTGACCGTCTGTCTGAGGATGATAAGAAGTGCTGAAACTCAACTCTGTATCCAGAGTATGCTGAAGACTTCGCCAGAACTTCGAGGTAAATCTCGGATCCCGATCATATATAATATAAAGTGGTACTCCATGAAATCTTACCACTTCCTTTACATATATCCTGGAAAGCTGATCTAGAGAGAAATCCTCTCTAATAGCAATAAAGTGTGCAGACTTTGTAAGACGATCAACTATGACCCAGATAGCATTATTGCCTTTGGATGTTTTAGGAAGTCCTGTGACAAAGTCTATAGTAATGTTTTCCCATTTCCATTCGGGTATGGGTAATGGTTGTAACATCCCCTTAAAATTCTATCTCTCAGCTTTAACTTGTTGACAAACCAAGCATCGGGATACATATTCAGCAACATCTCTTTTCATGCCATCCCACCAGAAGTACTCTTTCAGGTCCCTATACATCTTCGTGCTTCCAGGATGAATAGAGAATGAAGAACTATGAGCCTCATCCAGCAGCTCCTTCTTTAATTCGGGGATGGGAGGAACACAAACCCGATTCCTGAACTTTATTATCCCATCACAATCAAGGTTGAATTCAGGAACATTTCTCACCTTCTTTTGTAACTCGACATCTTCTTTCTGTGCCTCTTTAATCTTCACATGTATAGATGGTTGAACATTCATTTGAGAAAGATAAGATTTTTCCCCTTGCATTATAATTCCAAGATCCATCCTTTGTAAATCCATAAATATTGGATCTTTTGTGATCCTCATCATGGATAAACTAGCATGGTCTTGTCGACTTAATGCATTTGCCACCTTGTTTGCTTTCCCAGGGTGGTAATGGATTGAGCAGTCGTAATCTTTAATCAGCTCCAACCATCTTATTTGACGCATATTCAGCTCCTTTTGTGTGAAAATATACTTTAAACTTTTATGATCAGTATAAATATCACACCTTTCACCATAAAGGTAATGCCTCCAAATCATTAATGCAAAGATTACCGTAGCTAACTCCAAATCATGTGTTGGGTAATTTTGCTCATGGATTTTCAACTGTCGTGAGGCATAAGCCATCACCATATCATTTTGCATAAGAACACACCCCAATCCCTTCTTGGATGCATCGCTGTAGATCACAAACCTTTCTCCACTACAAGGCAGTGTGAGCACAGGTGCACTGGATAACCTTCTTTTCAACTCCTTGAAATTCTCTTCACATTCTTCCATCCAGACAAACTTAACTCCTTTCCGAGTCAACTTGGTGAGTGGATTAGATAATCGTGAAAAATCTTTCACAAAACGTCGATAATATCCAGCCAAACCAAGAAAACTTCAGATCTCAGTTACTATTATTGGTCTCGACCATCTTTCGATAACCTCTGTTTTTGCTGGATCCACAGATATCCCCTCTTTTGAGATTATGTGACCCAAAAATGCAACTTTTTGAAGCCAAAATTCACACTTGGTAAATTTGGCATAAAGCTTCTCCTTTCTCAGGGTCTTCAATATAATTCTCAATTGATCTTCATGTTCTTCCTTGCTCTTTGAATAGATAAGAATATCGTCTATAAAGACTACCATAAATTGATCAAGATAGTCTCTAAAGACTCTATTCATCAGATCCATGAAGATAGCAGGGGAATTAGTAAGACCAAATGGCATCACTATAAATTCATAGTGTCCATACCTTGTACGGAAAGCCGTCTTTGGTATATCCTCCCTTTTGACCCTTAATTGATGATACCCTGAACGAAGATCAATCTTGGAAAAGTATTGAGCTCCGCGTAGTTGGTCAAATAGGTCATCAATGCGCGAGAGAGGATATTTTTTCTTGATAGTGATCTTGTTAAGTTCTCGATAATCAATGCAGAGTCTCATTGATCCATCTTTCTTCTTAACAAATAGAACATGTGCTCCCCAAGGTGACACACTAGGGCGTATGAATCCCTTATCAAGATTCTCTTGGAGTTGCTTCTTCAATTCCTGCAACTCAATTGGGGCCATTCTATAAGGTGTCTTTGAAATAGGCAAAGCACCCGGTACGAGTTCTATTGAGAACTCAACTTCACGATTTGGTGGAAGTCCCGGTAATTCCTCCGGAAAGACATCATCAAACTCCCGTACAATGGGAATATTCTTAAACGTGAGTTTCTCACCTACCATTTGAGATAAATAACCTTTATTTAGTGGAATCAATACCCATAAAATGGAAGAAATTTCCACTGGAAGGTTATGTTCATCCTTGCATTGATAGACGATCATATATTGATCTGGAATATGAAATGTGACTTCCCTTCTTTGGCAATTGATATGAGCTCTGTATAAAAAAAGCCAATCCATGCCAAGAATCACATCAAATTCCACTATAGGAAGGATCACAATATTTGCAGGAAGCACTTTACCACAAACTTTGATCGGAGAAGAATTACAAACTTTTGATGCGACTGTTGTTCCATTAGGTGTTGTCACAGATAACTCAACATCTAATTGTTGAGGTAATACGGTGATACCCTTAGAAAATTCTTCAGAAATAAAAGAGTGGGTGGATCCAGAATCAAATAAAACATTTGCTACTTTAGAGTGGATGGTAAGTGTACCTTTCACCACTTCGTTATCGTACTCCACATCGCTGATAGAAATTGCATGTGACTTTCCTTTGTCTTTAGCCTTAAGAGTTTGTTGATGTCGACCATCATCATCAACCCTTGGATTTAGGCATTGATTGGCATAATGCCCCATCTCCTTGCACTTGAAACATTGAAGTGTAGTAGGTTCATTCTGTGTATCCCATCCTTTATTTGCATCATTAGACATCTTTTTCCCATTATCGCGGCATTCAAATGCCCGATGACCTTCTTTTCCACATTTGAAACATTTACTTGTCCCTTTAAGACAACTCCCTCCATGTTTCTTTCCACACTTTGAGCATAAGGGAAAGCTCATCTTCTTTTCAGTGTACTCTTTAGATTTTCCTTTGAATTCCATTTTCCTCTTCTTATCAAACCCATATGACTGATGGGTTACTCCAATCTCCATCTCGACTTTGAGAGCACATCGAACGATTTCCTCGTAGCTATTGAAGTCCCTTATGGCTAACGCCCTTCGAAGACTGGGTTTTAAGCCACTAAAGAATCGATCGATCTTACTCTCAGGTTGGATAATAATACCAGAAGCGTACCTTGCAAGTCTTGTAAAATTTGCTTCATAAGTACCAACAGATTCATCATCCTTTTGCTTCAGTTCAAGAAACTCTTTCTCCATCTTTGTTCGGAGAATACGAGGGAAGTACTTATTGAAAAATAAGTTCTTGAACTCATCCCATTCCATGGACTCAATTTCATCCCTTTGCCTCGTATTCTTAATAAGATTCCACCATTGATCAGCATCTCCTTCCAAATGATACACTGCTAGGATGACTTTATCATGTTCAGAACATTGAAGAACTGAAAATATCATTTTAGTAGTACTAATCCATTGTTCAGCAACTAATGGATCATTAGACCCGCTGAAAGAAGGTGGACGTTGTCTCATGAAGGATTCAACAGAATGTTACTCCTTCCTTTGCTCGTTTGGAAGTCCTGCATGATTCATAGCTTGAGAAAGTTGTGTGAGCATGGCTACAAGATTTTGCATTCCAGCTTCCATAACATTTGGTTGCTCAGGGGGACAATCATTGCATTTCCCGTCGCATTCCGCATTAACACGATTCCTTCGGGTTCCAGCCATTGACTAAAACCAAGAAGAATAGTGTGAGAAACACTAATTATAATAGGAAAACCACATAATCAAGAATAAAATTTCACACTTAAGGTCTTATCCTAGGTTATTCATGGCCATTTCTAAAACACTAAGATTGTGTTCTATGCTTAGACTTATCCTTAGGGTTCTTACTAAGGCTTTCACATCCTAGTTTCCAAAGGTTGACTATACCTTTCCTCTGATACAAACTATAACGACCCATACTTTACATACATTGTTAATACTTCAAAATTGAAGCACACTTATTACAACATATGACAAAACCACAAAGGACCGTATAGGTATAGTGTCTTTAGAAACTGGGAAACATAAAAAACTGGTTCATAAATCTTCTACAGTGTCTCCCATTTATTTCATCATATCTAGGGTCACTTTTAACATATTCTACTTAATATCCATCTTCCTGACCTGGGGAAAAGAAAACATACAAAAAAGGGTGAGCTCAAATACTCAGCAAGGGCAAATAAAGGAAATAAAAATCATATCATATCTTTTTGAAAATCATAACCTGCAAAAGAGATCATAATATCTTAACATGGAATAAATCATAGAAGTGAAAATGAGATCCCCATAATCATAACATAAAACTTGAAACTTTGTGGAATGCACACATAATCATGGAAAATCATTTCTTGTTAGTCATGACTCATTGCCAAGACTATCTTAGCGGACAAAGTCCATTTCTGAACCGAGTTCACTCCTCGTTTCAGTCCTGTATCACTGAACAAAAATAACCTTCCATTCCAGCCATGTCTATCTCATGAGATATAAATCTTTACCCAATGCATTGGAGGGAGATATAGGTCCCACCCATCTTATAATGAATCCTTTCTTATGTGTGCCACATAATCATAAATCATACATCATCGCATAACACATGTAATAAAAATGGGATCATGACATCATAAAACAAATCATATAAGGTAAATGAATTCATAAAAATAATTCCCTCAAAACATAATCAAATCAATGTAATAATAGGGATAAAAACAGAACCCTGTATTATCTTAGATGGAAAATAATTTTGATAAAACACTTGAACTCCATTCTTGAGGAAAATATCCTTTCTTCTTCAAAAACATTTTTCCTTTCTTAACATGTCATACAACTTTAAACTAAAAGAAGTTGATTAAAAATAAACTTGAAAACTTGTAAAGGAAGCTTCTTGGAAATAATGTTTTAAAAATCCATTCATGCCGTATAAGTTAAAAAAAACATTCTTCGTACTTTTGTCCTAAAAGTCAAAAAAAATACCTCGTACGAAAAAAACGACAAAAGATTCCTTTCATATTCTTTACTAAAAACTCACCGAAGGGTAAAATTGGATTTAAACTATTATAAGTGTATGGAAACAATATTACATATTGTGGGAACATGGATATGGATGATAAAATACACCCCAGTAAATACCAAAGTATAAACAATCTCGGATAAAAATGAGATTGTGATATTTCCCTTAACTTAGGTCCGATTTGCTTTGTATGTGTCCGAAGCTCCTGTATAATGGTTTAAATAATGTTATTGACTTATCCCACCCCCTACCCCTCCCCTTCCACCTTCCCCCCTTACCCCCCCCCCCCTTCCCCCCCCCTCCCCCCCCCCCACCCCCTTATTCCGGGTCTTTATTGCCTTTTGTTCTTATGCGAGTTTTGCCGAATAAATTCTTATTCTTATTTTAAGGTTATAGATACCTTATATATAGAATGGTATTAGTGTAACATATATCATATTTATTCATTCAATTCATTTATATAATTACTATGTAATGATGATCATGTAGAACAAGTCGCATCACATCGTGGAGACGGTATTCCGTACGTACGAACGAGCGATGATATTGTTCCCATGATTGTGGAATTGTATTTAAGTGTATTTATACTATTTCAGTATAAATATCACTTTATAATAATCATATATAGTTACTCATTACACCATTATACCCATCCTTGTAAGGTGATAGTGGAAAAATAGATTACACCACGGCGTGGAGACGGTATTCCGTACGTACGCACGCGCGGTGATTTCATTTTTCCATAGGATGGATAGAAGGTGAATTAGAGTTGTTTCATATTTATAATAACATATCAGTATGTAAGTAATACTGATGTTATTACTTTATCATGAAACAACTAAAGAAGAAGAAGTTGAAGAAGAAAGAAATTGAAAAGATCGGTAATGGATATTACCTCTTCTTTGAAACGCCTCTTTGAATCCTCCACTTAGGGAACTAATATTGGTCTTTGAAGAAGACCAGGACCTATAGGATTATTCTAGGTAAGTGGATAAGGGATTTTGGCAGGGTTTGGCCGAGCTTGAGTGCTCAAATTGGTGTGAGGAGGAGGGGGAGGAGAGGGGCACCTTTGGAATAACTAAAACTATTATTTTATTATAAAGTCAAGTTCGGTTTTAAATAGCTCCAAATTGATATATTTCGAAGCTAAGGTGGGGATGGATCGAAATCCTCTCATCCAATAGAATTTAGAAAAGTTTAGGTTCCTATTTTAACCTTATCATTTAGATTTAACATTAAGTTAAATAATTTTACTTTTACCATGTCTTCTTGTGTTCTTATACTATAATGTTAATAAACTTACTATAAGCAGACAAACGAACCCCAAGTTGTTTATTATTAATATATACAACCTTATCTAAGTCACTTGGCCGAACATTAGATTTTTAGGAATAAAATAACAATTAATAATATAATATTTGTTTTAAAAACTATTTTATGTCAATTTTGACACTATTTAGTAATTGATTTTTGTGAAAATCATAACAGAATTATTAGTTCGAACCAAGTTAATTAAATCAATACTAACATGTCATATTAACCTATAAAATTAGTGGGATTCATAAAAAGTCTCAAATTACATTTATTTTGGTGTTTATAACATCAATTATGTCAATATTTCATTAATAAGATAATTACTGCATCATCATTGTGTCATAAATAAATAAATTTATTTAAAGTCTAAAAATTATAAATAAAATATCATTATGTAGGAAATCGTTTTAGATCTCTAATGAATATTTATTGTCGAATTTATCTTATGTATAACCCCATATTAAAAATGTTTTAGTTATTAAACTTTGATTTTAACTATTTTAACTATTCATTAAATAAAATAATATTAAATGTCATAATCTAATCCAAGTGGACCTAAATGGTCATATTATATTCATAAGGTTGTTTTTGGTCGAATTGCACTTATCCAATATAATTAGGACATGTGTTAGGGTAATAGTAATATCATATTTACCCTTAGTTACCCTATTTACTATTTACCGCGGTAAAAAAAGTAAAAAGTTACTATTCACCAAAAAATTATTTTTATCTCATTGAACCACATTTTACTTACTGATATTAACCGTGTCTGTCAGATTTTCGAAATTCCATTCACAGAAGCGGTAAAATTAAGTTTTATGCAAAATTCAGTTTTTTAACCTACCACTTAGTGGTTTCACTATTCATCAAAAATTGAAAGTTTTCAGAAAAATACCAAAATTTCAACCTAGGCTAATTTCGATATTCTGAATCCAAAAATGAAGTCCATTTTGAAAAATAAAATTTATAAAATTTCAAAAATTGGTTATTAATATTCATAACGGCTAGTTTTAATAATATTTTAATAGCATATCGTTGTTTAGTGAAACTAGGTATTGCGTACGACGCAAGCTATCGAGGAAGGTCGCGATTTCGTGTAAAGCAAGCCAAGAAAGTGTTGTGTAGAAAAATATTCCTTTGATGATTTATATAACATAAAAGTCTCGGGTGTTACAATGATAGTTATGAGGATATAGTCAGTAGTTCTATATATATTGAATTGGAGTTATGCGAGACATAATGGTCACACAAATAAAATAAAAATGAGATATCTTTGGAGTCACAATTAGTGAGGAACTCTAATCATAGAAGAGGAGGAAAGAAAGTTCAACTTTCTACATGCAACAAATGTGCAAAGAACCATTTAGGGTACTAATTTCTTAGGAGTGGAATATGTTAAAAGTGTGTAGAGATGTCCATATAGCTAAGAACTGTCATGGTGGGGTGAATCCTCAAATTCTAAACACTAATAAAAAAAGGGAAGATGGTGAAATCCCAACTTAAAGTCTAATGCTTAAAGTGTCGACAGCTTGGGAACTTTTCCAATCACTATCCAAATTAAAAGATAATAGGAGAAAATAACCATAAACCTAAGAATAGTTCAAGAGAGAAGGTCAGTCATTTTCTATCATGATAGAATAAGTAAAATATCCAAATGATGTGGTAAAAGGTACTCTCATTGTTCTCTAAAATCTAGAAAGTATTTTTTTTATTTTGGTTCTACGCATTCCTTTATTTCATCTAAGTTTGAAAAGAATATAGAATCAATCCTTGAACTTCTATAAGTAGAGTTATCTATCAATACTTCTGGATGGATTATAAAAGAATCAACAATGTATAGAAACTATAGTATTGAATTTGGTGAGTAGAATCTTATCATAAATATATTAGTCATTTCCATGGTGGAATTCGACATTATATTATGGATGTACTGGCTCTCAAAGTATAATTATAAGATCAACTATATTAGTAAGTAAATATTAGTAGTGTTTAATGGAAAACCTATAGTTATTTTAAAAGGATAGATATCATGACCTGGTCTTTGACTAGAAGAACCTCATGTATCCTTCTTTATGGAGATGATCGGTGAACAGGAAAAAGAAAATGAAAGTATAAGAATAGAAAATGTTCCCATAACTTAGGAATACACTTATGTATTTCCTAAAGAGTTACCAGTGCCTCCCCTAGAAAGAGAGGTATATTTCTCCATTAAACTCATACCTGGATCCAAGATAGTATCAAATACCCTATATAGAATGGAAAATGTAGATCTATATGAATTAAAGAAACAACTTCAAGATATTTTGGAAAAGAGGTTTATTCGACCAAGTGTGTCTCCTTGGGGAGAACCTGTTCTCTTTGTGAATAAGAAGGATAGATCAATACAGATATGCATTGATTATAGAGAACCTAATAGTATCATGATGAATAAAAAGTACCTTCTCCCAAGGATTGATGATTTATTTTACTAGGTTCCTAGGGTTCAATTATTCTCCAAGATTTATCTTCAATATGGTTATAATCAATTGAGGGTGAAGAAATATGATATTCAGAAGACCACCTTCCAATCAAGATATAGGAATTATGAGTTTTCTGTTATTCAATTTAGCTTGAATAATGCTCCTTATATATTTACGGATTTCATGAATAGAGTCTTTAAGGAATACATTGATATATTTTTGGTAGTTTTTATTGATGATATTTTGATATATTCCAAAAGTAATGAGGAGAATTAAGTTCATCTAAGGGTTATATTAAAAACACTAAGGAAGGAGAGGCTATTTGGAAAATTCAGAAAAATTGAAGTGCGGTTACAACAAGTTGTTTTCTTGGGTCACATTGTAACCAATGAAGGAATCTGAGTTGGCCCTACCAAGAAAAAGGTTATATAGGATTGGCCTCATCCTCCACCAATAGCTGAGATTCATAGTTTCCTTGGTTTTACCAAAATATTATAGGAGGTTTTTGAAAAACTTCTCATGAATTTAAAATCCACTAAACAAGTTATCTCAAAAAGGGACTATGTTTATCTAGACTAGGTAGTGTGAAGAAAGTTTACAAGAATAAGAGAAGATATTGGTTACTACACTTGTGTTAACTCTACCCTATATTGGAGATTTATTAGTTATTTTTAGCTATGAATCTCTAAAAGGGATTGGGTGTGTACTCATGAAAAATAACAAGGTTATTTCTTATGCATCTTGACAGTTAAAGACTCATGATCCAAATTATTCAATCTATGACCTAGATCTAGTTGTGGTTGTTTTTTCTCTAAAAATATAGAGGATATATCTTTCTAGTGAGAAATTCGATATATACGCAGACCACCAATGTTTAAAGAATATATTCATAAAAAAAAAGAATTGAACATGAGACAAAGAATATGGTTGGAACATCTTAAAGACTATGAATGTTCAATTCATTGTCACCCTGGAAGAGAAAACAAATTTATTGATGCATTAAGTAGGAAAGACTCTATTATTCTAGCAATGATGAGGATTCAAGGATGTCCTTTGAACAAATACCTAGTAAAACTAGATATGGGAATCATAAGGGATGGGACATCATCAACCCTATACCAAATGATTTCTCAATCATGATTATTATAAAAATCAAGAAATATAAAATAAAACATCCCTTGTTACAAAAGAAGATAGAGTTTGTGAATAATGGGAAGTTTCATAAGTTCAATATTGATCAAGAAGGTGTATTGAAATTTCATACAATACTATATGTTCTATCTATTATAGATATAAATAATGAACTGATGGATGAATCTCATAGCTCTATATTCTCTATACATCTTGGAAGAACTAAAAGGTATAGGGACCTTCCTGATCATTTTTGGTGGGATAATATGAAAAGGGATATTGCCGACTATACTAAAAGGTTCTTGGTGTGTCAATAAGTAAAGGAGGAGAGACAACATCCTAAAGGGGTATTAAAACCACTAACCATACCAACATGGAAGTGGGACAATATCACTGTGTAATTTTCCATAGGTCTCCTAATAACATCCAAAGGAAATAATGTGATGTGGGTTATATTGGAATGACTTTCCAAGACTGCACATTTTATCATTATTCGGGAAGATTTATCTCTTGAACAACTTTCCATGATATACATAAAGATAATGGTGAGGCTGAATGGGTCACCACTTTATAACATTTATGAGTATGATCCAAGGTTAACATATAAAATCTCGAGGATTCTTCAACATGATCTAAATACTAAATTGAATTTCATTGGGTCCTGTCACCCCTAGACTGATGGCCAATCTGAAAAGACAATTCAAACACTCGAGTACAAGATGAGAACATGATCAATGAAATTTAATGTTACTTGGGACCAACAAATCCCATTAGTTGAGTTCTCAAACAATAATAACTTTCACTTGAGTATTCAAATGTCACCCTATGAAGATCCATATGGGAAGCGAAGTAGAATGCCTTCCTGTTGTGATGAATTTTGTGAGAGAAAGTTGTTTGGGCTTGATCTTGTGCAAGAGATTACAGAAAAGGATCATGACATACAAAAACACATAAAGGCTGCTCAGATTTGGTAGAAGAGGTATGTTGAAAACCATTAAAGGTACTTGGATTTTGATGTTGGTGATAATGTTTTACTTCGAATATCACTATTGAAGAGATTCATGCGGTTTGGGAAGAAAGGGAAGCTTATCCCTAGGTACATTGGCCCCTATGAAATCTTGGATTTCATAGAAGTAGTTTTCTATCAGCTAGAACTTCCACTAAATCTAAATCAAGTTCATAATGTATTCCATTTATCTCTCTTAAGGAAGTACATACCTGACCCTTCACATGTACTAAATCCAGAGGTGGTATAACTAGAACATGGCCTCTCTTACGAGGAGAAACTGGTGGAGATCTTGGACCATAGAGACAAGGTTATATGTAACAATACTACCCACCTTGTCAAAGTTTTATAGATGAACCATAAATATAAAAGAAGAAATGTGGGAACTAGAGGAAACAATGAGATATAAGTACCCACACCTTTTCCCAACTGAGAGAACAAGTTGAAATTTCATGGGTGAAATTTATTAAGGGGAAATAATGCAACTCCCTGGACTTTTTAAATGATATTTATTTCTTGAAAATGTGTGTTATTTTATCTTACACAACAAAACCATGTATATTTAATAATAAATTGGTATTTATAGAGTATAAAGGGAAATGTGACCATCAAAATTCAATCATTATATGATCAGTGGTCAAATATGACCATTGGTAAATATGATTATTTGAAACCATACTCTTGGTAATAATTTTAATGTTATAATTAGTTCTTATAAGTATAAATTAAAAATGATAATTAATGCATAAAGGAGAAGTGATGGCCTCAACCAATAGATTCATGTTGTATGAATCCCATTTTTCTGAACTTGGGAGGGAGATAGAATCATTGGGGTTCTCCCTTGACCAAACCCAAGCAAGACTTTAACAAGTAAATATTGAATTAAATATTCTATGGTAGAAGTTCAAGTTAGTAAAAATTACCACTCAGGCGATGTTGGTCGAGCCACCCCATGAATTTATCACTATTGAAAACCTTAACCTTAGGTTATATGTGGGTTTTAGAATGGGTTATGTTTCTAGGACTTAGTTACTTAAAGTTTAATTCAATTGTATAAATATAAATTTTATTCCATAAATTCCTTTTTAAGAATAGTTTTTCTTAAATATGACGAATTTGATAAATTTATTTTTCATACACAAATTTTACTTTTCATAAAGGATGTAAATTTTTTATAATAAACTAAGGTATTATGAAAAATATTTATTTTAATGAAAAATTATGAGAAAAATATTTTTATTTAAATATAAATGATAAATTAATTTTATTAACTCATTGAAAACTTTAAGTGTTAGAAATTTTACAATACATTTTCAACTCGCTATTTTTTAAATAAATAATATTTTTTATATTTTAAAAGTTAATATTATCATACTTATAGAATTATTATGATAAAATAAACATCATTTTTTAAATCATCATGTTGTAATTTGTTTAGGGAGAATTTATGAGAATTTTCTAAAATATATTTTTTTTTCATGAATAGAAAAAACAAAGTTTGAGGTTTTTGGTATGTTTAATGACTTCATAATTATTTAATAATAATGTAATAATCAATTAACCACAAACCAAGACCTAAAATAGGTTTTTTTATTAATATTAAGTATTATAATATATTTTAATCAATTTTCAAACCTATAATTTACTTTCCAAAGTCTAAAATAGAAACTTTAACATTAAAAATATTATTTTGTGGAAACTTTATTTTTATATGAAAAAAGAAGTAATATAAAATGATGAAAAATTATTGAGGGTTAAAATAACATAAAATATTTCCCAAATTTCCAAGACCTTTGGGAAAAAAACATAGGAAATCCCCTGGTTTTTTATTTTCCACAACCTAGATTTCTAAGGCCTGCATTTGGAAATTATTAAACAAATCCTCCATTTTTGCTATAAATACTCGCCCATTTCTCCATTTTCCTTCCCTCATAATCCATACACTATAAATATTTGGTTGTTTTCCCCTAATTAGTCCCCCAAGGTTTCCTCAATCCTCCAAGGTTCTGTTTCTCAATATCAAGGAGTTACTCTTCAAGGTAAGGGAAATCTTCACTTCTCTTTTCTATTCAAGTTCCCTTTTTAAGTGGTATGTCTTCCAATTTCCAATATAAGTTATATTTTATACTTTATTTTATCCCATTAATGTAATAAGATTATTTTATGAATTGTATAACATTTTCCCCTCTCATTTTACCATTTTCTAAAACCACATTTTATATCTGTTATGTTGTCAAATTTACTTCTCAAAATTTCCCTCTTCTCCTTGAGAAATTATATTTCATTTTCTTCTTGTGAATACCAAAGAATCTTTATTTTACAAGGGTATTCACCTAAATGTAAATTTTTTTTTATTTTGGTATTAACATACATAAAACTCTCATTATTTTTCTGTGGGTTGAAAATGACATAATGATTATGTTTTTAAGAAATTTCGAAACATTGTGATTTTGATATGAAACTCATTTTTTATTCCCCAATGGTTATTTTTGAAATGATTGGTTGTGATAAATGAGACTCACATTAATTAATACATATGAAGGGTTCACCTTGATAGTGCTCCAATGCATTGGGTAAATAGTTTAATATCTATAGATGACATGTTTTAGGATACCATGGTGAATAACCTTGGTAATTTTCATTTATGACACCTTAGTGACAAACCTTTGTGATATCTTATGTATGTATCATTTAAATTATTTAGCCACATTTCAATGTTATGATTCATTTTATTTTTATTATGATATTTCTTATTTTTCTTGGTTCATGCCTTAATGGAATTCCTCATGTTCTTATTGTTATTCCTCATGATCACATTATTTTCCCTTACTAGGCCTCATGCTCACCCCTTTCCTTTGATGTATGTCCCCGGGATATGATATGCAGTAAATGTATTTAATATGAACCATTGAGGATTTATTCAAGTGTATTTAGAATAATGTTTAAGTTATCATGTATTATGTACCTTATTTCCAAGAAACTAAAGTTTAAAAGATCCTCTATTTGTACCATGTAAATGAAAAGTTTATGTAATAAAAATATGAGATTCTATATTATCCTTACCAGGAGTGTATGCAATATAAAAATTAAACAATTACAGGTACTACATATACCATATCTACCAAAGGTTAAAATAACTTTTAAGAATATATAACTCAATATTTTATGATTAGAGTATATGGTAGACCTTTCATCGAAAAGGTAATGCCATAAACTACTCAAAGAATACATTATAGCTATGAGTTTGGGGTAATGTGAGGATAATTATTCTCATGAGTCCAAATATGAATGTAACCATAAGCCACAATGTGATCACTTTTCATAATAACACAACCCAAACTTGAACAGATGCATCACAAAGGACCGTACAGTCCTCCCTAGTGACTAGAAGAGTCAAAATAAGAGTTGAATTCAACATATGCATCAACTAATCAAAGTAAGCCTGATAATTTTAATCCCATATAAACTTTACTCCATTATTAATAAGATCAGTCATCATATAATCCAACTTAGATAAATCATTTAAAAAATAGTGATAATATCCTACTAAATCGAAGAAGATATAAATCTCAAAGACATTTGGTGGCTCCTCACAATTCATAATAGTTCTCACCTTATTAGGATCAACTGAAATATCATGTTTAGAAACCACATTTCCCAAGAATATTAATTCTCACATCCAAAAGTTTTATTTATAAAGTTTGGTATAAAGTTTTTGATTTCTCAATATGCCTAAAACTACTCTCAGATAACGTACATGGTCCCTCTCGATCTTAGAGTAAACCAAGATATCATCTAATAATATCACCACAAAATAATCAAGGTACTCTTGGAAAATCATTTTAATAAATTAAATGAACACTGCAGGAGTATTGGTTAGACCAAAAGGTATAAAAAGTTAATCATAATGGAAATACTTACTCCTAAAGGTAGTCTTAGTGATATCAAATACCTTGATCTTAATATGGTGATAACCAGACTGAACATCAATCTTTGTGAACTAATTTTCCACTATCAACTAGTCAAAAAAATCATTAGTATAGGGAAATGAATATTTTTCTTTACTATGACCCTATTAATATTTCTATAGTCAACAAAAAGGTGAATTTTTCTATCATCCTTCTCAGAAAAAAGCACAGCTACTTCCCAAGGTGACACACTAGGGATAATGATCCCTTTAGAAAATAGATCGTCCAAATGATTTAATTCCTTTAGTTTTTTTGGATTCATATGGTAAGAGGGAATATAAATAGGAAGGGTGCCAAATACCAAGTTAATAGAAAACTCTTCCTCCCTCATTGGTGGAAAACTAGAAAATATTTATGGAAAAATATTGAGAAACATAGAAACTATTAGAGTAAGATCATTACATGAATATTCCAATTCCAATTCAATGGAAAACATGGATATCATCCTATCAGACTCTGGATGAGGAGGACCAGCTCAACTCAACCTCAAGTCCCATTCCCCTTGAAATACATGAAACACCCCATCGAGGATAGTAAAGGAAACATGTCAAAGATAATGTTCAATATGAGATTTATCAGATATCATTCAATCCATCCTATGAATAGAATCCATAGGTTTTATATATAGAACCAAAAATTCCCATGAAATATCAACTTCCAATAAATAGAAAGTACAATAAGGGAATCGAAGACCCTACTCTCTCTTCATCCTCAGAGGCATATAAATCTCCATAAAAAATTCATTATATCTATGAAATTATTTAGAAATTCCTAATATGAATATATTTGAAGTAATAAGAGGAATCAATATCAAATAATGAATTCACTAATGGTAAAGAAATGGTAATGGTACCTTCCACCATTATAGGACACACATAACCTTCCACTAGAGACTCATACACTATATAAACAAGCTTCATCCTTGATGCATGTGGTAATAACCCCTTTATTATTTTAGTATCTGACTACATCGTAGATACTCCCAATAATATCATGGATGTTAAGCCCAATTGAAGAACACATTCGGACACAAGGTAAGGGCTTTCTACCCAACCCTCTATTTTATTTCAGCTTACTCTTTGTCTCACTTAATCCCAATTAAATTGTTAATTATTATTATTTATTACTCATAATTTTTTTAATGTTATATATATGTGTACCAATCATAATACATCTTTATTCTATGGAGATTTAAATGTTTTATAAATATATTTCCCAATTATTCCAGATAAAAAAGCCTAATTTGAGGGAACTTATTAAACTCTTACCTATTTTAAAGTGCACTCTATAATATGTTTTAAGCCAAAATTATTTTTATAAAACCAATCATTTCATCATGGAAAAACAAAATTATTTCATTTCTATTTTTATGAAAATATTTTTCTAAAAGAACTCTTCTTTTCAAAGTAAAAGTGTATTTCTCTAAAAAATTCCTTGATGCTTTTATTAGAGTATTTTTGTCTATTTCAAAACCTATATTGAATTTTATGTATTATTGAGGTTAATATATTATTTTTATAATATACCATTTTATTATATATTTTATGACCATTTTGATTGTGGATATTCTATCTTGATACCATTCACCATACTACTCAAAATGGTTAGGGTTTGTGTGTATAAATTGGGGAAAGTTATTTCATATGTTCATGTTATTTATGTTTAGTCCCTTTAATATGAGTAATAAAATAGACTTAGAAAGTAAATGGTGCGTCCTGATATAACCCCTTGATGCATCGGTAGGTATCATGAGTCGAAACAAAATTAGGTTTTGGATGAGGCCTTACCCTATTATTTTCATATGTCTTGTTAGAGGCCTTGACAATATGTTTTAGATATCCGTCAGTATGCGTTACCTCATTATAGTATTAGTAATTGATAAACCATGTGATCATTTGGCTAGTAGAATATCAATGGTTATGTTTTATTTTCTTATGATCATTTATATGACCATATTTAATTATCTCTCATTCCAACAATATTATGATCAATTATATTTTTAAAGGAATGTGTTTTTAGTTGTTCACCATGTATAATGTATATTTTTATGATAACTTCCATTGTATTACTTACCCTTACTGAGTATCTGAGATCACCCTTTCCTATGTTTCATTTTCCCTGGGTTGTGAAGATGAATATTATGAATGAATTTTAGGGATAATTTAGGTGTCATATGGATTTACTATTATGTATTTCATTTCAAGTTTTAATTTTGAACTTATGTTTGTATCTTATTTTCCAAAACCACTAAACTATTCTTTTACTCAGGATACGAATATCTTGTAATCATGCCAATATAATAAAATAAGGCATTCGATCTATGCTACAAGGGTTGGGTCCTTACAGTTGGTATCAAATCATGTTTATTAAAAAACTTTGAAACTACATTTAGGAAATGTATATTAGGGAACAAAATCGTAAGATAAACTTTGAGGATAAACATACAGGAACATCATAAAATTTTTGAAAGGAAGATATTATGTACATATTCCTAGAAAATATATCCATATTTGGATACTAAAAGTGGACATGGTTCTAGAATAGATATACCTAGGAGTAACAACTCTGACAAGGTGTTTCAGGCTTGACCCAGGGTAACCTAGTACATGACAATGGGCCTTATTGTGCACCTAGTTTGACACTCCAAAGGGATATTCTTAGGATAATTCACATCTCCTTTATAAGACATCATGAATGATTTAAAAGTAAATTTTTCCTCAAAGAAACCATGTTTGTTATTATCGGATTAGATATGCATAGGATTTTAATTTATGTTAAGTATTCTACTGGTTGAGATTATTAAATATGATTCATAACTTAATCTAGAGTATTGCATCATTTAGAAATGGATCCTAGTGAAAGGAATGGAAACTGTATGAACATGTGTATCCCATGTAGGGATTTCCCCCTATAAAAGATAATGATGTTGGTTCTAGAGCTACGATGGGTGCTGAGTAACTTATAACTATATTGGGATAGTTGAGTCAAGTTATGAACAATAACCATACCTGTATGAAGCACCCTGAACTAAAATATAGAGGAGAAATGTTTGACCACTTTATAAGAAAACAGCCTCCATTATTTAATGTGACTACAAACCCAATTTTAGCTGAGTAGTGTATAATTTCCTTAGAGAATATATTTCTAGCTTTGGGAAGTAACAAAAGGGACAAGGTTTTCATGGCAATTTATCTTTTATCAGGAGATTTGAATCGATGGTGGTCGTTAATTCAAAACACAAAAGAGTATGAACATATTGAAAATATGGTATGGAAGGATTTTAAGGATATATTCTTAGAAAAATAATTTCCTCATGAACAGCGAGTAGATATGGAAACGTAGTTTCTAAATATGAGGCAAAACGAGGATGAGAATGTTGCAAAGTATGAATCTAACTTCACAAGGTTATTAAGGAATGTCACGGATTACATAGGTAATCAAATAAGCAAGATTGATTTATTATTTGATCATTTAAAACCATTCTTTAGAAGGAAAATATTTTCCCAAACTTTCTCATCATACGAAGATATAGTCTCATGTGAAATCAAGACAGAGACTGAAAATTAAATTTTTTATTATTCAAACACTTTTGAGGAAAAAGTGAGAAACCAAACAAGACTCCACGACATAAACAACAGATCACCATGAAAAAAAAATTAATCCAACAGCCCCACGCCATCATAGAAGAAGAGGGTGTTAGAGGAAATAATGGAAAAAGGGAAGAATAAAAGGAAGTTTAACAACATGTGATATGTGTGTAAAGAAACACCTCACAGACTTCTTAAAAGGAAGCGGAGTCTGTTAAAAATGTGGAGAAATAGGCCACCAATATCGATATTGCAAGGGAAAGAAATAAGCTACCAATGTTAAAAGATATAATTTTAAAGGGATGGGACATTATACCAATGATTTTCCTAAGAATCAAGGAAACATTCCCCATATAAGGATAGGGGGAAAGTCCAAGCTTATACGATCACAACTACTGGAGTTTAATTTTTTAACAATGTGTTGGTAGGTACTATAATTGGTTCCTCAACTTGGAAAATGCTTTATTTGATTCTAGATCATCACATTCCTTTATATCTTCCCATTTTTTCTTTAAAAATTAAATATTTCCAATTATCCTTAACAAGGGAGTTGTCAGTGAAACCCCATAAGGGAAGTCGCATTAAAAAAAAGATGTTTCAAAAATTCCCCATTATAGCATATGGATATTCTTTATCTTATGATTTTATTATCATACCTATGGTTGATTTTTATATAATCCTTGGCATGGATTGGATTTCAAAATAAGATTCAAAAATCTATTTCCAGAAGAAGGAAATTATGATTTTTGAGGAAAGTGTGTAATCCATTATCTTTAGAGTAGAAACATCACCATATGATTCTTATCTAGATCCACCCCATTATCTCTACTAAATGTAATTATTAGAAAGGATAAGAACTCAATATCTATGAGTGAGTAAAGAAAGATTAAAATTTAGTATGTACCTATTGTGAAAGAATACATTGATTTATTTTTAGAGGATTTACTTGGACATCCTTTAGAGTGGGAAATTGAGTTTTCTATTGATTTAATTCCTGGTGCAAGGACTATATCCAAGAATCCTTATAGAAAGGACATAGTTGAATTAGTAGAACTAAATAAACAACTAAAAGAATTGAGTGATAAATGATTCATCCACTCTAGTGTTTCTCCATGGGGAGCCCTTGTTCTCTTTGTCAATAAGAAAGATGGATCTGTGAGGTTGTGCATTGACTATAGATAAACTAATACTATTACAATAAAGAACAAGTATCCCCTGCCTCAGATTGATTATTTATTTGATAATTTTCATGAAGCCTGATATATTTCTTGGATTGGACTTCGATCTAGATATCATAAATTGTATGTGAGGAAGTAATATATTCTAAAGACAACATTTTGAACCAGGTATGGACATTACAAGTTTACAATAATGCCTTTAGGACTGACTAAGGCACCCTATATTTTCATGGATCTTATTAATAGAGTTTTCAATGAATATTTTGATGACCTTTTGTGGTATTTATTGATAATATCCAAGTATAATCCAAAATATATGAAGATCATGAGAACCACTTGTGCATTATTCTAAAGACTCGAAGAATTGAATTATATAGGAAGCTTAGCAAGTGTGAATTTTGGATTATGTAAGTTTCTTTTCTTGTCCATATTGTCTCTAAGGATGGAATCTTAGTTGATCCTATAAATACAAAGGCTCTCCAGGAATGGACTACTCAAATAAACATAATTGAGGTACATATTTTTATTGGTTTAGTAGGTTATTATCAACATTTCGTTCAGAATTTCACCCATTTATCCAACCCGTTGACCAAGCGTACTCATAAAGGGGTTAAGTTCATATGGAAAAAAGGATATAAAGAATGTTTTGAAGAATTGAAGATGATATTAGTTAATTATCTGATCCTAACTCTACCATCAAGAAATGGTATATTTATGATCTATAATGATGCATCAAAGAAAGGAATTAGTTGTGTCCTTATGAATAATGATAAATTTATTTCTTATGTATCAAGGTAGTTAAAATTTCATGAATAGAACTATCCAACTCATGATCTTTACTTGGTAGCTCTAATATTCTCTTTGAAGATATGGATACACTATCTCTATAAACAACGGTGTGAGATATATATAGATCATAAGAGTTTAAAATATATCTTCTCATATAAAGAAATAAACATTGGGAAAAGGCAATTGCTTGAGCTACTCAAGGATTAAGATTATTCAATACACACCACCCAGTAAAGGAAAATAAGGAAACTGATTATTTGAGTAGGAAGGATCATGGAATTTTAAACAAAATGAGGATTGAAAAGGATCATATATTCATGTATTTAGTAAAGATGTATACAATAATTATCAAAGAATGTGAAATGTCATTAATTTTTAAATTGGTTACCCTACCATCTATATTGAAAATAATTAAAACTCCTCATTCTGATGATGAGAATATTCAAAATAAAAGTAAAGGTGTGGATAATGGGAAGTTGGCTGACTTCATGTGTGAAGATGTAATTTTGAAATTTGGGAAGAGGTTGTGTGTTCCCTCTATACCCAAGTTGAAAAAAAAGTTATTGGATGTTGCCCATAGCTCTAATTTCTCTATACACCCTAGTATCACTAAAATGTATAGGTATTTGTAGAAACATTTCTGGTGGGATAACATGAAGCAAGAAATTTCTGATTATGTATCAATATATTTAGTCTCTCAACAATTGAAGGCTGAATGACAACATCCTAGAGGAGTCATAAAACCTCTACCTATTCTTACATGGAAATGGGATGGAATCACCATGCATTTTGTCAATACATTACACAAAACTCTAAGAAATAATGATGAAATATGGGTAATTTGTGGATCAAATTATGTAATGTACACTTCTCCTCACTATAAGTGAGGATTTTCCACCAGAGTGCCTTGAATGACTCTATATAAATGTAGTTATGAGACTTCATGGAGCACCTATATCAATTATTTCTGATCATTATCCACAATTAACATTGAAATTCTAGAAAATTATTCAAAAATATTTGGATACTGAGCTTTGATTGAGTATTGCTTATCACCCTCAAACTAACAAGAAATCCGAAATGACAACCCAAACTTCAGAAGACATGTTGAGATCATTCTCACTTGATTTTAAAGGTATGTGGGATCCATATTTACCTTTGGTTGAGTTTTCCTATAATAATAGTTTCCATTAAAGTATTAAAATTGAACTATATGAATAATTTTATTTAAAGATATGTCATACACCAACGTGTTGTGATGAAGTTGGTGAAAGGAAGCTTGTGGACCCAGAGCTTGTGCAGGAAACAACAGCAAAGGTAAAGAATATTTTAACCCATATTAAAGTAACTCAAAGAAGGAAAAAGAGCTATGTTGATAATTGAAGGAAGGATTTGGAATTTTAAGTGGGTGATCATGTTTTCTTCAAAGTATCTCCATGAAAGGGTGTTATAAGATTTGGGAAGAAAGGTAAACTGAGCCCTAGGTACATTGTTCCTTTTGAAATTTTGGAAATAATTGGAGTTTTGTCTTATCGTTTGGAAATGATACCTAGCCTTTCTAAGGTACACAATCTGTTCCATGTCTCATTGATGAGAAATTATTTTTTAGACCCAAGAACATGTACTCGCTTCTGAAGGTATATAATTGGAACCTGACTTATCTTAATGTGAAGAGCCTATCTGGATTCTGGATACTAAAGAATGGGTGTTGAGGAATTGGACAACTCGACCGGTAAAGGTACTTTGGAAAAATCATAAAATTGAGAAGGAAATGTGGGGGCCTGAGTAACTTATGATGAAGACCTACCCAAATCGTTTTATGAGGTAACATTTTGATAATTTCAAGGATGAAATATTTATAAATGGGGAAGAATGTAACACCCCAAGGTTTTACAAATAAATTTAATATAGAATTAATGAAACACTAGGCCCCTGAGAAACAAACACATTGTATAGGATATAGTTAAAACCTAGCCACTAAACATAATTTTTCCACTTCTATGATTTTATTTTTGAAAAACTAATATAAATGGTTGTAATCAGTAAGATATTTAGAGTCTGATAGGATCAACTTACATTTTTTGTGAATAATAACTTATCCTTATGAATAGTAACTTACCATTATGAATAGTAGTGTACTCTTATGAATAATAACCCCATCCATGTATGTATAAGTAAAATTTAGGCACCATATAAATGATAGTGAATATTTTAAAAATTAATAATTATGTGTTGATATTTTTTAGAGTAATAAATATTTAATTTCCATTTTAAATTAAAAAATTTAGTTAAAATAAAATTAATTTTCAAAAAAATTATTCCAAAATAAATATTTTTTTGGACTTATGATTTTAGAATAATTTTATGAGACCTCAATTTATTTTTAAAATTATTACAAAATCAGTTTTAAATATAAAATATATATTTTTCAAGTAAATAATATTATTATTTAAAAATAAAATTTCTATTATTTAAAAAATTATTTTTATAAAATGAAGTTTATTTTTTAATTCTTCACATCAAAAAATGGTTAGGGTTGATTTTTGGTATTTTTCTTAAATACTGGAATTGTTGGTGAATAGTGAAATTCTATCATTTACATAATATGCTAAATAAAATAATTTATGCATCATTATTGAGTAATGGATAATATAAATTTAAATTGGTTTTAACTTACATGCACCTTTAACTATTTTTTGTCACAAGAATCAAACGCTTTTTCTTGTCTTGAGAAAAATAATAAAATAATGAATAAGATATTCAAAAATCACTCCTCTCCTCCACTATAAAAACCTCCCCTCGCTCCCTCTTATATTCACTCCTCTAATAATTGAAGCTTCTCAAAGTTATGAAAAAAAATACTCTTCCCAAGTCTGTCCCCACATCCAAGATCTCTTGGTCTTGCCAAAAGGCTAAAACCTCTTCCCTTAAGAAGGTTCTCAAGGAGGAGTAATCAATAGGTAAAATCCTCTTCTTCTTTTTTAATTTCTTTTAAGTTCTTTATTTTATTATTATCTCCTCAATTACTATGAAAAAATTATCATGTAAACTCTAGTGTCATTTATATACTAGAATTATATCATGGTAATTAAATATCCATCATCAATATCTTTGCTCTCTATATTTTATTTTAAAAACAAAATTATCGTCTGGGAGGTTTTGATTTACATCCTTCGTGGACGAAGAAGTTTTGTTTTCAATTTCTTATTCAAGGATGTTCATGAACCCATTTTTATGGTTGAACCATATTCTAAAATATTTATTATATCTTATTTAATGATTATGGACCGCTGTAAAAATTTAAATGATTATCACTAAATGTTTTATCTAATGATTCATACTCAAACTATATAACAAAATGATATGTGTAAGCATTTACACTAATGTATGTTCATAAATATCATATAAATTCAATTCTGGATAATTGTACTCATTCCATGTGAACTTACTTTATCATATAAAATTAGGTCGATTATGAAAACCAAGGAAATGAACACTCCCAAGCGATAAATTTGTATCTTAAAACTCATCAAAAGGATATAAATGAACTTAATAAAATTATAAAGAATAAAAAAATAAGGTTATTAATTGAATAATTAATGTATTTAATTTAATTATACAATATTTTAAGCTCAAGTTCAAAACACATTCAGACACAAGGTAAGGGTTTTCTACCCGAACCCCCATTTTCTTTCAAGTTACTCTTTGTCTCACTTAAACCCAATTAAATAATTAATTATTCATATTTAATCATAATTTATATTTTAATGTTCTATATATGTTTACCAATAACAATCTAACTTTATTTAATGGGTAGTTAAATTTTTATAAAGATCTTTCTAAATTCTTCCCGATAAACAAGCCTGATTCAAGGGAACTTCTCAAATTCTTACATATTTTCAAGTGCACTCTATAATCAGTTTTAAGACAAAATTATTTTTCTCAAAATATGCATTTCATAATGTAAAAACAAAAATATTTCATTTCTATTTTTAGGAAAATATTTTTTTCAAAAGAACTCTTCTTTTCAAAGTAAAAGTGTATTTCTCCCAAAAATTCCTCGATGATTTTATCAGAGTATTTTTGTCTATTTCAACACATATGTTGAATTTTTTGTCTTATTGAGGTTAACATATTATGTTTATCATCTACCATATTGTATTAAATGGTTTATGATCAGTTTGACTATGGACTTTCTATCTTGATACCATTCATCATACTACTCAAAATGGGAACTGTTTATGTGTACAAATTGGGGAAATTTATTTCATATGTTCATGTTGTTTATATTTATCCCCTTTCATATGAAAAATTAATTGGACTTATAAAGTGATTTATGGTACCCTCTATAGCCCCTTGATGCATCGGTAGGTCTCATGAGACAAAATAAAGTTGTGTTTTGGTCGAGGCCTTACCCTAGTATTTTCAGACATCTTTGTTGAGGCCTTGATAATATGTTTCAGATGTATAGTATTATGAATTACCGCATTATAGTTTTAGTAATTGATAAAACATGTCATCATTTGACTATTATAATATTAATGGTTATGTTTCATTCTCTTATGATCATTTATATCTCCATATTTAAGCAAATTTCATTCCTACCATATTACGCTCAATTATACTTTTAAAGGCATGTGCTTGTAGTTGTTCACCAGGCCTAGTGTTTATTTTTATGATAACTTCCACTATATTACTTACCCTTACTGAGTATCTAAGTTCACCCCTTTCATATGTTTTATTTTCTCAAGGTTGTGAAGATGAATATTATGAATGAATTTTAGAGATAATCTTGGATTCATATTTTTCTATTATCTATTTCATTTCAAGTTGTAATGTTGAAATTATGTTTGTATATTTTTTTCTAAAAATACTGAACTATTAATTCTTTCAGGATATGACTTTTTAATCATTACAATGTAATAAAATAATTCACTAGATTTGGGATACTAGGATTGGGTCCTTATAACATAAACATTTTAATTTAAACTAATATGAAATATAGATACTTTCTCCAATCACTAAACATAATCATTAACCATCGATAGTAAAATGGTGAATGCTAATAAAATTTTACATCCCCAGTAAAAATGATTATTAAAAATTTATAAAAATGATAATTATGGTATCAATACGACATATCCTTAGTGGATCATAATTAAAATAGAGGGTTGATGTCATTAATGAATAGAAATACCATGAAAATATACTTAAATATATTTTTGATAAAAATAACCTTTTAATTTTGAAAATAAAATTTTAAAACTTATAATATAATTATAAAAATAGTTATTAATCATGATGGGGAAAATTTTTGTTCATGTCGTATATATTAAAAGAAATATTCCTTTCACATTTTCGATAAAAACCAAACAAGAATTGTTTTGAAAATGACTTGAAGATTCCTTTAAAAAAAATTAAATAGGAAAAATGGGAAAAAAATGTATTTAATAAATCATTTTTAAAAGTTTAAAATCATTTTTGAAAACATTCTTAAAAAACATGAGTTTTGATGAAAAAGGATTTCTGGCCGAAGGGTGAAATAAAGTCATATTTTCTTAAAAAAATTCCAAATAATTTAAAGTACGAGAGAGATGAAAGTGGTAATATTACTTGAAAATATCATGAATAACCATAGGAAAATAAAATTTTATGTTTTTATTAGAAAATTATCATATAATTTCCTTCAATGTAAACTCAAGTATAAAAAATCCCAATTTAAACAATATTGTGAAATTAACCCTTACAAAGATCATAACATTGAAGTGAAAATTAACCAATGAATTGATTATATGTATCAACTGTAAATGAATATAAAAAAAGTTTAAATAACACGTAAGATAATAAAAATTCGTTACACACATAATTTTATAATATCAAATACTATGAAGAAGTATTATAACCCGATGAAAATAAATTGAGTTATGGAATTCTTTACCACTTGTTAACTTTTAATTCAAATCCCATTGGATAAAATAATTCAAATTGAAACTTAAAATAGCATGAATTATTAATTAATTGTGATATGACATTTCAAAGTGGAATTATATACTCCATATAAAATATATTTGGTGCATAACATTACAATATTCCTTAATGAAGGGAAATTGAGACGTAGTCCTTTACACCATGCTTCCTTTTGGTGGACTATTATTTAAACTCATATATAGTGGTTTTAAACTTGTTATTAAATAATAATATAACCATATTAATATTTTTATTCTCATATATGATTCTCTTATAACATATTATCAGTCTTTTATTAATAATATTTTATTATTTTTATTGTTTTGTGTGTTAATTACCTTTATTTCTCATTTATTCTTTTCTGTGAAAGTTATTATTATTGTGCATATTATATAGTATTATCATCTACAGAATAATAATAATGAAATAATTATCATATTTAAAAACTAATTATACTATTAATACTAATCATTAAATATGGTTTTGAGAAATTAAGTATGTCACAATTATGGAGTTGGTGGGTCGTACGTATATATGAGTTACGTTTCCATTTTTCAATGATCATTATAGTAAAGAGGTAAGTAATATTTTATATTTATAGAATGATAATAATATCATAAATACCATATTTTTTATTTAAATATACTTATATATATCATCCATGTGTTTTTTGTGATGAGAATAAAGTCGCGTCACTTTGTGAAGGTGGTAGTCCACACATACATGAATGATATTCTCATCTTCCAGTGAGTGAAGAGATAAAAAAATTAAATGATGTATTGTATTTTGAGAATGATAAATATATAATTAATATAAAAATTAATTAATTTATATAAAATATATTCATTAATATTATCCTTGTTACCTTACACGTAAAGCATTATGAAAGATGAGTCACATCGCTTTGTGAGGAGGTAGTCCACCATACACATGAGTACCATTATCGTATCCCCTACAGAATGAAAAGTAAAAAAGTTATATATGATAAAATGAATAAATAGGTATAATTATTTTATAAATAATATATATATATATACTTTATATCCATCATTATATCCAATCGTGAGAGGTGGTAATGGAAAAATGGATGACATCAGTTCCTGACCCTATAGTCTGCAGTACACACAAATAATTATTTTGTAACCCATTTGATGGAAGTGAGGATGATTGTAGTTAATAAAATTAACATAAAAAAAATATAAGTATATAGAAGATACTGAGGTTATTATATCATCACGTTTTAATAATAATTGTAGAATGTTGAAGAAGAAATAATACAAAAACACATAGTTAGGAATTTTACCTCTTATCAGACCCCCTCTTTAGGAATATACATAAAGTATTCCTAGAATATATTTACAACCAAAACAAGTATTCTAGGATTTGGGGATAAAATTTTGAAATTTATTTTTGTTTTTATTGGTTTAACCAAAATGTTTTTGAAGGTGTGAATAAGAGAGGAGATTGGTGGCCTTTTATAGGTGAGGCGAGTGGTACACTTGTAATTTTTGAAAATAAAAATGTTTGCCCACATTTTTCACAAAAAAGGGTCAAAATTGATTATTATAAATAATTATACATTATAAGTTCTAAATATGTCCATAAATTATATTTTAGAAAAGTTTTTATGTCATTTTAACCCTTATCTTTTTAGTTTACCCATGGTAAATCAGTTTTTACCTTAGTCGAGGTATATAATTTTTACTATTTTTATTATTCATTATGAATAAAATTAATATGAACATATTAGACAATATAAATTAATATTATTTAAAATACATAATCCATTTTTTAAAATTCCATTCATATAAGTGGAGTATTTTAATTTAAAATTAATCTCATAAAGGTGACAAGAAAGCGGGTTTTCAAAGAAAAAATGTTCAAAAGTTTACAAAGTTTTTTTTATCAAAATTCAATATAAAATGAATAAAAGGACCTAAATTTAATTTATATATATATATATATATAATTTTAATAATTTAAATTAAAAAAAATAAAATATAATTTAAATTTATAAATAATTTGAAAAATAAAGATCGTTTTTAGTAAAAATTGGTATTTTCACTATTTATCAAAAAATGAAACATTTTAGAAAAAACCCAAAAAATAAACCTAAGATAATTTTTATAGGATGATTAAAAAATAAATTTTATTTTTTCAAATAAATTTTCTAAAATGGGTAAAATTTAATAATAAATTATGTGTGCAAAGTGTGACTAAATCACCTTTTAAAAAGATACAGTTTTTTTAAAACATTTTCTTTTCTTTCAAAAGGTTCTAATTTTATATCCAATAAATAGATATAAATTTTATTTATTTTATACATGTCTAATCTATATAATTTTATTAATTTATTAAGTATTATTCATACTCACCCATTTAATGGCTAGGTTTTAAGGGTGATGTTTAAATAATAATATTTTAATAGAGTATCAGGTTTTATTTAAACCCAGTGTTGCTTGCATCGCAATCTATTGAAGAGAATGAATTTATTTAAAAATAAATATATCATAAATTATAAAGGTTTTAAATTATATTATAATTTTTCTGTTGTGTGTCATATACACTATCGAATATGATATTCCTCTTTTAAAATCTCAGGGTGTTATATTCTACCCCGCTTAACTAAATCGTATACTCATAATTTAATCTTGATCTTGGTAATAAGGGGATTGAAATTTGAAAATACTTTTATTGGGAACCCACATAAAAAAAAGGGTTAATAAAAAATCTTATTTATAAGAGAGAAAAGAGAAGTACTAAGTTCTTATATAATAACACATTAATGGGTTTCCATGTAGGAAAACATTGGTGGAAAATGAAAACATAGACATGTAAGAGAATAATAATGCTCAAAGATTAATTAAGAGTGATATAAATCATTGATCATAAGAAAGTGGGTGATCCATATAAGGATAAAAACAAAAAAACCATAAATCATTGATGATTTAAGTTACCATTTTATTTATCGTAAATGACGGTATTAGGATATCATTTTTGTTCCAAGATCCATTCCTAGAGTTGGGGAATTTTTTTACTATCTAGACTAAGAATATATGAAAATATAATTACTTAGTATATCTCTATTTAATAGACACAATTTCATATTTTTTTGTTCTTATATCATTTCCTACATTATATCTTACTATAATAAATGAATATCCAAGATGGATTTTTTAAGCCTAAAACACTAAAATTTACTTTTAACATATCATAAAATATATAAAAGAGTAACAATTTATTCCTCCTATATTTACTAAAACCAAAATTATTATCACAAGTTATCCAATATAATACATTAATCTCTAAAACCTCATCCAAAGATCAACTTAAACCATTTCATAATTGATTATCCTTTTGACCCATCCAAAATATTAAGATCCAAAACTTTAGAAATAAGTTCACCAAATTTTTAAAATGAACTTATCATTAATCCCCCAAATAATATTACATATCTCATAATCATCACATACCAAATATGTAAATACCTTCATCATGTATTCTCTTGAAACATGGTAATAACCTAAATTACTAAAAACCATTATTGAAAAGATTCATAATTCCTTATTCCTTAAATAAAACATAAATTATTGGATATGTTTATTAAGTCCCAAAAAATGATGATAACTCCTTAAAGGATAGCATAAACCACTTTGTCAAAAAATAATTAATTTGTTCAAAGATAGTTGGTACTATAAAATTTAATTTATCCATATCAATCATCCCTTTGTACTAATATCATTATCTCAACATCAGAAACATATTAAGGTTATATTTACCTCAATCATGTGTTTTATAAGAAGTTCATATTTCCACTGAATAATTTTTATTTGTCATTAGTATCATTCTTCATAAGTTTTCAAATCCTTTACAAAAAAATTACTATAGTATAATCCTCATAAATTTCATAATTTTAATAACAAGGATATAATTGATAAAATAATAGAATTAAATATTTCTTTAATCCAAAAACAATCCCATTAATCATTCTAGTATGTTTTTGGTAATAATATAAGCTTGACCATGATTCATTAGCTACTTTTGAGGTATATTCCTTTGATGCTTGGTTCATTCATTTAAATAGTGTCCCGTCTTCTTATTGTTAAAGCATTTAAAATTTGAAACCTTTTTACTTCCCTTTAAATCATGATATTGGTGGATTTTATCTCTACACATGTAGAAAATTGTAGGTCCCTTCAATAAAGTGTCAAGGTGTTTCTTTCCACAATTATCACATATGGGGAATCCTTATTTAAATTCTTTCTTTTATATATCTTTTTATCTGTTCCCTTAGAATCTATAATACTTATAGAATTATTTCTCTATATTACTGTCATGTGATAATATTTCCTCATATTATGAGAATATTGGTGAGACTAGTTCCCTTTGAAAGATTACCTTAATACCATCAAAGAAATGATCATTCTTACTTTTTCGATTATATGCATTGATTTAGTTCACATTACTTCTTCTAGGTGCCATTTATAAATGATGGAATACACTATATTAGGTTATATAATTATTAAGGATAACTTATAATCCCAAAAATAGTGAAATAATTAACATAAATTGAAAATTTTATGTGTAGTTAATCTCATAATCGTAAACATGGATTCTTTACAGATATTTTTATTTTTAAATATTTTATAATGTTTTTTATAGAAAATTTGAATTATACTAATCATATACCTTAGGATTTTTAAACCAGGTTCATAATAAGGCCCATTTTTATGCATCGTGTGATGATGAAGTGAAGCCCAATGTTCCCTTTCCAGAGTTAGTACCCCTAGGTACGTTTATTCCCAAACTACGTTCACTTGTAATATCCAAAATAGGATTTATTTATAGGAAAAAAACTTATAATATCTTCCTTAAAAAACATTATAGTGCTATTATATACCTATACTAAAATTATATCATAGTTTTATGTTCTATAATCTATGATTTCATAAATCTTCTTAGCAAGATTTCAACTTAATTTTCTCTAATACCAGCTATAAAAACCTCAACCCTAGTATCCTGAAATCATTGTCTACTTTGTTACATTAGCATAAGATACAACGAATCATATCCTAAAGAGACTAATAGTTTAGTAGTCTTGGTAAACTAGATACAAAATTAAAATTCAAATTAAATTTTAAAACATAATATACACAAATAATTTTCATTGATAATTCCATTATTCCCCTTAGTGTATCAATGCATATCAATCACAAACACTTCCTCATATCCTGAAAAAAAACCTAAGAAAGGGGTGATATCAGATGCTTAGTAAGGGTATGTATAAAGTGGAACCTAGGAATAAATAGGGAGTAATAATTATGTCAAGGTAAATAACTGAAACACATTCTATTTAATCAATAACATGTGCATAATATGGAAGGAATAAATTATGATCAAATAATTCCATATAAATAATCACATGAACTTGAAACTTAACCATGGATGTTCTAACTAATCAAATAATCACATAAAATATCAATAACTTAATTCATAATGATGGGATGAAAATTTTTGTAAATATAAAACATACCATATAGGCCTTGTTCTAAGACATCAAATACCATTAAGGCCTTGTGTGAAGACATCTATGTAAATAAATAATGCCTCAAACAAAACCCAATATAGTTTGTCTCATGAGACCTATCGATTCATCAAGGGGCTATAGTGTACCCCACCTATCACTTACTAAATCCAATTCATTCCTCCTATGAAAGGGGTGAAACATAATGCACATAAAATTTTGTATTAAAATTAGCATAAGAAATATAAATACTTTCCCTGATCAATAAACAAAATCATAAACAATCCAAAGTAAAATGGTGAATGGTAATAAACTTGTACATCCCCAGTCAAACTGATCATAAACCATCTAGAAAAATAATAAGGATGGTATCAATAAAATATATCCTCTATGGATCATAAGTAAAATATAGGGGTAAAGTCATTGATGAATAAAAATATAATGAAAAGATCATTAAAAAATTTTGAGAAAAATAAACTTTTAATTTAAAAAGTAAATTTTAAAACTTTTATGATAATCATTAAAATAGTGATTGTTCATGACAGTGGATTTTTTTTCATTTTGTACATGTTAAAACAAATATTTCTTTCACATTTTCAATAAAATACAAATGATAATTGATTTGAAAATAAAATGAATATTCCTTTCAAAATTATTTAAAAATTAAAAATGGGTAAAACATTATTTAATAAATCGTTTTTAAAAGGTTAAAATCATGTTTGAAATTTTTTTTAGAAAACATGGGTTTTTATGAAAAATTATTTTTGACCGAAGAGATAAATAAAGTCATATTTTCTTAAAAAACATTTTCTTAATTATTTTAACTATCAAAGAGAGGAAAAATTGTACTACTACCTGAAAATAACATGAATAGTCATAGGGAAATAAAATGAAAAGGGTTTATTAGAAAATTATAAAATAATTTCCTTTAATGGAAAATCAAGTATAAACAATCTTGATTAAAATGAGATTGCGAAATAAACCATTAACAAGATCATAACATTGAAATAATAATTAACCAATTAATTGATTATGTGTATTAACTATAAATCTAAAAACATAAGGGGAAATACCAAATAAGATATTAAAAATTAATTACACATATAATATTATAATATCAAATACTATGAAGAATTAATCTAACATGATGAAAAGAAACCAAGTTATGAAATTATTTATTACTTGGTAACTTTTATATCTAATCACCTTGGATGAAATAATTAAAATTTAAACTTAAAATACCATGAATTATTAATGAATCGTGATATTACATGTTAAAGGGTAATTATATAAACCATATAAAATATATTAGGTTCATAACATTAAAATATGACACAATGAAGGGAAACTGAGAGGAAGTCCCTTACCACAAGTTTCCTTTTGGTTGAACATGCTTTAAAATCCAGTATGGTTGTTTTAAACACGTTATTAACTTACACTAGAACCACATTAATATTTATAATATCATATATTATCCTTTTATAACATCTTATCTCCTACTATTTAATAATATTTCATTATTTTTATTGTTTTGGGTGTTAATCATGCGGACGTGATGAGAAAGCGAGTTTTCAAAAAGAAAATGTTCAAAATTTTACAATGTTTTTATATCAAAATAAAATATAAAAGTGATTCCAATTAACTAAATTGGATTAATAGATATAAAATTGAACCAATTTTACTTTTAAAAAAAATTAAAACATAGTATAACTATATAAATAATTTGAACAAAAAGACAATTTTTAGTGAAAATAAGTATTTTTCTTGATTCATCAAAAAATGAAACATTTCAGAAAATTACAAAAAATAACTCTAAGATAATTTTCATATTATAATTTAAAAATTAAGTTTATTTTTTTAATAAATTTTATAAAATTTTTAAATATTAATTATAAATTTTGTGGATAGAGTGCGACTAAACCGCCTTTAGAAAAATACAGTTTTTCAGAAAACATTTCTTTTTCTTTCAAATGGTTTTAATTTTATATCTAATAAATATTTATCTATTTTATTTCATTTATACATGTTTCAACCATATAATTTACATAATTTATTTTTTATTATTCATACATTCTAATTTAACAACTAGGTTTTAAGAGTAATGTTTTAATAATAATATTTTAATAGAGTATCATGTTTCGTTTAAAACCAGTGTTGTGTACATCATAAGCTATTGAAGAGATTGAATTTATTTAACAATAAATATATATTAAAGTATCAAGGTGTTAAATTATCTTCTAATTTTAGTGTTGCATTTCATATACGTTATCGAATATGATGTTCCTCTTTTAAAATCTCGAGGTGTTATAAAAATTGTCAGTCAAGAGACATTATATCATAAACTCTATCAAGAATAGTTCAATAGGGATACAAAAAACTCATATCAAAGTTTAGTAAAATTCTAGAATAATATCATCCAACTTCCTCAAAGAAACTTTTCCCTAACAATCCATGTAAACTTAAGGCTTTTTGTAATGAGAGATATCCAAGTACTTTCTCATAACATGCCACTTAATTCTAAAAAACCATGTAACCTATCTACCAAGAAATCCAAAACTGCATGCCAACATTTAATAAGAGTCTCATCCATCCCTTTGATACCAATTTATTATGAAAAAACCCCGATAACTTTCCTAAATGTTACTTGAAACAATCCAGACATGGACTAAAGGGCATTCCCTATCCTTATGGGATGGTGACTAGCTTATGGGAATCAAGAAACATAAAGAGGTACTGATTTCAATACAAGGATAACCAAAAAATAAGAATAGTGTAAGGAAACCATAAATAGTATGTATACCAATACATATATCAATATTGAAACTTTATAAGGTAGAAAAAAGATCAAACCAAAAATCTCTAGTCAATAACAATGTCACTACATAATCTCTTTACAATATGTGGAACACACACTCCACCCATCATCACTAACTCCCAAGGTCCCTATATCAAGAACTACTGCTAACTCTAAGTGGTTCTTTTCCATTTCCTAGACCAATCATAATAAATTATATAAATACTTAAGGTAAAAGTTAGGGTGTCAATAAAAATCCCAATAGGGTTTTACCAAAAATTTCATAAGTAATTCAATATCAAATAATTTATTTATGCTTAATTTTAAATAAAACACAGCATGTAAAAAAATTCACAATTCAAATCAAAAAATTCTTGAGGAAACTTTTCTATTTATAATAATAAAATAGGTTTTAAAATTTAATTTCTATAGAAATAGGCATGAATATAACATTTTATTAAAAGAGTCAAGAATAATAATTTCTATAAAAACTGACATGATTACAACATTTTATAACACTTGCATGTAAAATCATTTTTAATAATCAATAATAAATAATATAACCATGTTTAAGAGACCAAGGTAAAGGTTAATATACATAGGTATTCTAACACATTAAATTATGGCTCATATTTTGAACAAGTTTCTAATCCGAAGCCTAGGGAAATAGTCCTAAGACTAGTGAAATAGAATAATATACCTAAGGAATAATATATCTATAAAAAAATAACACCCTAAATTTGAATAAGAGAGGTTACCTAAGGATTAATATGATAAGGTCCCTAAAGAATTATTTTCATTCTAGGTATATCTAATAACTATAAAACATGTGTTCTTCCCACCTAACTACCCAAGATTCTATGTACTATAAGGTGAATCAAATATTTAGGGGGATATAATTCAATTCCATTAATCTAAATCATTTCAAATAATCATTCGATCTTTCATTTGGAATCGATCCCGAGTTCAATTTTCAAAACATTCCTTTCTTTTCAAAAAAAATAGCATCAAATAGTTTTTTTTTGAAAAACTCATGTCTTTCAAACCAAAAACCAACATTAAATGGTTTTTATCAAAAACTCATTCCATTTAAATCAATACATATCACTTAAAATCATAAAACCCTTCATACCATTTTATTTCATTGGGATAATGTTTCAAATCATTAATTTCACATAGAGAACATTTTCTATAATTTGCATTGTATTTCAGAATCCATTTTCAATGGAATTTCATCATACAATCACCATGACATTTTAAATTTTTTTTATCAAATACTAAAATAAATCCTTGAAAATAAATAATAAATCCATTTTAGATTATGCAAGTGGGATGGGTTTAAAGTGAATGAAATTTACTTAAAGAATCACCTACCTTAATAACAATATCACAAAACTAGAATGAGGGTTTCGCTAGAAAAAATAGGAGTAGGCCCATTCCCCATAATCAAAAGAAAATATCAAAACACGATTCTATTGATCTCCTAGCTATTTGACGCCCTAAAATATACTCAATAAGATCACATAAGTCAAGGAAAATAAGTTTGGGTATTTCTAAAAATATCATTGGTGTTCTGGTTTTTAGATGAAAATATCAAATTAAAATGATATTTAATTTTCATTTTTCAACTGAATATTGAATTTGGAAGGTTTAAAATCATTTAAAATAGGAGATACAACTTTTAATGGGTTAAAGTAATTCAATTAACATGATTTATAGATTTTGAAATCATAAAAATGGAGTTACATGTCATTCTAGAAGAGGAAGAGCAAAAAACATTTTTTAAAAACATTTTTTCATAAAAAAGGCACCATGTAAGGGTAAAAAGGTTCACCCTTACAAGGTTTATAACTTCCACATGAGGGTAAGGGTTTTTACCATTATGCATATATATCTCCCAAAATTACCTATATATAGTGGTCAATTACCCTTATGCATCCTTTAAAAACTCGTTTTTACCCTTACACAGTGCAACTTACCCTTAAACAGTGCATTAGGTACCCTTATGCATCCTTTAAAAACATTGGGTTACCCTTATGCAATGAATGAGGTTCCCTTATGCACCATAGATAAAAAGTTATCTAACCTTACACAAACCATGGACTACCCTAATGTATTGCATAGTATTTTCACCCAAACCTTACACAACGGATGAACTACCCTTAAATAACCCTTATAATTTCAAGGTTATCTTTACGAAACACCCCTATATACCTAAACCTTGTGATAACCTCATACTATATGTTAGTGTAAAAATTACCTAAAAAATATTGAATTTCTTTTTAAAAGAATCTTTAAATTAAATCAAAAAGGGGGTATAAAGAGAATATAAATTCCCCAACACATCCAAAACCAAAATAAAACATCATAAACCAAATAACATACCAAAAATAAAAGATCAGTAAGTAGTAACATTCCCCAATATAAATGCTTTTTACCCTCATAAAGCCTTTCTAGAAGACTCTTTATCAAAGTGATGAGTCCATTGTTCTCTCATCAATGCTTCACACTCCTAATTCTCATATAAATTTGAGCCATGTTACCATAACACCCAAACCAAGGGTTCGTATTCCCCATGACAAACCTTTATTTGAGAATCAACAATCTAAACTAACTACGCGATCATGGATAAATTAAGTTCTGCATCAGGATCCTCTAAGTTCAATACATTAAACAGATCAAACAGATACTTATTAAGATATTACACATATAAAACATTGTGTATTGATGTAATTTGTGTTTTCATACCTACTATTTATGATTTACTTTATCTATTTTAATTTTTTTATCCTTGATGTGAAATCATTCCCTCTTGATGTTTCTTAATTCCCAGTTGCAAGTTACCATCCCATGGGAACTAGGAACACCCTTTGTATCATGTTAGGATTAATTTGGGTACTATTTAAGTAATTTATCATGGTGAGTTTTTGATAGGGTTGATGCATTGAGGAATGTTTGTTTAAGATTTCTGAATTAAGGTGAAATGTTGTCATAGTTTTGAGATGATCATATGTTCAGATGAATAGTTTTAAAAAGAATCTATCATAAGGATACTAGAAAAAAAATCATGAATTTGGTGTCAAATAAATGGCGTGAATAAGTGATAAATTAATTAATTATATATGCATCATTTGAGATATATTAGACAAAGTTTTATTTCAGGTGGTATCAGATAGACTGTATACCGAGGTGATCGGATGAACAACAAATAAGAAGTGGTATCAGTCTTAAAAAGGCATCGAATAGAGTTTACCAAATGGATGATTGAAAGAAGCATAACAAATGAACATTTGATCAGATGGAAATTTTATTTACAAGTCTAAGGAGAAAGTTCTTTCTTACTAAAAAGAAATAAAGTGATGATGAAGTAGTACTTTCCTAAAAATAAAGTGTGAAGAATGTATAAGCATTAGAGTGAAAACATATTGAATCCTATTGGTAAACGTTCTTATGATTTTTACCAAAAAAATAAAAATTTTATCCATGCAAGAGGTTTATGAACTTTCCATTTATTATAGTTCTTTTCAAGTGTAAGGATATTTCTTACATCCCATTACCACATAAAAATGATTTTTTCTAGTGTTTTTTGTGATATTGTATTATTTTCAAACCATGAAAAGGAAAAACTAATTTTATTGAGTAGTTAAACTTATAAATAATTGTGTTCCTATATTTATTCTTATTTATTTTATTTTAATAAAAGTAATATCTCACTAACAATAGGTGAAGGTTGTTTCTTAGGAAAGAGAAAATAAAAATAGAAGATCTCTTATTCACCCCTTCCCCCTCTCAGTGATCACACAGATCCCGATTGTACCTTTTAGATCAAATAATTCATTAATGTGTAGCAATTTATACTTATTATTTATAGTAATCTCATTGATATCCCTATAATTGATGCAAAACCTCATGGTTTCATCCTTCTTTATCACAAATAGGAAAATGGATCCCTAAATTGAAACGCTAGGGTCTATAAATACCTTATCTAAAAATTCCTATAGTAGTTTCTTCAACTATAACAATTCTACTGGTGTTATTCTATAAATATTCTTCGATATAGGTTTTACATTAGGGATGAGTTCAAAATATTAAATAACATTATGCTTAGGTGGATATCTTGGTAATTGTTCTATAAATACATCAATGTATTCTTTAATAATAGGTGCATCCTCTATCCTTAGGATGTATTTCACATCCATAGATAGTGGTTTATCTTCCGATTCTCCCAAAATTTCATTAAGGTGATCTACTTGAAATGAATATATAAAATATTCAGAAAATGAACTCTATCCCTTAAAAATAAGGGATTCTCTACGCCCTTTATAAATAGTAATCTACTTCTATTTATAATAAATTGTGTAATTATACTTTAAAAGCTGATCTATATTGAGGATTATGTAAAATTCAATCATAGGTATGAAAATCAAGTTTGAAACTATCGAATATTTATGTATCTGAATAGTTATTGATCAATATATCCATATTATAATAATATTCCAACCAATTTTCTTGATTGAAAAATATTTCCTCATAGTGTTAGGGGATTATTTAATGTTCATAACAAAAATACAAGATATAATAGAGTGTGTGGATCTGGATTCAAAAAAATCATTGGATAACTTTGAGCTTATGATCAAATTATCTATTATCATATCATTTGGGACTTTAAATTTAGTTGTAGTGATCATATAAACTTATCCTTTCTCCCTTGGAATTTTAAGAGTAAAATTTATTTATTTATTGGGGAATTCATTTGAATAATGAACCATATCCTTATAGTTGAAGCATTGGACATTGGTTGCTTCTTTCTTTCACTGGCATTCATGAGCCTGATCTCATTTCTCTCCAATCCTAAAGAAAACTCCCATTCCCTTCAAGCATATACCATGGTGATTATTTCCTAAACTATTTCATGTTGTAAATTAAACCCTTCCCTTCTTCTATTTTTCTATATATTTTTTTATAGAGTGCTTATCCACCAGCTTATTTTCTTTATTTCCATGGAAAAAACAAAACTTGGAGAATTATTTTATCTATATTGAGGGAACGTGATATCATATCCTCATATAATAAAAAAATTTGAGAGACTAATTACCTTCTAAGAATAGGATAGATCCCGTAAAATAAGTGATCAATCTTAATTCTTGGATTACATATATAATCTATAGTATGAGTTGATAACCTTGTAAATTTTGATTTATATTCAATAATATTTTTCTCTTCCATTATACGTAGATTGAGAAATTATATTTCCATATCATCTCTTTTCTCAAGAGTATATTATTTTTCAAAAAAATTACATTAAAATCCTTCAATTCCATACTATATATCTCCTCTGACTTCTTAGTGGTTTGGATCGATGACCACCATTGTTCAACATCTTCCTTTAGATGATAAACTATCATGACATTTAATTACTTCCCAAGGCAATAAATATCATCTCCAAGTACTTGATCTATTACTCAGATACTAATGAATTATAATTCTAATTTAAAGATAGAGGTTGTTATTACATGATGCATCCCAATATCATTGAACCAGATTGGAGATCTACAAGTTGCTCCATATAGGAAAGGTTATCGGTCATGACCTGAGTCAGCTGAACTAATATAGTTATAATATACTCATCTTTTATACCTGCCTCATTAACTTCATTAACTTGATCATGAGATAAATACTTACATAGGTTATAGTTGTTGATATAGTTTATGTTCCTTCCACTATTCACCATTTCTAAATAATGAAATATGTTATATTATCTCATAACATTATAAATTTTAACTCGTATTGTATAGTTGTGAATGTAACATCTCGAGATTTTATGAATTTTTTTTAAAATTAATTTAAATTTTTAGGTGTCTTTAGTTATACACATTGTCTATTTTAGCTTGTGTTAGAAGCAATAATGATTTTCTTTAATATCATGCATGACACACAACATCGAGCTTCAGTAAACCACGAAATAATATTATTTTAAATGTGGTCGTTATAAGATAGTCATTAAAAAGGTTGGTATGAATAGAATTAACTAATTTATTAAATATACATATAAATTTACTACTCAATATAAATTTATTTATAAATTCTTATTAAATAATCAATCAATTTTTAGTAAAGTAATTATATTCATCAAAAAAATGTTTTCTTTAAAAATGACCTCTATTGTTTTTTTATGATTAAATGTTATAATTAATTTATAAAGATTTTGGAAAACTTATTTGATAAAATTAACTTAAATTTTGAAATAATAATATCAAAATTAATTTATGGTGGAATTTTGGGATTTTTTGGTAAATATTATTTTTTTCAATGAATAGTGAAAATTGATTGTTTTTTTAAGAATTGTAATTTCTTTTAAATATTTTAAAAAATTATAAAATTTTTTGAGATGGTTTTAAAATAAAACTTAGTAAAATTATATATATTGATCCAATTAATGTTATTGTAATCAATTTTATATTGAATTTTGATATAAAAACATTGTAAACTTTTGAACATTTTCTCTTTGAAAACTCATTCTCTCGTCATGTCTGTGGGATTAATTTTATATTTAATTTTACACTTCTATGTATGGAATTTTAAAAAATGGATTCCATATTTATAATAAGAATAATTTATATTATGCAATAAGTTCAAAATAATTTTTTACAATAATGAATAGTGAAAATAGTAAAAATTATTTACCATAGTTAAGGTAAAATGGGTTTATCAGGGAGTTAAACTAACAAGATAAGGGTTAAAAATGACCCAAAACATGTCTAAATACAATTGTGTGAGAAAATTTATATCTTATAATTTACAAGTTATAATCTATGTTTATTTTTAATCTTTTTTAATGCAAAATACTTTATCATTTTGGATTCTTTTGGGAAATTTCCATGTGTGTTCCAAGTGGGTTCCTTTCTCCACTTATAAAAGGACCACTCCCCTCCTCTCTTATCCACACCCCAAGATCATTATATTTTGAATAGGACCTTAAAAATAAATTTCTTACTTCAATAATCACTTCCTAGAGGCCTTATTTTGATTATTAAGCTCCACTAATAAGGTTTTAGGTGTAAACCTAAAAGAGTTCCACGGAGAATAGGTGTATTCATTAACTATGTGTTTTAATTTTATTTCTTCTTACACATACTTAAATTATTATTAAAATATTTTCATATAATAAACTCAATACGTTACAAATATTTATAATTTTTTATTTTAGTTTCATGACCTATATCCATAGTCATTTCACTCAAATGGGAGATGAAACTGTTGATCATTTGTGCAGCGGACTACCACCTCACAAACAAACATAATTAATATTCCATCACAACCTCTCATAGTTTAGTGTAATTATAGATTTAGTATATATGTATGTGTGTGTGTGTGTGTGATAATTTTAATATATTTTCACTTCTAGAAATATAACATCACATATACCCTTTTTACTTTCTATTCCGTTGGGGATACACTAACGTCGCTCATGTGTACGGCGGACTACCGTCTCATGAAGCGGTGTGATTCATTCTTAATAAAAAATTAAATGGAATGTAATAAATATTAATTTAATGATAATATTTGAAATATATGAAATAATTATGTTTATTTAAATTTTAATAATTATTTAATTTTCTTTGTTACATCTGTCAAAAGATGGAAACAATGTTAATGCGTACAGACGGCCTACTATCTCCATAAACAGTGTATTTCATCTTTTTATCTATAAATTTTGTAAATGAATATAAATATTTATATAATAAAAATATATAATATTAATTTCATATTTAACATTATTTATATTATGTAATGATTATAAAATTACAATAACTAGAACTACTGGACTAAAACTCTCATATAAAATGAAATAGGTAACACCCATAAATAGCAATTTTTTAAGTAAATTCTTATTAAATGGGTGATGAAGTGTTATAAGGAGATCATATTTGATATTATAATTCTGTATATTATTATATAACATATCTATAATAAACATATATTTATAATACAATAGGTTCAAACATGTACAAAAGAAGTCAACACTCAAGGGGTAATGGATTTTCGTCTCACTTTTATTTTCTCTAAGATACAAGCCGTATTCACCATGTATATCTTTGATTTGGTGTATATAAAAGCAATGAATGTATTTTATTATTATTATCCTAAAAATAATAGATAATATATATACATTTTAGGATATCTCTATCATGGGTATTATGTTTCAAATGTTACCAAATTGGTAATGGTTTTACATTACAATCTCATCATTTATTAGGATTGTTTATGATTAAGTCTCTAATATTGAAATATTACGAGATACATATCAATAATTATCAATAAAATTTTTATACTATATTTATTAATGATATTTTCAATTAATATTACCTTTTTTCACTCTTTTCTACTTAAAATAATTGATAAAATATTTTTAAGAAAATCTGGCTTTATTTCTCTCTTTGGTCAGAATTCTGTTTTCTTCCAAAACCAAGTTGTTTAAAAATATTTTCCAAAATGTTTTACTAATATATTATGATTTCTAAAATAATTTTTTACAATGTTTTAATTTTAACAAAAAAATTAAAAAGGAATATTTATGTCACTTTCCAAAAAATGCACGTTTGGATTTTACTGAAAATGTGAATATAATCTTTGTTTTTAACATGCACGACCTAAAAAGTATTTTTCATTGTCATAAAATTTCAATGATTTAAATATTACCTTTAAGGTTTTAAAATTTATTTTCCAAGAAAATTTTTCCCTTAGTATTTTGGAAATGTTTATATTTTAAATAAATGATTTCAAAATTAAAAGGATTTTAAAAATGTTTTATGTTTCAAAAAAGTGTTTTTCAAAGTGAAAATGCTATTTTCTTCAAGAAATGTTTTTAAATTATATTTTAATATTATTTTCAAGTAAAATTATTTCAAAAATATTTTATTAATTTTTAGTTTTAAATAGTGATTTTTAAATAAAATTTATCTTCCTCAAGAAATTTTTCAAGTGATTTATCTTTAAAAATCATTTTCCATCTAATATGAGATCCAATTATATAAATTATCCTTCAATGAGGATATAAACCAAGTATAACATTTTTATTCTTTATACGAATGGATTATGATGAAAATATGTTTATGAAACCCTTTTCTCTTCCATTATTTATACCATGATAAAATTCTTATTAAACCTGCTTCTTTTTTATGGGTTATAATATGATGAAATGATGAAATGATTATGAAACATGTCTCTTTTTTAAAGGTTGTGGTATGATGAAATTTTTATTAAACCTATTTTTTTCATGGTTTATTATATGATGAATGTTTTATGATCTTATGGCATAAATATGTATTATTTTCATTATGTGATGGGTGGGACATATATATCCCTATAATTCATTTGGTAAAGATTTATATTTCATTAGATATATATGATTTGAAAGAGGATTGAACCTAGTTTAGTAAGGGACTTTGTCCACTATGATGGTATTGGGAGTGAACCTTGATTACTATGATGGTTTGGGGAGTTAACTCATTCCACTATAATAACATTGGAAGTGATCATTGACTACTATGTAAATTATTTTCTATGATTATGTATATTCTAAACATCTATGTCTTATGCCAATATTTTTCTCTCATTGCTCAGGTTATTTGATTCCTTTATGATTCATTTATTTTGAATATACAATATTTATTTCGTGTTTAAAGATTATGATATTTGATATGAATGGTATTGTTTTCAAATATTATGATCATGTTCTCATACCATTATTCTCTAGTTATATTTATATATCTCCCTTGTTTACCCTTACTGAGCATTTGAGATCACCATTTCGTATGTTTCCTTTCCATGGTTATGAATAAATGTTTTAATTAGGGTATGTTTATGAAGAGTAATAAAGGGGAATATTATTATGATATATTTTTAATATCCTTCACCAAATAATAAGATTTTGTTTCTAGTCTCCAAAGACACTAAACTATTATGGTCCCCAGGCGTGTACTTTTATAATGTATTGAATATTCATCTAAAAAGATGCAATATTTATATATGAAAAACCTAGGTTACTATAATTTGAATAATAGGATAGTTTTACTTAACCTTTGGAAACTAAGATCATATAACGTTAGTGATATCCCTAAGGTAATGTCTAAGGATAAGTCTAAGGATGATTTAATATATAGAAAAATGTCCTAGAATTTTGGAAAAGGATAGAGCGAGTGGTTTCCAAGAAATTAAATCCCTGTATGGACACTAAAAGTGGATGTGTATCTATAATATAGGTTACTTGGGGTAATAAATCTGAAAATGGAATATTGATATCGACTCAATCACCACCCAATGCATAAAAATGGGCCTTGCTAAACACTTGGTTTGACACTCCTATGAGATATTATTTGGGAATTTGAAATGTCTTTACAAACCATCATAAAGAATTTGGATAATAACCTAGGATAAACCAATTTTTTTTATTAATGAGTCATGATTTAGACATCCTATAAGTTATGTTTTATTATTATATGGTTCCCCATTATGATTTTTGTTTCCCACACTATGATTTTTGGTTTTAGTCAATAGAGGGAACCAGATGAAACTCGGATAATGTTTAATGTGGTAAAAAATGTTTTGATGAGTAACAAAATGGGGTTATGATTGGAGTGAAGTATATTTTGATCATGCCTAATTAGTTACATTAATATATGATTAACAAATTCACCTTAACAAACTCTCAAACTCACCAAAAAATATAATGATAGAGTTCGCCAAGAGCTGAGGTGGTGACGAACATATAGGAAAGAAGACTTAGTTTTCTATATATCAATAATTTGGGAAGAATCACCCATGTTATTGTCTCATAGGAATGAGAATATTTTTTGAGTGTATAAAATAAGGACACAAAGTAAGTGATCATTGAAGAAATGGGAAGAGTTCAATTAACACAATTAATGGGAATATTGGTCTCCTTAATGTATTATCAATGGATGAATGTTTTAAATGTAGAAAGTATGGGAATTATAAAAATTAATGTCCTAAGGGTAAATTTTGTGAAGAAAATAAGCAATGTTATATGATTAATGGTTATACTATTGATGATGAAGAGACCAAAAACATCAAATGAAAGGAAAGAGGTATTAAGGGATAAGATGATGAAGCTTAGTTAATGGTTTAATAATGAAGTGGAATGAGTGAAGTGTTTATGTATTGGAATTCAAGAATTATGAAATACATTATGATTTTTCCATATAAGTTTCCATTAAGGATTTTCAAGAACATGATGAAATGTACTGATGACCTATAAAAACAATTTAATAGAAATGTGACATTTTATGAAAAATATATGATTGAGGGAAGAAAACCCTTAATATGTTCCTAATGTGGAGAAAATGGTGTTTTGTTTTTATTAAGGGATGATTGATATGGATAAAGTAAATTGGATAGTATTTATGACCTCATAACTGATAAGATATTTGTTGAAAAAGTGGTTTATGTTATCATTCATGGAGTTTACAGCATTATTGGATATATAGAATATATTCAATAATTTTTGGTTTTATTCAAGGAATGAATAAGTATGCATGTTTTTATGGATGTTTTATGGTAATTTAGGTTATTACCATGTTTCAGGAGAATACATGAAAAATGTTTTCACATGTTTGGTATGTGACAATTAAGAGCTACTTGATGATCTTTAGAGGATTAATGATAAGTTGATTTTTTAAATTTAGTGAACTTGTTTATAAAGATTTGTACTTTAATAATTTAGAAGTTTCATAAGGTTAACCATTTATGAAATGGTTTAAGTTATGCTCTGGATGAGTTTCTATAAACTAATGAATTATTTCATCATATAAATATTTATCCTTCTTAGATAACTTGTGCTAACCATTTTTGTTTGAATGATAAATAGAGATATAATGAATTAATTATCATTATTTTATGGATCTTATGATTGGATAGTGATTTAGGAATTAAAATAATTTTCATTTCAGGTATTAAGATATGAAGTGGAAATTGATCAAGTAATAACCAAAGTATGATATTGATCTTATGAAATGGAATAAAATAAATCAAATATATATTATCTTGAAAATTATTCAACATTAATAGTATGATATTGACATGAAATGTTACTTTATTACCATAATTTATGATGATATCAATGAAATTTTTCACAGATATTTAGTTTATGGTTTTTTTGTTTTTATTTTTCACATGCTCATTCACTTTCTTGTGATCAATGATCTTTTTCACTCTCCATCATTATTTGGACATTAGGTTTTTCTTCAATGTCCAAATATTCACATACCACCTATGTTATCCTATTTATAAACCTATTATGTATTATTATAGATGACCTTATCACATATTTTTCTCTATTTTCAAGAGTATTTTTTTGTTAACCCTATTTACGATGTGGATTTCTATGAAGGAATTTTCAAATGTTAAACCTTTGATAACCAAGAAGAATTTGTAGGGAGACATTCATTTTAAGGTAGAAGAATGTAACATCCCAAGATTGTATGAAATATTTTTTAAAAATTAATTTAATTTATATATATATATATTTTATACATAACACCAAGTTTATCTTTTGTTACATGCAACAACGAGTTTCTTCGATAGAGTTCAGTACACGCAACACTAAGCTTCAGAAAACCATGAAAAAATATTATTTTAAATATGAATCTTATAAAATAGCCATTAAATAGGTGGGTATGAATAATATTAATTAATTTATGAGATATACATATAAATTTACTGCTCAATCAAATTTTATATCTAAATTCTTAATAAATAATCAATTAATCAATTTTTAGTAACATAATTATACTCATCAAAAATATGTTTTCTTTAAAAATTATTTTTATTGATTTTTATGAGAAAATATTATAATGAATTTATATATATTTTAGAAAATATATATTATAAAATTTTACTCATTTTTTAAATCATTATATCCAAATTCACTTATGGTGAAATTTTGGGATTTTTAAGAAAATATTGATTTTTCATTGAATAGTGAAAAATACTAATTTTTTGTAAATAAAAACACATTTTTTTTCAATAAATTAAGTAATTTAAAATCCTCAACATGTTTTAAATTCAAATAATAATTATTTATGTATATTTAATCCACTTAATTAATTTTTAATCAACTTTAAATTGGATTTTAGTATATGTTTATTTTTGGGTTTAAAAAATGGGGTTTTCCAAAAAAAACTATTTTAAAGTAAATAATGGTTAGAGATAATGTGCATATTCATGTATCTTTATGGAAGGGTGTCATAAGGATTTGGAATAAGTTAAATCTAATCCCTGGGTACATCATCCAATTTTATATTCTCAATCGCTCGGGATTTGTAGCTTATTGACCACCACTCCCACCACTCCTTTTTCAAGTTCAAGAAATATTACATGTATCCATCTTGAGAAAGCAAATACCAAATACCTCACATGTACTAAATTCAAAGGTGGTAATTCTGTAAAATGATATCTCTTATGAGCTAGTGAATATCTTGTACTATAAAGATAAATTTCTACATAATAAGAAGTCTCTCTGGGTCAAAGTTCTATAGTGAAACCATAAATATGAAGAGGCAACCTAGGAACCAAAAGAGGCAATAAAGAAGAGGTACCCTAACCTATTTTCACCTTATTAAGTAATATAAAATTTTGAATGAAGAAATATTTCAAGGGGGAAGAATGAAACACCCTGGTATTTTATAAGGAAAAACTATGTTCAATATCATATGTGACACCCACCACCAAGCCTAAACAAACCATTATTATTTATGAGTTTTATAAACTAGTTGTTAAATGGATAGGTAATAATATAATTAACTAATTTATGAATTATATATAAAGGACCTAATTTATATAAATATATTAATAAATTCTTGGTAAATAATTACTCAATTTTTAATAAAGACATTTATTCTTCAAAAAAATATGTTTTCATCACAAATGATTTTTATTGATTTTTGTGAGAAAATATTATAATTAATTTTTAGAACATATAGAAATGTTATTTTATGAAATAAAAATCATTTTTCAAATCATTCCACTGATATTAAATTAATAAGAAATTTTGGGAATTTTTTGGACAATATTAATTTTTAGTGAATAGGGAAAAATAACGATTTTTATAAAATTTTAATTTATTTTTAATAAATTAAGCCTCAGTATTGTTTTAATTTTATTTAAAATTAACATATGTGTTATTTAATTAAATTAAATCCTATTAATTTCAGTTAAATAACATTAATACTAGATTTTATTAAAAGTTTATTCTTAGGATTAAAAATGTATTTATTTTGAAAAAATATTTTAAAGTAAATAATATTTCCCCATTTTAATTAATTGAATTAACCCCTAAGGAAAAATGATTTAAATTTGATAAATATTATATATATTTATATATTAATTTAAATTCATTTAATTATTATTAATTTTCATATATTTATTATAATATAATCTTGTGATTAAAAATAGATTTTCCTGAAAAATGTTTTTCTTGAAAAACTATTTTTTGACACGCCTATGGGTTTAATTATAAATTAAATTCTTCTGATTATATGATTTTAATTATGAAAATTTTATTCCATTTTCTTAATCACCATAATTTATATTATATAATAAGTTTAAATTAATTTTTGACCACAATGAATAGTGAAAGCATTAAAAATTAATTACAGTAGAGAAGGTAAAAACGAGTTTACCAGGTGTTAAACTTAAAATATAAGGGTTAAAAATGGATCAAACATTTTCTAATTCCTATTTTATTGTCATATTGAGAGATTATATACTATAAGGATTTAAAATGTTCTATTTTTATCCTTTTTCAAGTTAAAAACGTTGTTATAATTCTTTCTTTTCAAAAATTCCAAGTGTATCCTCTCTCCCAATTATAAAAGGTCACACCTCTACCCTCATTCACACACTTAAAAAGAACCAATTTTTGGAAAATAACTATCAAAATAAATTAATTAATTCACTAATAACATCCTATATGGATTTTTTATCATAAATACCAACATATAATCCTTTTGGTGCAAACCTAAAGAAGTTGTGTGGAGAAGAGGTAGTGTCCTTAACCGATCATCTTTGTTTAATTTCTTCTTCCACTTCCTTAAAATCTTAATAAATTAAGATAATATAATATTATAATTATAAACCATATAATAATATGTTACTATTTTAATATCATAACCTAAATCCAATTCCACTTCCATCAAATTTGAAATGAAACAGTTGATTGTGTGTACGGTAGACTACCGGTTCCCAAACCAACATAATTCGTTTCCCATCGCTGCTTCTCAAGGATGGATTTAATGATGTATATAATTTTTATATATTATAATTATGATATAATTATACTTATTAAGTTATTATATCACATATACATTCTTTTTTTCCATTCCGTAGAGAATATGATAATATTGCTTGGGTGTACGGTGGATTATCGCCTCACGAAGTGATGTGATTCATTTTTTAAATATGATTTAAATATAAGGTAATGAGGATTAGATTCATGTTTATGTATGATATAAATAACATATTAATCATTATATAAAATAAATATATGATATAATTTCTTACCTTACCATCCACTAAATAAATGATAACGTCATTCGTGTATATGACGAACTACTTCCTCATAAAGATATATGATTCATTTTTATTACTACATCATATGGAAAATATATGTAAGTTTAATTAAATAATATTATAATTTTGATATAATTATAATTATTTAAATATAAAACAACACTTTCTTTATCTTCAACATGATCGTTAAAAAATAGAAACGTTACTCACGCGTACATATGGCTTACCATCTCTAAGATTATAATATAGTTAATTTTTTATACACATCATTAATGATTGGTTTTAAAAGTATAATTAATGTATAAATGATTATTATGTCATGATTATTATTTTTTAGATGATTATTTAATAATATCTTTAAATTTATTCAACTTATAGATGTGATTTTGTACATATGAGTCGAACATCAAGAAAATGTCTAACTTGAACCTAAAGGATTATATAATCGAACATAGAATGATAATAAATAAAATAAAATGAATAATTAAAATGAAATAGATTATTAATAAATTAAATAATTAACATAAGTTTATTATTCTAGAAGACAAATAACACATGTAATGAATTATGCTCGATGTAAGTCATATTTATAACCCACTGATTTCTTCAGGTTAGAAACATTATCTCTTTAACTCACTTTATCTATCTTCAATGTTATGGAATTCTTCTAAATCTAGTATATATGTATCTCACATATATACCTAGATTATTATCTCTTTCTTTAATAGTGAAATACATGCCTTATGTTCATTTCTTAAATACCATCATTATGAAATTTCCTTTGATTATGATATGATAAAATATCCTGTGACTCATTTTCTTTCCAGGGGTATTTATTATGTTATGCCTTATGATTGAATTACTTTATTTGGAACACATAGATCATTAAAATGTAATAATGGGTTTATCTAGATAGTTATCCAATGTATTAGTTAAATTTTTAGTCCCATGATACATCATGTATGGGACTACAGAATAAAACTAATACATTATGGGACTTTGTCCTCCATGCGATATCATCTAGGAAGTTTTCCTATACTCATTTTTATGTCATGTTATATGTTTATTTCACAATTACTATATTAATATGATCATATAATATCATGTTCTTTATGTAATCCTTCAATGTTATTACTTATGAGCCTTCTCTTTTATGATATCCTGTTATACTGTTGACTCACATGTTATGTTTCCTTATAATGTTTATCCCCTTACTAAGATTTTTATCTCACCCCTTTCATTATGTATTTTTTAGGTTATCCCATTCATTTTTAGGTTCTAAAATTAATTTTAAGATCTCATTATGGATAATTAAATAATGATTCCATGTTTTAAGTTTCTTTTGATGTAATATGAACCTAGTATTCCAAAGACACTAGGCCTCATGGACTTTGGGATTGTACTTATTGGATATTTATGTTTAAAAAACATATAATAATATGTGTAAAAGGTTTTGGTCACTATATATTTTATGAAAAAATTATGAGTGAAATGAATTTTGATTTTTTATTTTTTATTTCCAATTGTTTTATTTTTATTTAAATTTTCTTACCATAAAATTTTCATTGGTCGAAACTAACTTTAAATTTTTTGATCATTGTAAGGTTTATTTGTCTCAATTTTTTTTATTGATAAAGTTTCATGTTAAACACCTAGTTGTGTTTATATGGTTTAAATACTGCTCTAGATATATGTTATATCATGAATCTATTTATATTCCTAGTATTTAATTATTTTATTTGATGTTATGTATTTCAAGGGATTGTGATTAAAAATTACCAAAGTAGTAGTATTTTTTGTTGAAATATCATTTTTAATCAGGAATATATATAAATTAATCTCCATTGAGGGAATTGTATGATCAGTTTCTATTAAACCCAATCTATTTTCTTACACTATGGTTATTATTGGAGTTTTCATTTTTTATTTTCATTCCTCTCTTTGGTACTTAAAATGATCAAGACTACTTTTTTAAGAAAAGATAACCTTATTTCCTCTTTGATTAATGATCTTTTTCAACAATGTCCATATTATTTAAAATGGTTTCAAGAATGTTATTTTCTATGATATGGGATCATTTAAATTCATTTTCAAAAAAATTACTTTATTTAAAAGGTTTTAAAAATATTTTTCTAATATTTTCTGAATTGGTGTTTCCTCAGAAAGTGGTTGGTGGATTTTTTATAGTGTTCAGATTGTGGTGGGTTCAATGTTCTACATAATAATTCACATCGGGATAACCATTTGTTAACATTTAATAGAAACTCCCAATGGTTTCCAAATCCAAAATTGGTTATGAACCTACTTTCCAAATTCAGGAAGGTAGTTGGGGTTTCAGACCTAATGACACTTAGGAACTCACATTAGTTGAGAGGATGGGAGGTTGGGATCATCACACCCTTTTGGGGGGGATTTTTTCCTACACCGATACTCTCTTATAGATTTATTATATTTTTTAGAATCTCTTCCAAATCCCAATATGGGAACAGTTTCGTTGACAAAATGATACTAGGTTAGGTCTCTTTATATGCATAGAGATGTGAGGTCTTATTTGTAAATCTATCAGTTTGTATCTGAGGTTATTAATCCATTTCCCTATGATGGGTATCTACTTATATGTTGAATCCATGTACCCATGAACTCTATAGTTTGTTGTTACCTAGAGAGGAGGTTAATATTTTGAGGATGGTATTGAGCCATTATGAGGTGTCTTATGTATCTTGTTTTATAATAGGAACCAAAACCCATGTAGTTCATTAAACTTGTGCAGTTTAGTGTCATATGGAAAGGAAGTATATGTGATCACTTGGGCACCTAGTATTTGATATCTAGTCTTGTAAATATGTCATATGTATCTTTATTATGTAAATAATCAGATCTATCATGGTTTTTTAATTTCCTTGGGACTTACCCCAGGGTAGATACCCTTGTCTGTTGGGTAGTTATATCATGCCACTGGTTAGGGATTATACATTGTGGATTCCCTAGTTGGTGGAGATTCATGATTCCAATTATGTTCTCATTATAACTACCTAATCCCACGTGAAGTATTCTTGATGTGAGAAACAAGTGATAGTATGTAATCATCCTCAGTGAATATGGATGGGGTGATTACATGCATGGGCATCCCATTGGATTCTTTATATATAGGTAGGTCCTTTAGAAGGCGTTCTATACATCCTACTTATGGAATGAATCAGAGTCTTCATAGTTCAATTATTTCTCAATCTATTGATATAAGATAAAATATGATCATTCCATAGGATAGATTGGGTTCTGTTGGTTGGAATATTGGATATGTGGCAAGACTTACACTAAAGTGGATTCCCATTTGATCTCAGACCTTAGTAATACATAAAATGTATCTTGGTTATGGAAGGATTAAAAGTTCTCATAGTTAATTAAGTTAGGGAATACATAATAAGATTTTCCTTAAATGAATAACATATCATATTATTCCACTGATTGGGGCCTACACACTGAGGTTTCCCTTGTCCTAGTGGAGTCTTATGACATGAATTATATGATCATTGTGACTCCATAATCCCATGTAATCTATGCCCAGTGTGTGAAATAATGGATAGAAAATAATCAGTATCATTGCTTATGGATGTAGGAATTATGCACTGGGACATCCCTTGGGAGGTTTTATATGGAACTCGGTCCATAGGAAGGCATCCTATATATCCGGGTTATGGTAGTAATAAGAGTTCTCATAGTTCATTAAGTCAGGGATTACACATTGTGGATTCCCTTATATGTGGTACATATCATATTATGCTACTGATTGGGAATTACACACTGAGATTTCCCTTACATGTAGGTTGTACAAGGTCATCATGTCCTATAATGCCTGCTTAGCCTGGTCTGGTTGTCTACTTAACATGAATTGATTTTCTACTTGAAAATCCTTGATGTCTGCTTGACATATTGGAGAATATTTTCATGAAAATCCCAAAGACAATTGCATAACCCAGTTGACTTTTCTAAGGGATGTTGCATAATATAGATAGAATGTCTCGAGGTCTTTGCATGAACAATACTGACTAGTTCATAGGACATCGAAACACTTATATGGTTGATCCTATAATCTATCTCATGATCTCCCCTAACATTCTTGGAGGGCATTTCATGATCCATATTACTTGCCTCGGTTTCATCATGAAAGTCGGCTGACACACTTAGAGGGTGTTATAAGAGTCAATGTGACATATTTGGAGGGTGATTCATGTTCTGCTTTACTTTTCTGGGTGCCATCATGAAATTCAGATGACATTTCTAGGGGCCTCACTTGATCCAGTTGACATGCTTGGTGGGTGTCATGAGATCTGGTTGGCTTGTCCAAAGGAAATCATGAGAGATAGTTGAAATTTCCTGATGTAATTATGAGACTTATCTAATATACACTGGTATCTTTTTATGATTCAGGAAACATGTCCAATGTTCATCATGAGGTATGGATGGCTAACCCTGAGGGTTTTTAAAGACTTGGGTGGCATTCCAAGAGAGAGACATATGACTTGTTATGACATATCCAAGGGACTTCACATGATCCAAATAGTATACCAAAAGAGTTTTTTGTAATCTATTCAACATTTCCTAGTGTTATCACATGACATGGGTGTTTCATGTGAAGTGCATTAAGATCTACTTATATTTTCTTCTCTTAAGTCTCTAATCTTTTTATTCTTTATTATAGTCTTTTATCACATGTTCCTTATATTTTTTCAGTGTTAATTTGTTTAATTCTCGCATAACTGATAAGGTATGTGGGTTATCCTTCTCATAAGCTACCCAAAGTCCTTCAAGTGATCTATGAGTGATCACATGAAGTTCCTATGCATGTCACATGATCTTCTTAAGTGGTTACATGTATTTTATTCATTGTAAAAATCTTTTCAATTGTGAGATCAGCTACTCCAAGAACTCTACAATGATTCCTGATTTTTCTTGTATGAGGATCCAAGGATTTGTTTTCTAATGTTGGGGTGGGGGATTTATAGGCATTGTGACCAAAAGTATTCACCTCTTTTCACATTTCGTATTATGTAAATCCAGGATGGAGCCTGTGGAGAGCTTTGATTTCATGTGTTTCGCAAGATCTTATTGTAGGTCATTTTGGGTGTGTTGCATTATTTTTAGTGAAAATGATATTATCTTGTCAATTCCCCATTTATTTTAATATGGATAATTAAATGGGTCTTTCCAAATCAATAGTACATTTCAAGAGACTTTCATATTGTTAGGCTGGAATGTCTAAATAATTTTTCAAGATTAAGATATCTGTTAAAGGCCTTCACATGATTTGAGGTGACTTGTTTGGGATGTTTCATGAGACAAGGATGCCTTTCCAAGGGGATTTTCCAAGATCAAGTTTCCATTATGAACATATTTCGTGAGGTATTGTGGAGTGTTCAAGTGCGCTGAATGAAGTTTACAACCACAAGATTCTCCCTCCTTTTTTGTTTTATTTCCTTATTTTATTTTTCAAATGCTTGGGGATCCTGGGAGCTTACATGAGTGTTGTCAAAGATAATAACTCTCCCCACAGGTGATACATCACATAAACAAAAAATATTCCTATGATGATGCATGAAAATTTCACAAAAAACCTGTTCTATTTATTTTTAGATCTAAAGAGGGAGTTTGAGGCAGCCTATACATGTCTGAAGCCCTTCACGTGGTGAGTATGACAATCCAGAGGGCTCTCGCACAGTGAGGTGGACTTGCATTCTGGGGTTTTTGGTGCCTTGAGAATATTCAAGGCATGTCGCATGATATTTATGATCACAAGAGGCTCCCTCATTTTCCCCTTTTTATTTCATTGTTTATTTTATAAGGGCCTAGGGTATCATGAATTTAATTGAGAGTTGTCGAGGATAATCCTTCTCTCTGTCAGTGATGCATCACATTAACAACAAAATTTATTATGTTGAAGCATGAATATTATCATGGTCAAAACCTTGTAATTATTTTTGGAGCCAAAGGGGGAGTGTGAGATTTCCTGGACTTGTCTAAATCCCCTCATGTGGAGAGAGTGACATGCCAATGGGATCTTGTGTGACAAAGTAGATATGTCACTGAGGATTTCATGATATCTTGAAGGTTTCCTAGGGGAATCATATGAATTTTATAGCCACAAGAGGATCCCACATTTGGATATTTTTCTACTTTTTTATATGGATTTTCGGATGTCTTTTCAAGCAGTTGTTGCCTGAAAATTCATGTGACCCGGGGGTGCTCATCTGGCAGTCACCACATGATCACTAATTTTCTAGGATTCATTCATAAGTGAAGGAATCTTCAATGGAGTCCATGGGATATTATTATTTTCATGAATTATATGTGGCTCCTTTTCATGACTTTTTGAAGGTTTCACAATCGTGTTTCTTCCAGAGGTTCATGTGATCCATGTGATTTTGACCACCTTCTTCTTCATTTCCATTATAGAGAAAATAATACCCATATTAAAGTATTTCTTCCCTTTTGAATTTTTTGATACTCATTAGTCAAGCATCAACAAATTCATCCCATTAGGAGTGACATCTGCAGGGACAAAATATTGCTTCTGAGGAATGTAAATTCTTGTATGAGTCCTCAGCGAGCGTAGCTTGAATTTTTCTAAGGATATATGGTGGACCCCAAAAGATTTTTATCTTTTCCATTTTTTTAGACTAAAATTTTGATGTGTTATTGTTTAGGTCCTTTTTTCTCAAACCTTCTATCACTTTAGTTTAGAGTATTTTATCTTAGACCTTCTATTGATTTAGTTTATTGTCTTTTACCTCAGACCTTATATCACTTTAGTTTATGGAATTTTAACTCAGACCTTATATTTTTATAGTTTACTATCTCTTATCTTGGAAATTGTATGTTTATAGTTTAGGGTATTTTAGCTCGGAACTTTTATCACTATATTTTATGGTCTTTTAACTTGGAATTTCTATCATTGTAGTTTAGGTTATTTTATCTTGGAACTTCTACTACTGTAGTTTAGGGTATTTTAACTCGGGCCTTAGGATTCTATATAGGTTAAATTAATACATCTAGGACTTTATTGATGATTATGGGATATGGTTAAAACATGAAAATAATGACTCAGAATACACTAGGATTCTAAGTTATTTCATGGAATCTCTGAGGATCATAGGGATTAGAGATCCTTTCTTATAATGAGGAGATGCCTCTGGTTGGTAGGTCAAAGCCCGTATGCTTCAGTATCAATTTAAAACAAAGGTTTTTCCACTATTTTCCAAGTGTCATGGAATATTTATGGGGGTGATATTGGTTGAGGTTAAAATACTAAGGAAGTTAGGATTACCTGGATAGTTAGAATATAGGTGATGTAAGTCATAATCCAAAAGCTTGAGTCAATGAATATGGGATGGGGTAGACATTATGGGGATGACCCATAACACCCTAAGGTTCCAGGTTTTACCACTGTGTTTACAGGGCTCATAAGGTTTAAATTTCATTTCTTATAAGGAGGTTATGCCTTTATTTGGTTGGTCAAATCCCAATTGCATCGATATAATGGTCAAGAAAATACGATCTATACTCATTTATGGGGCCATGAAATAATTATGAAGACTCAAATGTCTACATAATGAGGTTGGGTATGGAGGAAATCTATCTATGAAGGGTTTTGGAACCCTATAGAAATTAATCTCTTGAATGTGAAGCTCAATCCCTATTCCATGTGGTTTAGAATCATGTGTTTTGGGCCATAAAAATTTTTGTAATGGTGTATCACATTTTACCTTTAAGAAATGGTATAAAACACAATGATGTAGTGTCAATAATGTTGAATATGTTGGGATATTCTCATACGGGTATTGTAAATCATTGTCCAACGTGCACATTTTAGGAGGATGATATGGGAAAATAATACTAAGAATGACCCAGAACACACTCAGGTGATGAGTTCTATCATGGAGATGTTAAGGCTCACAAGGATCAAAAATATATTTTTACAGAGTGAAGCATTTGGTTGATGACCATATATTCATATTAAAGAGATATATTCATACATTCATAGTTAAACAAAGGGTCCCTTGAAGCCATGTATCCTTCTCTAAGGTCCATGGATAGTTTATAGTGATCTGAGGCACTCAAATCATGAAGTGTGATTTGTGGAAAGTGTAATATCCAAGAAGTTTTCAGGCACCCTAAAAGTCGTGCCACCACTTAAAGAACGTATTATCATGGCAATATGATGTTACAAATCATTAATATAACTTTTTTCTGACCTATGGGTTCTAGAGATCATAACTTCTATTTTACTAGGGCTATATTGTAGAACCTATGATCATTATGCCTCATTTATTTGCACCCTACTTTTTACTTAAACCCTAGAGATGAGGACTTTATTGAGAGAATATATGATTTTTTATTAGGCCACCATTCTTAGGTTTTCAACCTGTCATGTTTTGTGTCTCTTTCACGAGTAGTTTAAGGTCTTGTGCTTTGGACCATTATGTTATAGATTTTAAAATCGTAAATCTTTAAATAAATTACATGCAATTTATGTTCTTGACACACTACACAAGATCCCAATTAGAATAATCAAGTCTAAAATCACTCTAACATCCTTCTAATCATGAGATAAACATATTATAAATCATGGATCATGTTTCTCAAGTCATGATAAATGATATTCTAAAATAATATCGGGGATGGCCCAGAACACACTGAGGTGCTGATTACTTCCACAATGACATCAGGGTCATGCTGATTAGAAATCCCTCCTTACAGATCTAAGATTTATCTTGTTGGTAGATATGATCCATTATGCATTGATAGCATGTTCAAACAAAGAGATACATTTTACTTTCTAAGGGCCATGAAATTCTTATGGAAACTTGAGGTGCTCTATACATGAAGGGATTACGGAAAATTATGGTCCATTAATGAAGGTTAATAAAGGTTGATGGTTCAAATAGTTTAATTTCATGAAGAATGTATGTACTTGATTTTGTATAGTTTAATTTCATGCAGTAAGGAAATTTACCTTGCATTTTAACTTCATGCAGTAAGGATGTATATTTTCTGTATTTTTAATGTCATGTGACTGTGATGTTTTCCTTGTAGTTTAATCATCATGAGGTAAGGATGTGGGAACCAATGTGAAAAATTTTGAAATATAAATTACATGAAAAGGTAGGATTCACATAGACCTAACTCATATGTAGAAAAAAATCTCTTATTTGGATCAGCCCCTATGCATTTGGGTGTATTTTTTTATCATTTTTTGTAATTGTTCTTATGATTGGAGATCTAGGTGTCATTATGTATCTTATGGTGATAAGAATCAAGACACATATAGTTCACAAATGGGAAATTCTCTACGTAGGTTTGACCCATACGTAGAGGTGGGAATTGTTTCCATTGATTATTGTAGCTAGTCCCGTGATTAGAGATCAAATCATCTCTATGTATCCTATGATAATAATAATCAATTCATGCGTAGTTATTGAAATAGGTGCTTCTTGTAAAAATCTGACCTATACGCATAGAGGGGGAATTTTTATGTTTATTTGTTGTGACTAGACCTGGGGTTGGCGATTCAGGCCTCACTACATATCATGTGATGTCAAGAATCAAGTCACATGTAGTTATTCAATGGAGTTGTGGTAGGAGACCAACACTAATAATAGTGGTCCTCTTGGGTAGGGTCTATAGGAATGTGCAGTTTTATGTAATGAAAAGGACATAAACCATTTTGTTTAACGTCATGAGGTGAGGAATAATGGTATTTCTTCTACAGTATTTCATTTAGGACCATAGTGAACTTTTCATGATATGTTATGAATTTTTCATGCAGGTAATCCCTTACTAGAATTCCTAAGTTCACATGAGCTATGATCAATGTGAGAAATAAGGAATGGCATGGGTTCCTCTCACCATGAAGAGGTGATTAAGGATAGGATATGGGAATTTTGTTTCATTTGGGGGATGGACCAAGATATATGGTCAAGGAATCCCTATGTATCTCATTGAAATTAGAATCAAGTCGTACATAGTTCTAGAAACCCGTCTAGTTTAATTTCTTGTGGCAAGGACATCATCCATGAATTTTAACATCTTATGGTGAGGATGAGGGACACCCAATGTGAAAGGGAAGTAACATTGTGGCTCAGCCCAAAAATAGAGGTTTGGGTATCACTAAATATCTTTTGATAGCATTAGTCAAGAAACAAATATTTCTTATAAGGAGAGACTCACTATATTGAGATTATTCACACATGAAGATAGGGGAATTTTATCCTTCCTCCACATAGATCTATCTCATGTGATGTGATCCATTAGTTAGATGGTGCTTCCCATATAGTTTAACATCATACAATGAGGTCATATTTCATTCAATTTACCATCATATGATATGGACTTGTTCTATACAGTTTAATGTCATGTGGTTAGGATATAAGATGTTGTGCAGTTTAAAGTCTTATTGTTAGAAATTGGGTCACCCAATTTGAATGAAGATGAACCATCGAGGGATCTATGTAATTTAGTGTCATGTGGTGAGGACATTATTCATATAGTTTAACATCATGTGGTTAGGACATTCCTGCGTAGTTTAATGTCATATGACTATGATACCTTTTTTAAGTTTAATTTCAAACAACTATGAAGACTCTATATAACTTAACATCATGTTGCCAAGACATGAGACGCTATATATTTTAAAGTCTTACTAATAGTACATTATGCTTGATGATAGCTATGAAAAGAATTTATTGAGAAATCTCACATTGGTAAGAGGTGTGACACACTCTCCATCAATTATATCCAATGAGTAGTCTCCATTATGTTAGAACTTTTGTATTATATAAGGTCCTTCCCATTTGGGTTCCAGCTTTGGAGGCTTCATCTATGGTTTCATTGGGGTTATGATATCCAACAGTAGTTCTCCTTAGATGAATGAATGGAGTTATTAATTTTTATTGACGGATCATGCAATCTGATTCTGATGGAATTTAAGGTTATAAAATGTATGAAACCTCTTCTCATTGAGCCATCCTAGCCCATGTAGAAACTCTTGAAATTTCTCGTCATTTGAGACTTATTTGAAAATGGCTATTCGATGTGGGGGAAACTTGAATTCAATGGCAAATACTACCTCAGTCTTGTACACTAATGTGTATGGAGTTTCTTTTGTAGTAATACATGTGGTGGTACGGTAGGCCCATAAATCATGGGGAAGTTTATCCTTCTAGGACTTATTGTATTTATTCACCATTTTTTGAGTATCTTTGACAAGGTCTTGTTGAAGACTTCTATTTTTCAATTTTCTTATGTAGAAATACATGTGGAGGTATGGTAGGCCCATAAAGCATAGAGAAGTTTATCCTTCCAAGACTTCTTGTATTTATTCACCATTTTTTGAGTATCTATGAAAAGGTCTTGTTTAAGACTTCTATTTTTCCATTTTCTGCTCCATGATATCGAGATGAGTGATTGGAATCGATTTTGTACTCCTAGTAAAATTTCTTCAATTCCATAAAATATAAGTTGGTGTTGTTATCCATCAATATTATGTCAGGGACCCAGAACTTGGTGATGATATGGAACTATACAAAGCTAATAATATTATTCATACTGAATTCATTAAGGGGTATTTCCACATTCCATTTGGAGAAGAAGTTGGTAATAGTAAGAATTTACATGAACTACTTAGATGTGGTAAGGGATACTGCCTCACAACAACCATTCCCCAAACAACAAATGACCATGAATATTTAGCTCTATATATCAATTATTGGGGCTTATGGATGAATTTTTAATGGATTTGGAATGCATGAAATTTCCTAGTGAATTCCACACAGTCTTGTATCATGGTTTTCTAGTAATAACTCGGCCTCCTTCTTTGGTGGGAGATCCTGGTCTCATACTGATGAGAGTTTCAGGATCCTGCACGAAATTTTTCCATGATGGCATGAATATCTATTTCTAATATGAATATAAGGAGGATTCTATCAATTAATTTCTTTTAGAGAGATATTTATCATTTAATTCATCATGTAGGGTAAAGTTGGTTTCATGATGCTGAATCTATTCCTTTCAATCTTATTATGTCAAGAGAGTCCCATTTTGGAGATAACTGATTATGAGCTCCATCCAACCAGGGGTGGATATAGGTTCATCATGTTATGGGGTAGAATTCACCTGATTGATTTCTTCTATATCACATATGATAATCGATGAGACCATTCTTCATTGCGTGAGGTGGATGATTGCTTTCTTTTAATCAGGGTCAGCTAGGACTGAGGCTATATTAGACAATGCATTGGCGCAATCATTCTGTAACTAGATAACATGATTCAATGTGGTATCAAAATGAAATTATTCTATTATTCCATGGTTGTAGCCAGTGAGAGGGGACAATTATTCCTTTTTGATGAAATATTCTTCATTGATCTTATTTATCACTAGTTTTGAATCCCATTTTATATTTAGGTAGAATATATATAATTGTAATTCCAGTTACAAGCCATTGATGAGGGATTATTATTATTCCTCATTATTTGTATAGAATTTTAATAGTGAGAAATGGTAGGGTGAAATTTATTTTTCTATGAAAAAAATCCCTAAGACATCTCGATTAAGCTTCATATTTCCCTCCTTTTTTCATAGGAAATCATGAGGCACAATCAAAATACATATACCATGTTTGGAAAGTGTCATGGGTGTTGAAAATATCATCATCTAGCAGTTTGGTGTCCACTGGTTTACTTTTTTAGGTGGTATGTTTCATAAGTAAATCAGTATGGGCTTTCCCCTTTACAACATTTTGTGACAATAAATGGATGTCATATTACTGTCGAATGACCACCCATTGATCTATATGCCCAATCAGAATGGGGTAGTAAAGGATAAACTTGAGAAAATAAATATGAGAGTCCAAATGGACTTCATGGTGCTATAAGTAATGCCTCATATTCTTCACTATAATATGAGTGTGAGGTAGTTCTTCTTGACATCCAAGTATCGAGTCATAGTACCTAGATTTTTTTGTCTAGTATAATAGAGATTTGTTACACTCCCTACATCATTATTCTATGAGAGGAGGGTACCAAGTTATAATTCCATGGCATCCACATATAATATGAGTGACATTCCCTACACTAGTGGAATCAGGATCATTGTGTGTAGTAGATACTGCTTGAGACTTCCAATGTATTCATGGTAGTCCTCATCCCATTGGTAGGTGATTCCGTTCTTCATTATCCTAGTGAAAGGGATAGATTTTCTATCCAATTTGGATATGAATTGTTGAATGTAGGTGAGGTTCACTTTGAAAACCCTCATTTCATTGATATTTCTAGGGGTGGCATTGCAAAAATAGAACTAGTATTCTCTGGGTTGACCTTGTGTCATATTCGCATACAATAAATCCAAGGAATTTCCCTAATTTTACCCCAAAAGAATATTTCAGTGGATTGATCTTCATATTTTCCTACCACGGATTATAGAATACTATTTTAAGATATGTCCTTGAAATTGATGCAGGCCCTAATCTACCCATTCTGTTTCTTGATAGGGACAATATTTTCCCTCAATATTGTGTATTTCACTACTTAGACAAAGTTTGATTTGATAAATTTGTCAAATTAATCCACTATATTGAAACATGAGAAGGGTGCACCTTCTTAGATGCCCAATTGAATCAATACAAAAAAATTGACCTTTACCAACAGATAATTATCGACAGATAATATATCTATTGGTAAAGATGACTAATTCCAACAGATATTAAATTCTGTTAAAATTAACTATAGGTACCAACAATTATTTTTACCAACAAATATATCTATTTATATTAGTAATTTAATACCAACAATTTTTTTATTAACATTTAAATATGTCGCCTTATCATAATAATACCAATAATTGATTTACTGATAAATGAATATATTATTAATTATTATTATTAAAAAAATATTTTACCATTATAAAAACCCGTTACAAATAAATTATTAAATAATATCAATTATTTAACAAAAAAATGATGTATTATATATGCTTAATTAAATTATCCATAATTTATTAATATTTATTGACAATATATATATATATAATCATTATACAAATATATTTTTTATATAAATTCATAAATTTATATACATGCACAAAAAAATCCAAACGTTCTCCCCCTAACCACCCCACACGTTCCTCCCGACCTCCTCCCCCAAACCCTACCTCCGTTCCTCGCGACCCCTCTCCCCACACCCTACCACCAGGTTCCCCATCAGACCCTCCCCATTCCTGGCCGTCATCCACCTCCGAAATCATCTCGTGAACCTCCTTCCTGTTCCCGGCCAGCGTCCCCCTTCAACATCATCGCACGAACCCCCCCCCCCCCCCACCCCCTTATCTATCCCCGTTCGGCATCCTCACACGATGAGGTGGGCCAATAATAGCTAGGTGGTCCATGACTTATGGATTCGAGGGTCTGTGTGGGTCTGTAGGTGGTCGGATCGCAGAGGATATATTTCTTATACTTGGAGGATGCCTGAATATGTACCACTATTGTGGGAGTTGGGCATCACTATAACAAGTATCAATGGGTTTAGGTGTTGTCCGCTACAACCTGGAAGGTTTTAAGACACCGCTATGCGGGGTCTTTGCAATTGCTATTCTAAGTTTCATGTTTATGAGGCCTTTTTCTCGAAGCAGGTCCATATTTGTGTTAATTCTTGATTCCCATTGGTTCTTGTTTGCTGCTGAAATCACAAGGAGATGTTGTAATAGGGGCGTTATTTTTCACACTGTAGGGCTTCCATGGTTTGGTCCCCACTGCTACCTTGTGAATTGGGTGCTTTTTTATGGAGGTACAGGGTTCCATTGATGTTGGTGATGAAATGTTGTCTGAAACCAAATGTTCTTGACTGTATGATGGTGGGAGCTCACTGAGGGTCACGCTATTTCCATGGCTGGTCCATATCAGGGCTATTCAAAGTCGGGTTGTGGTGTTATAGCTTTCAAGGGCTCCTTGATTTTCATTACTGTATGGATCTTCTATTCACTACACATTCCTTCAAAGTTTATGTATTTAGATTGGTGTTGATTTGGTTCATCACGTTGGTCATCTGCGATTCCAAACAGGCCAGTTGAGGCTGCCAAGGGGATCAATGAAAACCAGTTTGGTTCACTACATCTGAAGTGGTCCATGACACTACTGTCTTGTAAGTAAGTCCATTTGTGTGGTCAGATTACTTCCTAGTTTCAATTTTTGAGATGTTGGCTTGGGTTCGATGACCATCTATTCAAGCAAAGGGAGATGTACTACTTGAGGGCTACCTGGGGTTTGATCTTGTGATGATGGGAGGCAGCATAGATTCACATGCCATTAGTTCACATGAGCACAAGGCCAACTCACCATTATAACATAATTCTTCCAAAGTTGTCTTTATAACTGATAATGCGGAACAATCCATAGATTTTGAGAACTCTAAAAATAAATTCAACGTACATCCTTAATACCTCTTTCATATAACATATACAATTATTTATCAATCAGAATTCTTTACTATTCATTTCCTTGCAGGTTGTGCCTTATGATGCAACCTCTCATCGAACTGTATCAAGTTTTACAGAAATGTCATTTTCACAGCCAATGGTATGTAACTATTTATTTCCTGTATGTTTTACTTTATATTAAAAACACATTTACATAGACACCCTTCACTATATATTTATGTTGGTACATGTATTTTCAATGCATTGTAGTACTGTTAGTTTAAACTATTTTTTTTAATCAATCTGTGTATATTATTTAAAATAATATGAAGATTACATTCAAACTATTCATAACATTTTGACCCTCAACATTTTGCAAAGAAAATATAGGCACAAAACATCTATACTTTATATAAATAAAGAAGGGAGAGCTCTTGGATCTTCTTTTAAAATAAGTTATTCAATGTTCATTGTGTTAGATAGAGTATAATTAGATTACTATAAAACTAATGTTGTGATCTCCTTGAACAAACCACCCATAGCTCATGTTGTGATGGCCATAGTTGTATTGTGACCAAAAAATAAAAAATAATAATTAGAATATAGAAGAGTGGAACTTGTCTATAACACCCTGATATTTTATGAGAAGTATATTTTTTTTATGTAATATGTTATACGGAAAGCAAACTTCCACTACACACAACACTAGCTTGGCTTGCGTTACACGCAATCGTGACCTTCCTCGATAGTGTGTGTAGTACGCAATACCGAGTTTCACTAAACAACGATATATTATAATATTATAAACTAGCCGTTATGAATATTATTAACTGAATTTTGAATTTTATAACATTTTAATTCATCTTATACATTTTCTATAATAAGGTATGAAAACAAAATCAGTTTTTTGGATAAAAGAAGTATTTTTCAAAAAATGCAGTTTTACCGCCTTTTGATGGCACACCCACATTAAATCTATTTTTTGAAAAGTTTATAAGTTCAATTTGACAAAATAAAATTCTTCTTTATAATCAAGATATAAAAATTTACTTGGATATATTTTTCATATTATTCTGATAACTTTCATATTTTAATGAATAGTAAAAACACGCTATATTTTAATTAAAAACAACATTTTTCATCGTAATACTTTATATGGTTAAATTATAATATTGAACTTTTTTAAAGTATAAATAGAATATATTTTTACCATTTAATATAATTTATGTCATTAGTATTAATTTTACATTGAATTCATAGGTAAAAACATTTCAATCTTTTGCAATGTTTTAACTTTTAAAATGCATTTGCTTAACAACAGGATTAATTTTAAGTTAATTACTGCAAATTCTGTGTTTTGAATTGAGAAAAATGGATTCCATATTTAGAATCAGTGGGTCCAAATTATGTTAATAGGTTACTTTTATTTTTTTGATATTATGAATAGTAACTACGGTAATTTTTATTTTCTACGGTTAAAGGTAAATAGAGTAATTCAAGGTTAAAAGAATATTATAATAACTAAAAATTACCTTTAAACTTGTCCTAAACTTATTGGATGAGTATTTTCTGACCATGGTCATCCTTGGGTCTATTTTGGGACCCCATTGATCCACTTGGTAGTGACAATGACAATTTGGATTAATTAATTTAATGTAAAGACAAAATTGACATTAACAAAAATATTTTAGTAATTAATTTTTATAAGGGGTTATATAAATTATATTTTCGACTATCAATATTCATTGGAAATATAAAAATATTTCCTACATAATGATATTTTTTTATAATTTTTAGACACCAAATAAATTAAATTATTTATGACACAATAATGATGAAGTATTTACCTCATTAATAAATGATTTAAATAAATAAGATTATAATGATTAAAATATTTTCCAAAACATGTCCAATACTGATTGGATGATTTTATTTTGACCATTATTCATCTTATCTTCATCTTTAATAATTTTTTAACTTTTTGAAACCGAAGATAAGTTTATAATAAAATAATATTTCCACACTTTCCAAAGGTTCCCCTCTCCTCCCTTATAAAAGGGCACCTCCTCCCTCTCTTCCTCACACCAATTTGAGCATTCAAGATCGGCCAAACTCTGCCAATTTCACTTCCCCGCTTCCTTGGAAACCTACTAGAGGTACTGGTCTTCTCAAAAGACCAACTCTATTGCCTTAAGAGAAAGTTTAAAGGAGGCACTTCGAGAAAGAGGTAATACCTTCTACCGTTTTCTTCAAGTTCCATTCTTCTTATACTCCCTCTTCTTTAGTTGTTTCATTATTAGGTAATAACATCAGTATTTCTAATATACTGATATGTTATTATAAATATGAAACAACCATATTTCACCTCTTATCCATCCTATGGAAAAAGAAATCACCGTGCGTGCGTACGTACGGAATACCGTCTCCACGCCGTGGTGTAATCTGTTTTCCACAACCACCTTACTTGGATGGGTATAATGGTGAAAATAAATAACTATATATGATTATTGTAAAGTGGTATTCATTCTGAAATAGTATACATACACTTCAATACAATTCTATGATCATGGGAATGATATCATCGCTCTTGTGTGCGTACGGCCTACCGTCTCCACGATGTGATGCGACTCATTCTATATGATCTTCATTGAATAATGACTATATAAATGAATTTAATGAATTAATATGATATATATTACACTAATACCATTCTGTAAATGATGTATCTATATCCTATAAAGATAAATAAGAATTTATTTGACAAAACATGCATAAGAACAAAAAGTAATAAACACCCGAATAACAAGTAGTAATGCAATATTACTAATAAGAAGCTAAGAATATGACCATATATGATATCATAACAATAATTATGATTCTTTAATAAGTCAATAACATTATTTAAATCATTATACAGGAGTTTCAGACACTTACGAAGCAAATCGGACCTAAGGTAAGGGATAATCTCGCTATCTCAATCTTTATCCGAGATTGTTTATACTTCAGAATTTACTGGGGAATATTTATCATCCACATCCATGTTTCCTCAATATGTAATATTATTTATATCCTCCTACAATTTTTTAAATCCAATTTTACCCTTCGGTGAGTTTTTAGTAAAAGATATGAATGGAATCTTTTGTCGATTTTCGTACGAGGTACTTTTTGAATTTTCTGACAAAAGTACGAGAAGAATGTTTTTTTAACTTATACAGCATGAATGGATTTTTAAAACATTATTTACAAGAATCTTCCTTTACAAGTTTTCAAGTTTATTTTTAATCAACTTCTTTTAGTTTAAAATTTTATGACATGTTATGAAAGGAAAAATGTTTTCAAAGTAGAAAGGATATTTTCCTCAAGAATGGAGTTCAAGTGTTTTATCAAAATTATTTCCCATCTAAGATAATATAGGGTTATGTTTCTATCCCTTTTATTACATTTATTTTATTATGTTGTGATGGTAATATTTTTATGAATTATTTTATCTTATATGAATTTTTTTATGATGTCATGATGTTTAAGATTCTCATTTCTATTACATGGGTTATGCTATGATGTATGGTTTATGATTTTGTGTCACACATAAGAATGGTATCATTATGAGATGGGTGGGACCTATATATCCCTCCACTGCATTGGGTAATGATTTTATATCTCATGATATAGACATGTCTGGAACGGCAGGTTAAACTGGTTTAGTGAAATAGGACTGAAATGAGGAGTGAACTCGGTTCAGAAATGGACTTTTTCCACTAAGATAGTCTTGGAAATGAGTCTTGACTAATAAGAAATGATTCTATATTATTATGTGTGTATGCCACAAAGTTTCATGTTTTATGTTATGATTATTGGGATTACATTTCACTACCACGATTTATCCCATGTTATGAAATTATGATTTCTTTTGCAGGTTAAGATTTCCAAAATGTTATGTTTTTACGAATATGATGTGATTGATATTTCTTTTGTTTACCCTTACTGAGCATTTGATCTCACCCTTTTGTATGTTTTCTTTCCCCAGGTCATGAAGAAGGTTATTAAGTAAGATATGCCAAAAGTGACTATAGATATGATGAAATAAATGGGAGACAGTGTAGATGCTTTATGAACCAGTTGTTTATGTTTCCCAATTTCTAAAGACACTATACCTATACGGTCCTTTCATGGTTTTGTTATATGTTGTAATAATTATGCTTCAATTTTGAAGTATTAACCATGTATGTAAAGTATGGGTCGTTATAGTTGGTATCAGAGGAAAGGTATAGTCAACCTTTGGAAACTAGGATGTGAAAGCCTTAGTAAGAACCCTAAGGATAAGTCTAAGCATAGAACACAATATTAGTGTTTTAGAACTGTCCATGAACAACCTATGATAAGACCTTAAGTGTGAAATTTTATTCTTGATTGTGTGGTTTTCCTATCATAATTAGTGTTGCTCACACTATTCTTCTTGGTTTTAGTCAATGGCTGGAACCCGAAGGAACCGTGTTAATGTGGAATGCGACGGGCAATGCAATGATTTTTCCCCTGAGAAACCAAATGTTTTGGGAGATGGAATGAAAAATCTTGTAGCCATGCTCACACAACTTTATCAAGATATGAATCATGCAGGACTTCCAAACGAGCAAAGGAAGGAGCAACATTCTGTTGAATCCTTCATGAGGCAGCATCCACCTTCATTCAGCGGGTATTCTGATCCATTAGTGGCTGAACAATGGATCAGCACCACTGAAAAGATATTTTTAGTTCTTCAATGTTCTAAACATGATAAAGTCATCTTAGTATTATATCATTTGGAATGTGATGCTGATCAATGGTGGAATCTTATCAAGAATACAAGGCCAAGAGATGAAATTGAGTCCATGGAATGGGACGAGTTCAAGAACTTATTTTTCAATAAGTACTTCCCTCGTATTCTTCGAACAAAGATGGAGAAGTAGTTTCTTGAACTAAAGAAAAAGGATGATGAATCTGTTGGTAGAAGAAAATTTTACAAAATCAGTTTTAAATATAAAATATATATTTTTCAAGTAAATAATATTATTATTTAAAAATAAAATTTCTATTATTTAAAAAATTATTTTTATAAAATGAAGTTTATTTTTTAATTCTTCACATCAAAAAATGGTTAGGGTTGATTTTTGGTATTTTTCTTAAATACTGGAATTGTTGGTGAATAGTGAAATTCTATCATTTACAAAATATGCTAAATAAAATAATTTATGCATCATTATTGAGTAATGGATAATATAAATTTAAATTGGTTTTAACTTACATGCACCTTTAACTATTTTTTGTCACAAGAATCAAACGCTTTTTCTTGTCTTGAGAAAAATAATAAAATAATGAATAAGATATTCAAAAATCACTCCTCTCCTCCACTATAAAAACCTCCCCTCGCTCCCTCTTATATTCACTCCTCTAATACTTGAAGCTTCTCAAAGTTATGAAAAAAAATACTCTTCCCAAGTCTGTCCCCACATCCAAGATCTCTTGGTCTTGCCAAAAGGCTAAAACCTCTTCCCTTAAGAAGGTTCTCAAGGAGGAGTAATCAATAGGTAAAATCCTCTTCTTCTTTTTTAATTTCTTTTAAGTTCTTTATTTTATTATTATCTCCTCAATTACTATGAAAAAATTATCATGGAAACTCTAGTGTCATTTATATACTAGAATTATATCATGGTAATTAAATATCCATCATCAATATCTTTACTCTCTATATTTTATTTTAAAAACAAAATTATCGTCTGGGAGGTTTTGATTTACATCCTTCGTGGACGAAGAAGTTTTGTTTTCAATTTCTTATTCAAGGATGTTCATGAACCCATTTTTATGGTTGAACCATATTCTAAAATATTTATTATATCTTATTTAATGATTATGGACCGCTGTAAAAATTTAAATGATTATCACTAAATGTTTTATCTAATGATTCATACTCAAACTATATAACAAAATGATATGTGTAAGCATTTACACTAATGTATGTTCATCAATATCATATAAATTCAATTCTGGATAATTGTACTCATTCCATGTGAACTTACTTTATCATATAAAATTAGGTCGATTATGAAAACCAAGGAAATGAACACTCCCAAGCGATAAATTTGTATCTTAAAACTCATCAAAAGGATATAAATGAACTTAATAAAATTATAAAGAATAAAAAAATAAGGTTATTAATTGAATAATTAATGTATTTAATTTAATTATACAATATTTTAAGCTCAAGTTCAAAACACATTCAGACACAAGGTAAGGGTTTTCTACCCGAACCCCCATTTTCTTTCAAGTTACTCTTTGTCTCACTTAAACCCAATTAAATAATTAATTATTCATATTTAATCATAATTTCTATTTTAATGTTCTATATATGTTTACCAATAACAATCTAACTTTATTTAATGGGTAGTTAAATTTTTATAAAGATCTTTCTAAATTATTCCCGATAAACAAGCCTGATTCAAGGGAACTTCTCAAATTCTTACATATTTTCAAGTGCACTCTATAATCAGTTTTAAGACAAAATTATTTTTCTCAAAATATGAATTTCATAATGTAAAAACAAAAATATTTCATTTCTATTTTTAGGAAAATATTTTTTTCAAAAGAACTCTTCTTTTCAAAGTAAAAGTGTATTTCTCCCAAAAATTCCTCGATGATTTTATCAGAGTATTTTTGTCTATTTCAACACATATGTTGAATTTTTTGTCTTATTGAGGTTAACATATTATGTTTATCATCTACCATATTGTATTAAATGGTTTATGATCAGTTTGACTATGGACTTTCTATCTTGATACCATTCATCATACTACTCAAAATGGGAACTGTTTATGTGTACAAATTGGGGAAATTTATTTCATATGTTCATGTTGTTTATATTTATCCCCTTTCATATGAAAAATTAATTGGACTTATAAAGTGATTTATGGTACCCTCTATAGCCCCTTGATGCATCGGTAGGTCTCATGAGACAAAATAAAGTTGTGTTTTGGTCGAGGCCTTACCCTAGTATTTTCAGACATCTTTGTTGAGGCCTTGATAATATGTTTCAGATGTATAGTATTATGAATTACCGCATTATAGTTTTAGTAATTGATAAAACATGTCATCATTTGACTATTATAATATTAATGGTTATGTTTCATTCTCTTATGATCATTTATATCTCCATATTTAAGCAAATTTCATTCCTACCATATTACGCTCAATTATACTTTTAGAGGCATGTGCTTGTAGTTGTTCACCAGGCCTAGTGTTTATTTTTATGATAACTTCCACTATATTACTTACCCTTACTGAGTATCTAAGTTCACCCCTTTCATATGTTTTATTTTCTCAAGGTTGTGAAGATGAATATTATGAATGAATTTTAGAGATAATCTTGGATTCATATTTTTCTATTATCTATTTCATTTCAAGTTGTAATGTTGAAATTATGTTTGTATATTTTTTTCTAAAAATACTGAACTATTAATTCTTTCAGGATATGACTTTTTAATCATTAAAATGTAATAAAATAATTCACTAGATTTGGGATACTAGGATTGGGTCCTTATAACATAAACATTTGAATTTAAACTAATATGAAATATAGATACTTTCTCCAATCACTAAACATAATCATTAACCATCGATAGTAAAATGGTGAATGCTAATAAAATTTTACATCCCCAGTAAAAATGATTATTAAAAATTTATAAAAATGATAATTATGGTATCAATACGACATATCCTTAGTGGATCATAATTAAAATAGAGGGTTGATGTCATTAATGAATAGAAATACCATGAAAATATACTTAAATATATTTTTGATAAAAATAACCTTTTAATTTTGAAAATAAAATTTTAAAACTTATAATATAATTATAAAAATAGTTATTAATCATGATGGGGAAAATTTTTTTTCATGTCGTATATATTAAAAGAAATATTCCTTTCACATTTTCGATAAAAACCAAACAAGAATTGTTTTGAAAATGACTTGAAGATTCCTTTAAAAAAATTAAATAGGAAAAATGGGAAAAAAATGTATTTAATAAATCATTTTTAAAAGTTTAAAATCATTTTTGAAAACATTCTTAAAAAACATGAGTTTTGATGAAAAAGGATTTCTGGCCGAAGGGTGAAATAAAGTCATATTTTCTTAAAAAAATTCCAAATAATTTAAAGTACCAGAGAGATGAAAGTGGTAATATTACTTGAAAATATCATGAATAACCATAGGAAAATAAAATTTTATGTTTTTATTAGAAAATTATCATATAATTTCCTTCAATGTAAACTCAAGTATAAAAAATCCCAATTTAAATAATATTGTGAAATTAACCCTTACAAAGATCATAACATTGAAGTGAAAATTAACCAATGAATTGATTATATGTATCAACTGTAAATGAATATAAAAAAAGTTTAAATAACACGTAAGATAATAAAAATTCGTTACACACATAATTTTATAATATCAAATACTATGAAGAAGTATTATAACCCGATGAAAATAAATTGAGTTATGGAATTCTTTACCACTTGTTAACTTTTAATTCAAATCCCATTGGATAAAATAATTCAAATTGAAACTTAAAATAGCATGAATTATTAATTAATTGTGATATTACATTTCATAGTGGAATTATATACTCCATATAAAATATATTTGGTGCATAACATTACAATATTCCTCAATGAAGGGAAATTGAGACGTAGTCCTTTACACCATACTTCCTTTTGGTGGACTATTATTTAAACTCATATATAGTGGTTTTAAACTTGTTATTAAATAATAATATAACCATATTAATATTTTTATTCTCATATATGATTCTCTTATAACATATTATCAGTCTTTTATTAATAATATTTTATTATTTTTATTGTTTTGTGTGTTAATTACCTTTATTTCTCATTTATTCTTTTCTGTGAAAGTTATTATTATTGTGCATATTATATAGTATTATCATCTACAGAATAATAATAATGAAATAATTATCATATTTAAAAACTAATTATACTATTAATACTAATAATTAAATATGGTTTTGAGAAATTAAGTATGTCACAATTATGGAGTTGGTGGGTCGTACGTATATATGAGTTACGTTTCCATTTTTCAATGATCATTATAGTAAATAGGTAAGTAATATTTTATATTTATAGAATGATAATAATATCATAAATACCATATTTTTTATTTAAATATACTTATATATATCATCCATGTGTTTTTTGTGATGAGAATAAAGTCGCGTCACTTTGTGAAGGTGGTAGTCCACACATACATGAATGATATTCTCATCTTCCAGTGAGTGAAGAGATAAAAAAATTAAATGATGTATTGTATTTTGAGAATGATAAATATGTAATTAATATAAAAATTAATTAATTTATATAAAATATATTCATTAATATTATCCTTGTTACCTTACACGTAAAGCATTATGAAAGATGAGTCACATCGCTTTGTGAGGAGGTAGTCCACCATACACATGAGTACCATTATCGTATCCCCTACAGAATGAAAAGTAAAAAAGTTATATATGATAAAATGAATAAATAGGTATAATTATTTTATAAATAATATATATATATACTTTATATCCATCATTATATCCAATCGTGAGAGGTGGTAATGGAAAAATGGATGACATCAGTTCCTGACCCTATAGTCTGCAGTACACACAAATAATTATTTTGTAACCCATTTGATGGAAGTGAGGATGATTGTAGTTAATAAAATTAACATAAAAAAAATATAAGTATATAGAAGATACTGAGGTTATTATATCATCACGTTTTAATAATAATTGTAGAATGTTGAAGAAGAAATAATACAAAAACACATAGTTAGGAATTTTACCTCTTATCAGACCCCCTCTTTAGGAATATACATAAAGTATTCCTAGAATATATTTACAACCAAAACAAGTATTCTAGGATTTGGGGATAAAATTTTGAAATTTATTTTTGTTTTTATTGGTTTAACCAAAATGTTTTTGAAGGTGTGAATAAGAGAGGAGATTGGTGGCCTTTTATAGGTGAGGCGAGTGGTACACTTGTAATTTTTGAAAATAAAAATGTTTGCCCACATTTTTCACAAAAAAGGGTCAAAATTGATTATTATAAATAATTATACATTATAAGTTCTAAATATGTCCATAAATTATATTTTAGAAAAGTTTTTATGTCATTTTAACCCTTATCTTTTTAGTTTACCCATGGTAAATCAGTTTTTACCTTAGTCGAGGTATATAATTTTTACTATTTTTATTATTCATTATGAATAAAATTAATATGAACATATTAGACAATATAAATTAATATTATTTAAAATACATAATCCATTTTTTAAAATTCCATTCATATAATTGGAGTATTTTAATTTAAAATTAATCTCATAAAGGTGACAAGAAAGCGGGTTTTCAAAGAAAAAATGTTCAAAAGTTTACAAAGTTTTTTTTATCAAAATTCAATATAAAATGAATAAAAGGACCTAAATTTAATTTATATATATATATATATATATAATTTTAATAATTTAAATTTAAAAAAATAAAATATAATTTAAATTTATAAATAATTTGAAAAATAAAGATCGTTTTTAGTAAAAATTGGTATTTTCACTATTTATCAAAAAATGAAACATTTTAGAAAAAACCCAAAAAATAAACCTAAGATAATTTTTATAGGATGATTAAAAAATAAATTTTATTTTTTCAAATAAATTTTCTAAAATGGGTAAAATTTAATAATAAATTATGTGTGCAAAGTGTGACTAAATCACCTTTTAAAAAGATACAGTTTTTTTAAAACATTTTCTTTTCTTTCAAAAGGTTCTAATTTTATATCCAATAAATAGATATAAATTTTATTTATTTTATACATGTCTAATCTATATAATTTTATTAATTTATTAAGTATTATTCATACTCACCCATTTAATGGCTAGGTTTTAAGGGTGATGTTTAAATAATAATATTTTAATAGAGTATCAGGTTTTATTTAAACCCAGTGTTGCTTGCATCGCAATCTATTGAAGAGAATGAATTTATTTAAAAATAAATATATCATAAATTATAAAGGTTTTAAATTATATTATAATTTTTCTGTTGTGTGTCATATACACTATCGAATATGATATTCCTCTTTTAAAATCTCAGGGTGTTATATTCTACCCCGCTTAACTAAATCGTATACTCATAATTTAATCTTGATCTTGGTAATAAGGGGATTGAAATTTGAAAATACTTTTATTGGGAACCCACATAAAAAAAAGGGTTAATAAAAAATCTTATTTATAAGAGAGAAAAGAGAAGTACTAAGTTCTTATATAATAACACATTAATGGGTTTCCATGTAGGAAAACATTGGTGGAAAATGAAAACATAGACATGTAAGAGAATAATAATGCTCAAAGATTAATTAAGAGTGATATAAATCATTGATCATAAGAAAGTGGGTGATCCATATAAGGATAAAAACAAAAAAACCATAAATCATTGATGATTTAAGTTACCATTTTATTTATCGTAAATGACGGTATTAGGATAGCATTTTTGTTCCAAGATCCATTCCTAGAGTTGGGGAATTTTTTTACTATCTAGACTAAGAATATATGAAAATATAATTACTTAGTATATCTCTATTTAATAGACACAATTTCATATTTTTTTGTTCTTATATCATTTCCTACTTTATATCTTACTATAATAAATGAATATCCAAGATGGATTTTTTAAGCCTAAAACACTAAAATTTACTTTTAACATATCATAAAATATATAAAAGAGTAACAATTTATTCCTCCTATATTTACTAAAACCAAAATTATTATCACAAGTTATCCAATATAATACATTAATCTCTAAAACCTCATCCAAAGATCAACTTAAACCATTTCATAATTGATTATCCTTTTGACCCATCCAAAATATTAAGATCCAAAACTTTAGAAATAAGTTCACCAAATTTCCAAAATGAACTTATCATTAATCCCCCAAATAATATTACATATCTCATAATCATCACATACCAAATATGTAAATACCTTCATCATGTATTCTCTTGAAACATGGTAATAACCTAAATTACTAAAAACCATTATTGAAAAGATTCATAATTCCTTATTCCTTAAATAAAACATAAATTATTGGATATGTTTATTAAGTCCCAAAAAATGATGATAACTCCTTAAAGGATAGCATAAACCACTTTGTCAAAAAATAATTAATTTGTTCAAAGATAGTTGGTACTATAAAATTTAATTTATCCATATCAATCATCCCTTTGTACTAATATCATTATCTCAACATCAGAAACATATTAAGGTTATATTTACCTCAATCATGTGTTTTATAAGAAGTTCATATTTCCACTGAATAATTTTTATTTGTCATTAGTATCATTCTTCATAAGTTTTCAAATACTTTACAAAAAAATTACTATAGTATAATCCTCATAAATTTCATAATTTTAATAACAAGGATATAATTGATAAAATAATAGAATTAAATATTTGTTTAATCCAAAAACAATCCCATTAATCATTCTAGTATGTTTTTGGTAATAATATAAGCTTGACCATGATTCATTAGCTACTTTTGAGGTATATTCCTTTGATGCTTGGTTCATTCATTTAAATAGTGTCCCGTCTTCTTATTGTTAAAGCATTTAAAATTTGAAACCTTTTTACTTCCCTTTAAATCATGATATTGGTGGATTTTATCTCCACACATGTAGAAAATTGTAGGTCCCTTCAATAAAGTGTCAAGGTGTTTCTTTCCACAATTATCACATATGGGGAATCCTTATTTAAATTCTTTCTTTTATATATCTTTTTATCTGTTCCCTTAGAATCTATAATACTTATAGAATTATTTCTCTATATTACTGTCATGTGATAATATTTCCTCATATTATGAGAATATTGGTGAGACTAGTTCCCTTTGAAAGATTACCTTAATACCATCAAAGAAATGATCATTCTTACTTTTTCGATTATATGCATTGATTTAGTTCACATTACTTCTTCTAGGTGCCATTTATAAATGATGGAATACACTATATTAGGTTATATAATTATTAAGGATAACTTATAATCCCAAAAATAGTGAAATAATTAACATAAATTGAAAATTTTATGTGTAGTTAATCTCATAATCGTAAACATGGATTCTTTACAGATATTTTTATTTTTAAATATTTTATAATGTTTTTTATAGAAAATTTGAATTATACTAATCATATCCCTTAGGATTTTTAAACCAGGTTCATAATAAGGCCCATTTTTATGCATCGTGTGATGATGAAGTGAAGCCCAATGTTCCCTTTCCAGAGTTAGTACCCCTAGGTACGTTTATTCCCAAACTACGTTCACTTGTAATATCCAAAATAGGATTTATTTATAGGAAAAAAACTTATAATATCTTCCTTAAAAAACATTATAGTGCTATTATATACCTATACTAAAATTATATCATAGTTTTATGTTCTATAATCTATGATTTCATAAATCTTCTTAGCAAGATTTCAACTGAATTTTCTCTAATACCAGCTATAAAAACCTCAACCCTAGTATCCTGAAATCATTGTCTACTTTGTTACATTAGCATAAGATACAACGAATCATATCCTAAAGAGACTAATAGTTTAGTAGTCTTGGTAAACTAGATACAAAATTAAAATTCAAATTAAATTTTAAAACATAATATACACAAATAATTTTCATTGATAATTCCATTATTCCCCTTAGTGTATCAATGCATATCAATCACAAACACTTCCTCATATCCTGAAAAAAAACCTAAGAAAGGGGTGATATCAGATGCTTAGTAAGGGTATGTATAAAGTGGAACCTAGGAATAAATAGGGAGTAATAATTATGTCAAGGTAAATAACTGAAACACATTCTATTTAATCAATAACATGTGCATAATATGGAAGGAATAAATTATGATCAAATAATTCCATATAAATAATCACATGAACTTGAAACTTAACCATGGATGTTCTAACTAATCAAATAATCACATAGAATATCAATAACTTAATTCATAATGATGGGATGAAAATTTTTGTAAATATAAAACATACCATATAGGCCTTGTTCTAAGACATCAAATACCATTAAGGCCTTGTGTGAAGACATCTATGTAAATAAATAATGCCTCAAACAAAACCCAATATAGTTTGTCTCATGAGACCTATCGATTCATCAAGGGGCTATAGTGTACCCCACCTATCACTTACTAAATCCAATTCATTCCTCCTATGAAAGGGGTGAAACATAATGCACATAAAATTTTGTATTAAAATTAGCATAAGAAATATAAATACTTTCCCTGATCAATAAACAAAATCATAAACAATCCAAAGTAAAATGGTGAATGGTAATAAACTTGTACATCCCCAGTCAAACTGATCATAAACCATCTAGAAAAATAATAAGGATGGTATCAATAAAATATATCCTCTATGGATCATAAGTAAAATATAGGGGTAAAGTCATTGATGAATAAAAATATAATGAAAAGATCATTAAAAAATTTTGAGAAAAATAAACTTTTAATTTAAAAAGTAAATTTTAAAACTTTTATGATAATCATTAAAATAGTGATTGTTCATGACAGTGGATTTTTTTTCATTTTGTACATGTTAAAACAAATATTTCTTTCACATTTTCAATAAAATACAAATGATAATTGATTTGAAAATAAAATGAATATTCCTTTCAAAATTATTTAAAAATTAAAAATGGGTAAAACATTATTTAATAAATCGTTTTTAAAAGGTTAAAATCATGTTTGAAAATTTTTTTAGAAAACATGGGTTTTTATGAAAAATTATTTTTGACCGAAGAGATAAATAAAGTCATATTTTCTTAAAAAACATTTTCTTAATTATTTTAACTATCAAAGAGAGGAAAAATTGTACTACTACCTGAAAATAACATGAATAGTCATAGGGAAATAAAATGAAAAGGGTTTATTAGAAAATTATAAAATAATTTCCTTTAATGGAAAATCAAGTATAAACAATCTTGATTAAAATGAGATTGCGAAATAAACCATTAACAAGATCATAACATTGAAATAATAATTAACCAATTAATTGATTATGTGTATTAACTATAAATCTAAAAACATAAGGGGAAATACCAAATAAGATATTAAAAAATAATTACACATATAATATTATAATATCAAATACTATGAAGAATTAATCTAACATGATGAAAAGAAACCAAGTTATGAAATTATTTATTACTTGGTAACTTTTATATCTAATCACCTTGGATGAAATAATTAAAATTTAAACTTAAAATACCATGAATTATTAATGAATCGTGATATTACATGTTAAAGGGTAATTATATAAACCATATAAAATATATTAGGTTCATAACATTAAAATATGACACAATGAAGGGAAACTGAGAGGAAGTCCCTTACCACAAGTTTCCTTTTGGTTGAACATGCTTTAAAATCCAGTATGGTTGTTTTAAACACGTTATTAACTTACACTAGAACCACATTAATATTTATAATATCATATATGATCCTTTTATAACATCTTATCTCCTACTATTTAATAATATTTCATTATTTTTATTGTTTTGGGTGTTAATCATGCGGACGTGATGAGAAAGCGAGTTTTCAAAAAGAAAATGTTCAAAATTTTACAATGTTTTTATATAAAAATAAAATATAAAAGTGATTCCAATTAACTAAATTGGATTAATAGATATAAAATTGAACCAATTTTACTTTTAAAAAAAATTAAAACATAGTATAACTATATAAATAATTTGAACAAAAAGACAATTTTTAGTGAAAATAAGTATTTTTCTTGATTCATCAAAAAATGAAACATTTCAGAAAATTACAAAAAATAACTCTAAGATAATTTTCATATTATAATTTAAAAATTAAGTTTATTTTTTTAATAAATTTTATAAAATTTTTAAATATTAATTATAAATTTTGTGGATAGAGTGCGACTAAACCGCCTTTAGAAAAATACAGTTTTTCAGAAAACATTTCTTTTTCTTTCAAATGGTTTTAATTTTATATCTAATAAATATTTATCTATTTTATTTCATTTATACATGTTTCAACCATATAATTTACATAATTTATTTTTTATTATTCATACATTCTAATTTAACAACTAGGTTTTAAGAGTAATGTTTTAATAATAATATTTTAATAGAGTATCATGTTTCGTTTAAAACCAGTGTTGTGTACATCATAAGCTATTGAAGAGATTGAATTTATTTAACAAAAAATATATATTAAAGTATCAAGGTGTTAAATTATCTTCTAATTTTAGTGTTGCATTTCATATACGTTATCGAATATGATGTTCCTCTTTTAAAATCTCGAGGTGTTATAAAAATTGTCAGTCAAGAGACATTATATCATAAACTCTATCAAGAATAGTTCAATAGGGATACAAAAAACTCATATCAAAGTTTAGTAAAATTCTAGAATAATATCATCCAACTTCCTCAAAGAAAATTTTCCCTAACAATCCATGTAAACTTAAGGCTTTTTGTAATGAGAGATAGCCAAGTACTTTCTCATAACATGCCACTTAATTCTAAAAAACCATGTAACCTATCTACCAAGAAATCCAAAACTGCATGCCAACATTTAATAAGAGTCTCATCCATCCCTTTGATACCAATTTATTATGAAAAAACCCCGATAACTTTCCTAAATGTTACTTGAAACAATCCAGACATGGACTAAAGGGCATTCCCTATCCTCATGGGATGGTGACTAGCTTATGGGAATCAAGAAACATAAAGAGGTACTGATTTCAATACAAGGATAACCAAAAAATAAGAATAGTGTAAGGAAACCATAAATAGTATGTATACCAATACATATATCAATATTGAAACTTTATAAGGTAGAAAAAAGATCAAACCAAAAATCTCTAGTCAATAACAATGTCACTACATAATCTCTTTACAATAGGTGGAACACACACTCCACCCATCATCACTAACTCCCAAGGTCCCTATATCAAGAACTACTGCTAACTCTAAGTGGTTCTTTTCCATTTCCTAGACCAATCATAATAAATTATATAAATACTTAAGGTAAAAGTTAGGGTGTCAATAAAAATCCCAATAGGGTTTCACCAAAAATTTCATAAGTAATTCAATATCAAATAATTTATTTATGCTTAATTTTAAATAAAACACAGCATGTAAAAAAATTCACAATTCAAATCAAAAAATTCTTGAGGAAACTTTTCTATTTATAATAATAAAATAGGTTTTAAAATTTAATTTCCATAGAAATAGGCATGAATATAACATTTTATTAAAAGAGTCAAGAATAATAATTTCTATAAAAACTGACATGATTACAACATTTTATAACACTTGCATGTAAAATCATTTTTAATAATCAATAATAAATAATATAACCATGTTTAAGAGACTAAGGTAAAGGTTAATATACATAGGTATTCTAACACATTAAATTATGGCTCATATTTTGAACAAGTTTCTAATCCGAAGCCTAGGGAAATAGTCCTAAGACTAGTGAAATAGAATAATATACCTAAGGAATAATATATCTATAAAAAAATAACACCCTAAATTTGAATAAGAGAGGTTACCTAAGGATTAATATGATAAGGTCCCTAAAGAATTATTTTCATTCTAGGTATATCTAATAACTATAAAACATGTGTTCTTCCCACCTAACTACCCAAGATTCTATGTACTATAAGGTGAATCAAATATTTAGGGGGATATAATTCAATTCCATTAATCTAAATCATTTCAAATAATCATTCGATCTTTCATTTGGAATCGATCCCGAGTTCAATTTTCAAAACATTCCTTTCTTTTCAAAAAAAATAGCATCAAATAGTTTTTTTTTTGAAAAACTCATGTCTTTCAAACCAAAAACCAACATTAAATGGTTTTTATCAAAAACTCATTCCATTTAAATCAATACATATCACTTAAAATCATAAAACCCTTCATACCATTTTATTTCATTGGGATAATGTTTCAAATCATTAATTTCACATAGAGAACATTTTCTATAATTTGCATTGTATTTCAGAATCCATTTTCAATGGAATTTCATCATACAATCACCATGAAATTTTAAATTTTTTTTATCAAATACTAAAATAAATCCTTGAAAATAAATAATAAATCCATTTTAGATTATACAAGTGGGATGGGTTTAAAGTGAATGAAATTTACTTAAAGAATCACCTACCTTAATAACAATATCACAAAACTAGAATGAGGGTTTCGCTAGAAAAAATAGGAGTAGGCCCATTCCCCATAATCAAAAGAAAATATCAAAACACGATTCTATTGATCTCCTAGCTATTTGACGCCCTAAAATATACTCAATAAGATCACATAAGTCAAGGAAAATAAGTTTGGGTATTTCTAAAAATATCATTGGTGTTCTGGTTTTTAGATGAAAATATCAAATTAAAATGATATTTAATTTTCATTTTTCAACTGAATATTGAATTTGGAAGGTTTAAAATCATTTAAAATAGGAGATACAACTTTTAATGGGTTAAAGTAATTCAATTAACATGATTTATAGATTTTGAAATCATAAAAATGGAGTTACATGTCATTCTAGAAGAGGAAGAGCAAAAAACATTTTTTAAAAACATTTTTTCATAAAAAAGGCACCATGTAAGGGTAAAAAGGTTCACCCTTACAAGGTTTATAACTTCCACATGAGGGTAAGGGTTTTTACCATTATGCATATATATCTCCCAAAATTACCTATATATAGTGGTCAATTACCCTTATGCATCCTTTAAAAACTCGTTTTTACCCTTACACAGTGCAACTTACCCTTAAACAGTGCATTAGGTACCCTTATGCATCCTTTAAAAACATTGGGTTACCCTTATGCAATGAATGAGGTTCCCTTATGCACCATAGATAAAAAGTTATCTAACCTTACACAAACCATGGACTACCCTAATGTATTGCATAGTATTTTCACCCAAACCTTACACAACGGATGAACTACCCTTAAATAACCCTTATAATTTCAAGGTTATCTTTACGAAACACCCCTATATACCTAAACCTTGTGATAACCTCATACTATATGTTAGTGTAAAAATTACCTAAAAATATTGAATTTCTTTTTAAAAGAATCTTTAAATTAAATCAAAAAGGGGGTATAAAGAGAATATAAATTCCCCAACACATCCAAAACCAAAATAAAACATCATAAACCAAATAACATACCAAAAATAAAAGATCAGTAAGTAGTAACATTCCCCAATATAAATGCTTTTTACCCTCATAAAGCCTTTCTAGAAGACTCTTTATCAAAGTGATGAGTCCATTGTTCTCTCATCAATGCTTCACACTCCTAATTCTCATATAAATTTGAGCCATGTTACCATAACACCCAAACCAAGGGTTCGTATTCCCCATGACAAACCTTTATTTGAGAATCAACAATCTAAACTAACTACGCGATCATGGATAAATTAAGTTCTGCATCAGGATCCTCTAAGTTCAATACATTAAACAGATCAAACAGATACTTATTAAGATATTACACATATAAAACATTGTGTATTGATGTAATTTGTGTTTTCATACCTACTATTTATGATTTACTTTATCTATTTTAATTTTTTTATCCTTGATGTGAAATCATTCCCTCTTGATGTTTCTTAATTCCCAGTTGCAAGTTACCATCCCATGGGAACTAGGAACACCCTTTGTATCATGTTAGGATTAATTTGGGTACTATTTAAGTAATTTATCATGGTGAGTTTTTGATAGGGTTGATGCATTGAGGAATGTTTGTTTAAGATTTCTGAATTAAGGTGAAATGTTGTCATAGTTTTGAGATGATCATATGTTCAGATGAATAGTTTTAAAAAGAATCTATCATAAGGATACTAGAAAAAAAATCATGAATTTGGTGTCAAATAAATGGCGTGAATAAGTGATAAATTAATTAATTATATATGCATCATTTGAGATATATTAGACAAAGTTTTATTTCAGGTGGTATCAGATAGACTGTATACCGAGGTGATCGGATGAACAACAAATAAGAAGTGGTATCAGTCTTAAAAAGGCATCGAATAGAGTTTACCAAATGGATGATTGAAAGAAGCATAACAAATGAACATTTGATCAGATGGAAATTTTATTTACAAGTCTAAGGAGAAAGTTCTTTCTTACTAAAAAGAAATAAAGTGATGATGAAGTAGTACTTTCCTAAAAATAAAGTGTGAAGAATGTATAAGCATTAGAGTGAAAACATATTGAATCCTATTGGTAAACGTTCTTATGATTTTTACCAAAAAAATAAAAATTTTATCCATGCAAGAGGTTTATGAACTTTCCATTTATTATAGTTCTTTTCAAGTGTAAGGATATTTCTTACATCCCATTACCACATAAAAATGATTTTTTCTAGTGTTTTTTGTGATATTGTATTATTTTCAAACCATGAAAAGGAAAAACTAATTTTATTGAGTAGTTAAACTTATAAATAATTGTGTTCCTATATTTATTCTTATTTATTTTATTTTAATAAAAGTAATATCTCACTAACAATAGGTGAAGGTTGTTTCTTAGGAAAGAGAAAATAAAAATAGAAGATCTCTTATTCACCCCTTCCCCCTCTCAGTGATCACACAGATCCCGATTGTACCTTTTAGATCAAATAATTCATTAATGTGTAGCAATTTATACTTATTATTTATAGTAATCTCATTGATATCCCTATAATTGATGCAAAACCTCATGGTGTCATCCTTCTTTATCACAAATAGGAAAATGGATCCCTAAATTGAAACGCTAGGGTCTATAAATACCTTATCTAAAAATTCCTATAGTAGTTTCTTCAACTATAACAATTCTACTGGTGTTATTCTATAAATATTCTTCGATATAGGTTTTACATTAGGGATGAGTTCAAAATATTAAATAACATTATGCTTAGGTGGATATCTTGGTAATTGTTCTATAAATACATCAATGTATTCTTTAATAATAGGTGCATCCTCTATCCTTAGGATGTATTTCACATCCATAGATAGTGGTTTATCTTCCGATTCTCCCAAAATTTCATTAAGGTGATCTACTTGAAATGAATATATAAAATATTCAGAAAATGAACTCTATCCCTTAAAAATAAGGGATTCTCTACGCCCTTTATAAATAGTAATCTACTTCTATTTATAATAAATTGTGTAATTATACTTTAAAAGCTGATCTATATTGAGGATTATGTAAAATTCAATCATAGGTATGAAAATCAAGTTTGAAACTATCGAATATTTATGTATCTGAATAGTTATTGATCAATATATCCATATTATAATAATATTCCAACCAATTTTCTTGATTGAAAAATATTTCCTCATAGTGTTAGGGGATTATTTAATGTTCATAACAAAAATACAAGATATAATAGAGTGTGTGGATCTGGATTCAAAAAAATCATTGGATAACTTTGAGCTTATGATCAAATTATCTATTATCATATCATTTGGGACTTTAAATTTAGTTGTAGTGATCATATAAACTTATCCTTTCTCCCTTGGAATTTTAAGAGTAAAATTTCTTTATTTATTGGGGAATTCATTTGAATAATGAACCATATCCTTATAGTTGAAGCATTGGACATTGGTTGCTTCTTTCTTTCACTGGCATTCATGAGCCTGATCTCATTTCTCTCCAATCCTAAAGAAAACTCCCATTCCCTTCAAGCATATACCATGGTGATTATTTCCTAAACTATTTCATGTTGTAAATTAAACCCTTCCCTTCTTCTATTTTTCTATATATTTTTTTATAGAGTGCTTATCCACCAGCTTATTTTCTTTATTTCCATGGAAAAAACAAAACTTGGAGAATTATTTTATCTATATTGAGGGAACGTGATATCATATCCTCATATAATAAAAAAATTTGAGAGACTAATTACCTTCTAAGAATAGGATAGATCCCGTAAAATAAGTGATCAATCTTAATTCTTGGATTACATATATAATCTATAGTATGAGTTGATAACCTTGTAAATTTTGATTTATATTCAATAATATTTTTCTATTCCATTATACGTAGATTGAGAAATTATATTTCCATATCATCTCTTTTCTCAAGAGTATATTATTTTTCAAAAAAATTACATTAAAATCCTTCAATTCCATACTATATATCTCCTCTGACTTCTTAGTGGTTTGGATCGATGACCACCATTGTTCAACATCTTCCTTTAGATGATAAACTATCATGACATTTAATTACTTCCCAAGGCAATAAATATCATCTCCAAGTACTTGATCTATTACTCAGATACTAATGAATTATAATTCTAATTTAAAGATAGAGGTTGTTATTACATGATGCATCCCAATATCATTGAACCAGATTGGAGATCTACAAGTTGCTCCATATAGGAAAGGTTATCGGTCATGACCTGAGTCAGCTGAACTAATATAGTTATAATATACTCATCTTTTATACCTGCCTCATTAACTTCATTAACTTGATCATGAGATAAATACTTACATAGGTTATAGTTGTTGATATAGTTTATGTTCCTTCCACTATTCACCATTTCTAAATAATGAAATATGTTATATTATCTCATAACATTATAAATTTTAACTCGTATTGTATAGTTGTGAATGTAACATCTCGAGATTTTATGAATTTTTTTTAAAATTAATTTAAATTTTTAGGTGTCTTTAGTTATACACATTGTCTATTTTAGCTTGTGTTAGAAGCAATAATGATTTTCTTTAATATCATGCATGACACACAACATCGAGCTTCAGTAAACCACGAAATAATATTATTTTAAATGTGGTCGTTATAAGATAGTCATTAAAAAGGTTGGTATGAATAGAATTAACTAATTTATTAAATATACATATAAATTTACTACTCAATATAAATTTATTTATAAATTCTTATTAAATAATCAATCAATTTTTAGTAAAGTAATTATATTCATCAAAAAAATGTTTTCTTTAAAAATGACCTCTATTGTTTTTTTATGATTAAATGTTATAATTAATTTATAAATATTTTAGAAAACTTATTTGATAAAATTAACTTAAATTTTGAAATAATAATATCAAAATTAATTTATGGTGGAATTTTGGGATTTTTTGGTAAATATTATTTTTTTCAATGAATAGTGAAAATTGATTGTTTTTTTAAGAATTGTAATTTCTTTTAAATATTTTAAAAAATTATAAATTTTTTTGAGATGGTTTTAAAATAAAACTTAGTAAAATTATATATATTGATCCAATTAATGTTATTGTAATCAATTTTATATTGAATTTTGATATAAAAACATTGTAAACTTTTGAACATTTTCTCTTTGAAAACTCATTCTCTCGTCATGTCTGTGGGATTAATTTTATATTTAATTTTACACTTCTATGTATGGAATTTTAAAAAATGGATTCCATATTTATAATAAGAATAATTTATATTATGCAATAAGTTCAAAATAATTTTTTACAATAATGAATAGTGAAAATAGTAAAAATTATTTACCATAGTTAAGGTAAAATGGGTTTATCAGGGAGTTAAACTAACAAGATAAGGGTTAAAAATGACCCAAAACATGTCTAAATACAATTGTGTGAGAAAATTTATATCTTATAATTTACAAGTTATAATCTATGTTTATTTTTAATCTTTTTTAATGCAAAATACTTTATCATTTTGGATTCTTTTGGGAAATTTCCATGTGTGTTCCAAGTGGGTTCCTTTCTCCACTTATAAAAGGACCACTCCCCTCCTCTCTTATCCACACCCCAAGATCATTATATTTTGAATAGGACCTTAAAAATAAATTTCTTACTTCAATAATCACTTCCTAGAGGCCTTATTTTGATTATTAAGCTCCACTAATAAGGTTTTAGGTGTAAACCTAAAAGAGTTCCACGGAGAATAGGTGTATTCATTAACTATGTGTTTTAATTTTATTTCTTCTTACACATACTTAAATTATTATTAAAATATTTTCATATAATAAACTCAATACGTTACAAATATTTATAATTTTTTATTTTAGTTTCATGACCTATATCCATAGTCATTTCACTCAAATGGGAGATGAAACTGTTGATCATTTGTGCAGCGGACTACCACCTCACAAACAAACATAATTAATATTCCATCACAACCTCTCATAGTTTAGTGTAATTATAGATTTAGTATATATGTGTGTGTGTGTGTGTGTGTGATAATTTTAACATATTTTCACTTCTAGAAATATAACATCACATATACCCTTTTTACTTTCCATTCCGTTGGGGATACACTAACGTCGCTCATGTGTACGGCGGACTACCGTCTCATGAAGCGGTGTGATTCATTCTTAATAAAAAATTAAATGGAATGTAATAAATATTAATTTAATGATAATATTTGAAATATATGAAATAATTATGTTTATTTAAATTTTAATAATTATTTAATTTTCTTTGTTACATCTGTCAAAAGATGGAAACAATGTTAATGCGTACAGACGGCCTACTATCTCCATAAACAGTGTATTTCATCTTTTTATCTATAAATTTTGTAAATGAATATAAATATTTATATAATAAAAATATATAATATTAATTTCATATTTAACATTATTTATATTATGTAATGATTATAAAATTACAATAACTAGAACTACTGGACTAAAACTCTCATATAAAATGAAATAGGTAACACCCATAAATAGCAATTTTTTAAGTAAATTCTTATTAAATGGGTGATGAAGTGTTATAAGGAGATCATATTTGATATTATAATTCTGTATATTATTATATAACATATCTATAATAAACATATATTTATAATACAATAGGTTCAAACATGTACAAAAGAAGTCAACACTCAAGGGGTAATGGATTTTCGTCTCACTTTTATTTTCTCTAAGATACAAGCCGTATTCACCATGTATATCTTTGATTTGGTGTATATAAAAGCAATGAATGTATTTTATTATTATTATCCTAAAAATAATAGATAATATATATACATTTTAGGATATCTCTATCATGGGTATTATGTTTCAAATGTTACCAAATTGGTAATGGTTTTACATTACAATCTCATCATTTATTAGGATTGTTTATGATTAAGTCTCTAATATTGAAATATTACGAGATACATATCAATAATTATCAATAAAATTTTTATACTATATTTATTAATGATATTTTCAATTAATATTACCTTTTTTCACTCTTTTCTACTTAAAATAATTGATAAAATATTTTTAAGAAAATCTGGCTTTATTTCTCTCTTTGGTCAGAATTCCGTTTTCTTCCAAAACCAAGTTGTTTAAAAATATTTTCCAAAATGTTTTACTAATATATTATGATTTCGAAAATAATTTTTTACAATGTTTTAATTTTAACAAAAAAATTAAAAAGGAATATTTATGTCACTTTCCAAAAAATGCACGTTTGGATTTTACTGAAAATGTGAATATAATCTTTGTTTTTAACATGCACGACCTAAAAAGTATTTTTCATTGTCATAAAATTTCAATGATTTAAATATTACCTTTAAGGTTTTAAAATTTATTTTCCAAGAAAATTTTTCCCTTAGTATTTTGTAAATGTTTATATTTTAAATAAATGATTTCAAAATTAAAAGGATTTTAAAAATGTTTTATGTTTCAAAAAAGTGTTTTTCAAAGTGAAAATGCTATTTTCTTCAAGAAATGTTTTTAAATTATATTTTAATATTATTTTCAAGTAAAATTATTTCAAAAATATTTTATTAATTTTTAGTTTTAAATAGTGATTTTTAAATAAAATTTATCTTCCTCAAGAAATTTTTCAAGTGATTTATCTTTAAAAATCATTTTCCATCTAATATGAGATCCAATTATATAAATTATCCTTCAATGAGGATATAAACCAAGTATAACATTTTTATTCTTTATACGAATGGATTATGATGAAAATATGTTTATGAAACCCTTTTCTCTTCCATGATTTATACCATGATAAAATTCTTATTAAACCTGCTTCTTTTTTATGGGTTATAATATGATGAAATGATGAAATGATTATGAAACATGTCTCTTTTTTAAAGGTTGTGGTATGATGAAATTTTTATTAAACCTATTTTTTTCATGGTTTATTATATGATGAATGTTTTATGATCTTATGGCATAAATATGTATTATTTTCATTATGTGATGGGTGGGACATATATATCCCTATAATTCATTTGGTAAAGATTTATATTTCATTAGATATATATGATTTGAAAGAGGATTGAACCTAGTTTAGTAAGGGACTTTGTCCACTATGATGGTATTGGGAGTGAACCTTGATTACTATGATGGTTTGGGGAGTTAACTCATTCCACTATAATAACATTGGAAGTGATCATTGACTACTATGTAAATTATTTTCTATGATTATGTATATTCTAAACATCTATGTCTTATGCCAATATTTTTCTCTCATTGCTCAGGTTATTTGATTCCTTTATGATTCATTTATTTTGAATATACAATATTTATTTCGTGTTTAAAGATTATGATATTTGATATGAATGGTATTGTTTTCAAATATTATGATCATGTTCTCATACCATTATTCTCTAGTTATATTTATATATCTCCCTTGTTTACCCTTACTGAGCATTTGAGATCACCATTTCGTATGTTTCCTTTCCATGGTTATGAATAAATGTTTTAATTAGGGTATGTTTATGAAGAGTAATAAAGGGGAATATTATTATGATATATTTTTAATATCCTTCACCAAATAATAAGATTTTGTTTCTAGTCTCCAAATACACTAAACTATTATGGTCCCCAGGCGTGTACTTTTATAATGTATTGAATATTCATCTAAAAAGATGCAATATTTATATATGAAAAACCTAGGTTACTATAATTTGAATAATAGGATAGTTTTACTTAACCTTTGGAAACTAAGATCATATAACTTTAGTGATATCCCTAAGGTAATGTCTAAGGATAAGTCTAAGGATGATTTAATATATAGAAAAATGTCCTAGAATTTTGGAAAAGGATAGAGCGAGTGGTTTCCAAGAAATTAAATCCCTGTATGGACACTAAAAGTGGATTTGTATCTATAATATAGGTTACTTGGGGTAATAAATCTGAAAATGGAATATTGATATCGACTCAATCACCACCCAATGCATAAAAATGGGCCTTGCTAAACACTTGGTTTGACACTCCTATGAGATATTATTTGGGAATTTGAAATGTCTTTACAAACCATCATAAAGCATTTGGATAATAACCTAGGATAAACCAATTTTTTTTATTAATGAGTCATGATTTAGACATCCTATAAGTTATGTTTTATTATTATATGGTTCCCCATTATGATTTTTGTTTCCCACACTATGATTTTTGGTTTTAGTCAATAGAGGGAACCAGATGAAACTCGGATAATGTTTAATGTGGTAAAAAATGTTTTGATGAGTAACAAAATGGGGTTATGATTGGAGTGAAGTATATTTTGATCATGCCTAATTAGTTACATTAATATATGATTAACAAATTCACCTTAACAAACTCTCAAACTCACCAAAAAATATAATGATAGAGTTCGCCAAGAGCTGAGGTGGTGACGAACATATAGGAAAGAAGACTTAGTTTTCTATATATCAATAATTTGGGAAGAATCACCCATGTTATTGTCTCATAGGAATGAGAATATTTTTTGAGTGTATAAAATAAGGACACAAAGTAAGTGATCATTGAAGAAATGGGAAGAGTTCAATTAACACAATTAATGGGAATATTGGTCTCCTTAATGTATTATCAATGGATGAATGTTTTAAATGTAGAAAGTATGGGAATTATAAAAATTAATGTCCTAAGGGTAAATTTTGTGAAGAAAATAAGCAATGTTATATGATTAATGGTTATACTATTGATGATGAAGAGACCAAAAACATCAAATGAAAGGAAAGAGGTATTAAGGGATAAGATGATGAAGCTTAGTTAATGGTTTAATAATGAAGTGGAATGAGTGAAGTGTTTATGTATTGGAATTCAAGAATTATGAAATACATTATGATTTTTCCATATAAGTTTCCATTAAGGATTTTCAAGAACATGATGAAATGTACTGATGACCTATAAAAACAATTTAATAGAAATGTGACATTTTATGAAAAATATATGATTGAGGGAAGAAAACCCTTAATATGTTCCTAATGTGGAGAAAATGGTGTTTTGTTTTTATTAAGGGATGATTGATATGGATAAAGTAAATTGGATAGTATTTATGACCTCATAACTGATAAGATATTTGTTGAAAAAGTGGTTTATGTTATCATTCATGGAGTTTACGGCATTATTGGATATATAGAATATATTCAATAATTTTTGGTTTTATTCAAGGAATGAATAAGTATGCATGTTTTTATGGATGTTTTATGGTAATTTAGGTTATTACCATGTTTCAGGAGAATACATGAAAAATGTTTTCACATGTTTGGTATGTGACAATTAAGAGCTACTTGATGATCTTTAGAGGATTAATGATAAGTTGATTTTTTAAATTTAGTGAACTTGTTTATAAAGATTTGTACTTTAATAATTTAGAAGTTTCATAAGGTTAACCATTTATGAAATGGTTTAAGTTATGCTCTGGATGAGTTTCTATAAACTAATGAATTATTTCATCATATAAATATTTATCCTTCTTAGATAACTTGTGCTAACCATTTTTGTTTGAATGATAAATAGAGATATAATGAATTAATTATCATTATTTTATGGATCTTATGATTGGATAGTGATTTAGGAATTAAAATAATTTTCATTTCAGGTATTAAGATATGAAGTGGAAATTGATCAAGTAATAACCAAAGTATGATATTGATCTTATGAAATGGAATAAAATAAATCAAATATATATTATCTTGAAAATTATTCAACTTTAATAGTATGATATTGACATGAAATGTTACTTTATTACCATAATTTATGATGATATCAATGAAATTTTTCACAGATATTTAGTTTATGGTTTTTTTGTTTTTATTTTTCACATGCTCATTCACTTTCTTGTGATCAATGATCTTTTTCACTCTCCATCATTATTTGGACATTAGGTTTTTCTTCAATGTCCAAATATTCACATACCACCTATGTTATCCTATTTATAAACCTATTATGTATTATTATAGATGACCTTATCACATATTTTTCTCTATTTTCAAGAGTATTTTTTTGTTAACCCTATTTACGATGTGGATTTCTATGAAGGAATTTTCAAATGTTAAACCTTTGATAACCAAGAAGAATTTTTAGGGAGACATTCATTTTAAGGTAGAAGAATGTAACATCCCAAGATTGTATGAAATATTTTTTAAAAATTAATTTAATTTATATATATATATATATTTTATACATAACACCAAGTTTATCTTTTGTTACATGCAACAACGAGTTTCTTCGATAGAGTTCAGTACACGCAACACTAAGCTTCAGAAAACCATGAAAAAATATTATTTTAAATATGACTCTTATAAAATAGCCATTAAATAGGTGGGTATGAATAATATTAATTAATTTATGAGATATACATATAAATTTACTGCTCAATCAAATTTTATATCTAAATTCTTAATAAATAATCAATTAATCAATTTTTAGTAACATAATTATACTCATCAAAAATATGTTTTCTTTAAAAATTATTTTTATTGATTTTTATGAGAAAATATTATAATGAATTTATATATATTTTAGAAAATATATATTATAAAATTTTACTCATTTTTTAAATCATTATATCCAAATTCACTTATGGTGAAATTTTGGTATTTTTAAGAAAATATTGATTTTTCATTGAATAGTGAAAAATACTAATTTTTTGTAAATAAAAACACATTTTTTTTCAATAAATTAAGTAATTTAAAATCCTCAACATGTTTTAAATTCAAATAATAATTATTTATGTATATTTAATCCACTTAATTAATTTTTAATCAACTTTAAATTGGATTTTAGTATATGTTTATTTTTGGGTTTAAAAAATGGGGTTTTCCAAAAAAAACTATTTTAAAGTAAATAATGGTTCTCCATTTTAATTAACTAAAATAAAACCTAATGAGAAATATTTTAAATTAAATTTATTTATTATACATCAAAAAAATAATTTATATCCATACAATGATTATTATTATACATAGAGTTAATATAAAATCATATTATACTTGAAAATACACTTCTTAAAAACCAGCTTTTTCATTGTAATTGAAGATTTTTTTAAAAATTAATTTTTTCAACTTTTAGAAAATTATTTTGAAAAAAATAAACATAATTTTTTAAATCATAATTTCAAAATATTGTTAAGGTGGATTTTTGATAATTTTTTGAAAAAATAATTTTTTTGATTAATAGTGAAAATACTGGTTTTTATTAAGAATTGTCATTTCTTTTAAAGATTTTAAAAACATCCAAATTTTTTTAATTTAAAATTTAAATTAGTTCAATTAAATATATATAAATATAATTTAATTCATTGTAATCAATTTCATATTTAATTTTGATATAAATTTTTTTAAAATTTTTGAACATTATCTCTTTGAAATCCCGCTTTCTCTTCGCGTCTATGGGATTGATTTTAAATTAGAATTTTTCACTTATGTGAATTTAGTTTAAAAAATGGATTCCATATTTATAATAATAATAATTTGTATTTTCTAATAAGTTCAACTTAATTTTTTACCATAATGAATAGTAAAAACTGTAAAAAAAATACCACGATTAAGGTCAAAATGGGATTATTTGGGGTTAAACTAAGAAGATAAGGGTTAAAAATGACCCAAAACATGTATAAATACTATTATATAGCCATATTTCAAATTATCCTTCAAAATTTATAATATAGGGTCATTTTTAGGATTTTTGAATAGGAAATACTTTATCATTTTGGATTCTTTTGGAAAATTTCCAAGTAGTTTCCAAGGGGGTTCATTTCCCCGCTTAAAAAAGGACCCCTCCTCTCTTCTCCTCTCAACACCCCAATATCATTTTTTTAAATCCATACCCAAAAAAATTCCTAAATTTATTCTTCACTTCTTATATGCCTTAGTTTTATTATAAATCTCTCCTATGAAGGATTTAGGTGTAAACCTAAAGGAGTTCCCTGAAGAAGAGGTATATTCATTAACTATGTGTTTTCATTTTATTTATTATTCCACCTATTTAAATTATTATTAAACCACGATAATATAATATCCTCATTTTATTACATATACTTAGAAGTTTTAATATTAATTTCAGTACTTATATCCATATACATTTCCCTCAAATGGGAAACGACATCATTGATTGTGTGTACGGTAGACTACCGCCTTGGAAACCACCAAAAAAAATTTTCCATAACCACCTCTCACGGTTTGGTGTAATAATGGATTTATAATATTTATATTATCTTTTAAATATAATTTCACTTCTATAAATATAATATCAGATATACCCTTTTTACATTACATTCCTTGGGGGGTATGATAATGTCGCTCGTGTGTACAATGGACTACCGCCTCACAAAATGACGTGATTCATTTTCACTAAAAATTTACATATAAGGTAATAAATATTGGTTTAATAAATTTATGTGATATATATTAAATAATAATTTTTATATAAAGTTTAATAATTATTTACTTTTTTTTCATTCCATCTATCAAAAGATGGAAACAACGTTCTTGTGTACGTACGGCCTACCATCTCTATGAACGATGCATTTCATCTTTCTATCTATAAATTTTGTGAATAAATATAAAGATATATATAATGAAAATATATTACATTAATTTAATATTTAAATTCTTTATATTATGTAATGATGATCAAATTCCAACAACCGGAATTATTGAACCAAAACTCTCATGAAAAATGAAATAGTTAACACCCAAAAATAATGAATTTATAAAATAATTATTAATAAATATATGTTTAAACATTATAAAGGGATAATATATGATATTATAATTGTTTGTATTATTCTATAATATATATATAATAAACCTATATTTATTATACATGAGGTTAGAATGTGTACAAAGGAAGTCAAGCCTCAAGTGGTAAGGGATTTTCGTCTCACTTTTATTTTATGTGAGACACAAGACATATTCACCATGTATTTCATTGATGTGGTATATATAATTCCCATTAATTTATTTTATGATGATTCTCCTAAAAATTATGGGTATTACATATAAATTTTAATATCTATCTTTCATGGGGATTATATTTCAAATGTTACCAAATTGGTAATGGTTTTATATTACAATCTCATCATTTACTGGGGTTCTTTATAATAAAGTCTCCAATGTTTAAATATTATTAAGTACCTCTCAATAATTCTCATGAATTTTCTTATCCTATGGTTATTAGTTATATTTTATAGTAATAGTACCATTTTTTCACTCTATGGTATAATTAATGAAGTGTTTTTAATATAATCCAACTTTATTTCTCTCTTCGGTTGAAAATTCATTTTCTTCCAGAACCGTGTTTTATAAAAATGTTTTCAATTTTTTTTCAACTCTAATATGATTTTAATATTCCCTTAAAATATTTCATTTTTATTTTCAAATAAAATGGTTCTGTTAATATTTTTTGAAATTTTTATATTTTAAACAAATTATTTCAAAATGAAATGATTTTTAAAATGTTTTATGTTTTAAAAATATTTTTAAAAGTTGAAAGACTATTTTCCCCCAAGAAATTTTTTTAAATTATCTCTAAAGAATATTTTCAAATAAAGGGATTTCAAAAATATTTTATGAATTTTTATTTTTTAAAAGTGATCTTTAAAGAAAATTTATCTTCCTTAGGAAATGTTCCAAGTAATTTATCTTTCAAAATTATTTTCCATCTAATATGATGTACTTTGAAGTAATGCATGCTTTAATGGAGGTATGAACCATGTATACCATTATTATTATTTCTCTAAATATTTTATTATTAAAAAATTTATGAAACCCATTTCTCATCCACAGGTTATACCATGATTAAATTATTATGAAACCCACTTCTTTTTCCATAGGATATACCATGATAAAATTCTTATGAAACCTACTTATTTTTCATTGGGTTATTATATGATGAAATGATGAAATGATTATGAAACTTGTCTCTTTTCCATAGGTTATGATATAATGAAATTTTTATAAAACCTATTTCATTTCATGGGTTATGATATGATGAATGTTTTATGATATTGTGGTATACATATGTTTGATTTTAATTATGTGATTAGTGGGACCTATATCTCCAGCCAATGCATTGGAAAAAGATTTATATCTCATGAGATAAAAAATAATGGAATTGGGAGTGAACCCAATTTAGTAAGGGAATTTGTTTTCTAGGATGGTCTTTAGAGTGAACCTTGACTACTATGATGGTTTGGGGAGTGAACCCATTCCACATAATAGCCTTGGCAGTGATCCTTGACTACTATAAAGATAATTTTATATGATTATGTGTATGCCATAATTCCATGTCTTATGTCAATGTTATTCTCTCTTGGATTATGTTTTTTGATTCCTTTATGATCCTTTTTTTATGATCTATCAATCATTATTCCACTTCTATAGTTTATCATATTTTATATAAAGGGTAGGATTTTTAAATTTTATGGTCATATTCTCATATCTTTATAATCATTTAATTTTTACATATATCCCTTGTTTCCCTTATTGAGAATATGATCTCACCCTTTCTTATGTTTCCTTTCCTAGGTTATGAAGAAAGGTTTTAATTAGGGTATGTTTATAAAAATTACTAATGGGTATGATCTTTATGTGAGATCTTGAAGATCTTTCACCAAATAATAATATTTTGTTTCTAGTCTCTAAATACATTAAATTATTATGGTACTCAGGCATGTACTTTTTTAATATATTGAATATTCATCTAAAAATATGAAATATTTTCATATGAAAATCTTTGGTCATTATAATGAATCTGGTGTAACACTTAACATAAATTAAATTTTTATACACAATTAATCCTAAAATCATAAGATTTGTGTCATTAGGAATATCTTGAAATAATAATAATATTTTTAAATACTTCATAATGGTTCATAAATAATGTTTGGATCACCAAAATCATATCCCATGGGAGTCTCAAACTAGGTGTAAATTTAGGCATCTTTATTAAGCAATAGATTAAGATCGATTCAATACCCAATCATTCATTTTAGGGTTATTTCTCGTCGGTCCTTTTGTGTTAGAGCTTATATACACTTGTTTGTATTAATATAAGTATGTTATTTCTTAAAATCACACTCTATATTTTGAAAAAGTTTTAGGATATTTTACTATACTTATAATTATCCCTAGAGTATGTTATAGGGTTATGTCCTCTAATCTATGTTTAACTAAATCTAGTTCCCAAGGTTTGTACAAAACATTATTTGATACCAACTATAAAAAACATGAATCTAGTCACATAGATTTGGTGTTTAATATATTATACTTACATAAGATACAATAGATCACACCACATATAATCAAATTGTTTAATAGTCTTGGCTGACTAGATATATATAAGATTCTCGCATTATATTTGAAAACATGAAATTCAACTTAAATTCCTGTGAGAACATTATTATTTATTCTAGTATATCCCTTCAATAATTTAATTTTCACTTTCTAGTACCAAAGGGATAATAAAAAAAATAAATGTTTGAGATCAAATGATCAGTAAGAGAAAGCGTACAATGGAAGCTATCAGAGAATAACTAAGTCATGAATAATATAGTAGAGATAAATAGTAAAAAAATATTCTAAATAACTAATATCATGAAAGGGTAATATATACATGGATGGAATAGAAACATAAATAATCACATAGATAATAATAAATGGTTTTATAATGATGGAATTCATAATTTCAAACATCATAATCTTACTGTCAAGGCCTCAGTCCAAGGCATCATACATGAATAGGTAATCCATATGCTAAATATCCAAGATAGTTTACCTCATGAGACAAAACAATGCATATAGGGGATATCTAATATTATGCCCCAACCATCACTTAATAATTTCAATTAATTCATCATATTAAAGGACTTGATAAGTAATATAATACATAACCAACATACCTTAGTAATAAACATCCATATTTGAAAACTAGCATAGGAAATGTATATATTTTTTCCATTAAATAAATAAAAAACATGATAATAAGACATCTAGAGATATAAGGTTCTTAACAAAATTATATAATATATATTATTAGGAATAAAATAATTTAAAGTATGTTTCTATAGATTAAAAATCACATTTATAAAGACATTAAAAAGTCACTTTGAAAAAAATAAGAAATATCCATTTCTTTTGAAAAAAAAATTAAAATTAAAATTACTAGAATAAGTATAATATTATTTTATTTGAAAAATATGGGGAAATTATATAATAATATTGATAATTAATAATATATATGGTGGATTTAAATGGATTTCATGTGTTAAATATTAAAAGAACTTTATTTTTTCTCTTTTAGTAAAGCTTCAAATATGACATGTTCAGAAATTGTTAAAAATGTTCTATTTTAATTAATTGTAAAAAAAGTAAAATATAATTAAAAATTACCTTAAACAACCATTTTAATTTATATAAGAAAATTATTTAAACAATTTAACTAATATTAATGTGTAAGAAAAATATTTTTGACCAAAGATAAAAAAAATAAGGTCAGCTTTTCGTATAAGCATTATTTTGGTTTATTTTTGAAATAAAGGGTGAGGAATTAATAAAAATACATGTAAAAACCAATAATAATTATATGAGAAAAAATCTATTGGTTTTCAGATAGAAATATCATATAATTTCCTCAAATTAAATATAAAAATAACTAATCCTGAAAATTTGAGATTGTAAAATAAATCCTTACATTGGATTCCTACTTGGTTGGACACATTACAACCTCTTATATAATGAATTTATATTTTTATTCATCTATATAATACATATTTATATATATATATATATATATATATATTTCCTATTATTATTTATTTATAACTTCTTTTTATCCATTTACTCATAATTCTTTGTCAGAATCAATTATATATTTGTCAACTATTTTGTTTCTTATGCATGTTTTGATTCGGAGGTTCGGATACTTATGACATGGTCATGGTTTCATCACATATATAATTTTAATAATTTCATATAAATCATATATATAAATAAAATAAACTTTTAAGGCAATCCATGTAATGCAGTTATGAAAAATGAATTACATCGCTTAACGGAGGTGGTAGTCCGAACGTACACACAAGTGACATTTCCATTTTCCAACAGATGTAAGGGAAAAAATTAAACAATAGTTTTTCTTTAGAAAAAATAATTATTTTATCAATATCATATATATTAATTAAATACATATATATAACAATCCATGTGATGTGGTGATGAAAAATAAAATATGTCACTTCATGGTGGCAGTAGTATGTATTTCCACATAATCAGTGCTTTTATTTTCCTTTTGAAGGAAATGGAATAAAAAATGGTTGTATAATTAACATAAAAACATATATTTATAGTAAATATAATGATTTAATTATGTTAATATGGTTATATAATATTTTTATGAGGTTTAACAAGAAGAAAACATGAAAGGGCATAGTAAGAACATATACCTCTTCCTTGGATAATCTCCTTTGAAAAAAATTGTAAGGCTTATTGGATGAGTCTTTTGGGAATAAAAAACCTATAGGTTGTGGATAAGGGTTTTGGGAAGGTATTTTGGTATATATTTGTTGAGATAATGGGATAAAAGAGTGTGGATTAATAAGGAGAGGAGGTTCCCTTTTATAATTAAGAGGAGTGGAACTCTTGTAAATATAAATAACTTTCAAATATAAAAATGTATTTCTCATGTTAAGTGGAAAAAAAATTAGTAAAACTAGTAATATATGATAATTTAGGTCACAATACACTTAAAAAAAATAAAATTTATACAAGTTTTAGATATATTTTAAGCTTTATTCCTTAGTTTAACCCCCCTCCAACCCTTTTTATCCTTAACTATGGTGTTAAAATTTTACCATGGTAACTATTAATTATGTCCAAAAATTAATTTTTTATTATTAAATAATTTGTTTATTATAATTAAAAATATTAAATCCATTTTACAAGATACAATTTCTAGATGTGGTAAAAATTAATTTAAATATAAGTACACAAAACATAACAAAAATAGTTTTTTTGAAAAATATTTCTTTAAGTGTAAAAAATGATTTTAGAAAAAAATCATCTATAGAATTGATTATTATAAAAATTATTGGTTTATAAATAAATAATTAAGTTTATAAAACTTTAAAACCAATCCCACACAAAATTTAACCTTGTAATTACTTACTTAAAGAAAAGGATAAAAATAGTCCATTTATTTGAATAAAATTTTACTTAGGTTTATAAATGTCAAACATTGGTTTCTAAATCTGACATAAATTTTTTAATTGGTTTATTTTACTTCTTAAATATATATTTGGTCTATAAAATAAATTTTTAAACAATTTATAGTATTTCTTATACCATAATGATGTTATAAAAGTGATATAATTTGTAAAAGTTGTATTTTTCAATATTCATCCAAAAATAAACTATTTCTGGAAAAAAACATCATAATATAAATTCAACCTTATAACGTCAAAAATGAAATCCATTTTATCAAATTAAAATTATAAAATTTGGAAGTTTTACTTTTAAATATAACCATGAACTATTTTTATTATAATAATAAAATAATAGAATTTTTATTGGGAAATAGTTTAAGGATTTAGTGTTTACCTATTATAGTAGGATATCATGTATTTTGGGATGATAGAGTGATAGATATAAAGAAGTTTTATGGTGTTTTTGAATCTTTTATATATACTAAAAATGTTCTAATTCAAGATGTTTTGAGGCGGTGTTGTGCCTTGGTCGAGCTGGGATAACCAGAAGCATGGTGGGGGAACCATGAAACTCTAAAGGAAGTTTGAGAGTGGAAAAGGTTTGCAGGTTATGATGGATGACTTAGTGATAAATCCTGAAAAATATTATCAAGTGGGTATTATTAGGTTCATCCCTGTGAAAACCATTTTCTTGTTAAGTAAATGGAACTAATGAAATGAGAGATTCTAGGCATCTAATTTCTAATTCTGTATGGTGATGGTGGAAAGGAAACAATATATGGATGTTTGAAAGTAGGAAAACCAGATTCTAGAAATTAGAAGTTACCCCTAAGAAGTCTAAATTATAATTACAAAGATACAAAGTACTTTCATGGTGTTTTATCTATAGATACATAAGATACATTATTAAGGATATATGTGGTTTTTTATTGGTGATTTTATGAAAAAATAAATATGTAAGGGTATTCCTAATGACATTTAAGAGAAAACATGAAGGGTTTCCAGAAGAATGCATTATACATTGCAAGTAAGAGATAAGGTGGTGTATGTAGTTGACCAAGAGAAATAATGTCCACAAATATTGAATTGTTGTGTACATATTCTCTATAAATATTAAAAGGTGGTGGAACCAGTTGCACCATATGGGCTCTACTATATTTTGTATAGTGGTGTCACCATGCTTAAAAAATTAGTGGTTCAACATTTTAATAATTTTAATTTTTCTTAAATAAAAGTACATATAGTGTTCCCCCTAGGGAATAGGACTAAATCCAAACTATGTAAAATACTTGGGTTGTTTTTTTCTTTCTTTATTTTAATCGTTTTACTTTGAAAAATCTTTTCTAAGTTGTTTCAAAGTCTCCATTGTGGTATGGTGACTTAGGTTCAATTTTTCTTTTAAGTTATACTATATCATTAGTGTGGGTTCGTTATAGTTCTTGGTTTTTTCTATTAAGTTCTATAGTATAACTTCCAGGTGTTCAGAAGGTGTACCATACATAATATTTACCTCTTTTTCCCATTCCTTTTCTATTTTGAGTAAAAATTCACAATGAAATCTATCACTTTAAAGTAAATAAAAAGAGAAAACTTCTTCATTTATGTTAGTGGGTATTTTGAATAACGCACTTTACTTTTTTTCATAATTTTATTTATCAAGGAGACCCTTTTCTTTAAAATGTAATCTTGAATTATGTAAGATCAAAAGATTATAAAATTTAATCTAAATTTATAGGTGAAAAATTTTAAATATATAAACTTTATTTAATTTTTTGGTTTTAATTTGTAATTATGTCACAACCCATCCCAGTAGGGTCTATACCACAACTCCCCAAGCCCGCCTCCAATAGGGCAGGGGCTGGTGACTAGCACGAAGTATGCATATCACTAACATGGGAGGAATTGCCTATGTACCTATACACACACACACACACATCTCTAAGATCACAAAATGATGAAATGTAAAAACCACTAAGAACCAAAATACATGCATATCATTATATCCCAAACAATAGAGTAAGATAGGAAAGTAGAGTGCAGTAAAGTAAACTAGGATAGAATACAAGACCACCTAAAATAATTCTATAACCGCAAGTCCAACCTGTAAGAAGAGGTATTGGGAACACTATTTGTAGTTGTAGGAACACCTCAACCCTCCTGATCTCATAAGGCACCATCTAGTCCAAGTCTGCCTAGGACTCCTTCAAAAGGTCGCTCGTCTACACATGACATGATACATATGATAAAATATCATGCAGGGGTGACCATAACAACACTCATTAAGACACACTGAAACCATGAAGAAATACATAAAGAAAAGCACGGTCATCTCTAAATAGTATATGTCTACAAAATATATAACAATATCCAGATATACATAATCCAACACATGCATTCTATAGGTAAGTCACAACTACCGCATACCAACACTTGGGATCCAACTCGAAGATTTCCACACAGTACTCATCTGAGAGTACACACTCCTGAGTCTGATAAAACTGATGATGTTCTTCCGAGAAGTAGCGTTCATCGAGAACCATCAAGAGAGAGATATGCTAAAATATCTGAAGAGATAGATATAATGCAATAGATGAGGATCACATTCAGTTCCATGGGGTGATACAAAAAAATCTATCTGGATTAACTTGTTAAGTAGAGGATAGACATCTGGTAGGATCGGTCTTGTCAATACCAAGGACTCTACCTAGGGCATCAAGATGAATAAAGGATCCTTCTTCGGACCACTCGAGGGATTCCAACAACTCTATCCCGGAAGTCCTACTGAAGTAATCATACTTCTATGAGTAGGAAATGGTCCCTCCAACCTTCAAGGAAGTGATAAAGTAAATGAACCCTAATGAAACTTTTCCAAGATATGGTTTAAAAGTTATTAAATACATATATAAAGGGGTTCATGGTGTGTATTAGGGTCACATGTTGTGCCCCTTGACCCTGGGTACTGCCCAAGTACAACGGATCGTGTCATCAGAACATGTCATGTAGAAGATGGGTACATGGAATGTAGAAGAATTACCACAATATATCCTTCCATATGAGTTCCACCTATGTACTCCGACTGTGTTCCAGTACACAGTGTCAACCTGTGTGTCTCTTCTCATGTACTAGTACATGGGGTAGTTCGTATACTTGCTCTAGGACAAGTCATGTAGTGGGGTACATGTCATGTAGGAAACCCTTGTACTCCAACCCATGTCTATGTGTATCTTGAGATACACATTGAGTCTCTAGGAAGGGGCTATATGTTATGTGATAGGGCCACACTCCATGTGGAATTTAAATATCTCCTAAAACCCCAACCGCCACTCAGTGGGGGGCCACACATCATGTAATCTTGTATTACACACTGTGTTCTTATTTATTTTCCAGAATCCTCCGTTATTCTGCCATATGCCTCAGTTGATATCCCAGATCCTGTTTAGATGAACCATTCATCTTGAAACACCAGATAGAGGGTTTCCTCATCACCCTAACTCTGAGTCAAGGTGTTTCATGCCTTTGATTGGTTCGAAAAAACACTTTAAATTCATCTGAAGAAAACCAAATGAATAATGATATCTCCTAAATCACTTCTATTCATCCGTCGTTGTCGCTGACACAATTTAATTAGGTCATCCCGGTCTTGGATATTCAATTTAGGGTCATTTCTCAATGAAATAAAGGTGCAGGGATCGATCATTCATAAACCAATCAAGAACAAAGAACACATAGAACATATGAGGGAGAAAAGAAAAATGAATAAACCCAAGGAATGAACCTCAACATTTGTTCATTCTGGCCTTGGTCTATTCCCATAAGAATGATCAATAATCAAAAAAATAATCAAACCCATTAATCACAACATTAATACCCATTCCAAAATAACAATCAAACTCTAGATCAACCTGTTAGTTGGTTGGTTCACATTTGTTATTGAATCTAAGAATGGGGAAAGGAAATCCAAATAGATCATATTACCTTTGATTTGGATTGCTCGTTGAAAAATATAAATCATTATGTCATCGTCACTGGAGATATCCATCAAGAATAGTGTTCGCCGATCGTCGATCTATGATTCTGTCACCGTTCGCTTGTGAGGTTTCTTTAGGGTTCTCTCCAGAGCCTTCAGGTAATTTTCTAGGTTATGAGCCTAACCCTGGATCTTTTTCTAAAGGATAATTTAAAATAAAAATCATTGTTTCATCGCTGTTTCGATGAAATGGTAAAATAAAATAAATCATCAATTTATTTTATTCATTAAAATTGCCTAAAACTACTTTTCACAGTCAACCCACGCTGGCTGATTTTAGGCCTTTCCTCGGGTAAACCCACTTCTCTGAACACAATAGTTCCCTCAAATTTATGATCTGAGCACCCATTTAGAAGTTATTCCAATTTTCTAGAAAAACTACTCACAAATTCTATTTAATATATTTAATATATTTAATATATTTCAAACATTTATTCTGAACATGCTAGACCTCAGTATTGAACACCGTCTCAGCAACTTTTCTCAAAATTAATCCAAATAATATTTAAAAATAATACACAAAAAATCTAGGACATTAAATTCTCCCCACCTTGGGCCTTTATATCCTCAAAAATCCAAAAACAAGGCTACTCAAAAAGATGTGGGTATTTTGCATGAATCTGAGCCTTATGTTCCAATGTTCTCTACTGGAGATTCATGTATTGTCGTCGAACACGCACCAAAGCAATCACTCTCCCACGAATGAGAATCTCTTTCCAATCCTCGATCTCTATTAGGTACTCATCAAAAGTATCTTCATCCTCAATGTCCATATTTCCTCAATAGATGGCATCTGAGGGGTCATGCATGTACCTCCTCAGTTGTGACACATGGAAGATATCATATACCCAACTTAACTATGGAGGTGGAGCTAAGTGGTACACCCCCTCGCCAACTCTACACAGTATCTGGAAGGGGCTGATAAACCTAAAAGTTAATTTTTTCCCCATCCAAATCACTGTAATCTTAATTGAGGTGAAACCTGAAGGAACACAGGGTCTCCTTCCTCAAAATTCAAAGGCCTCTATCACCTATCAGCATAAGATTTTTATTGGCTCTGTGCATTCTTCATCTTCTCTTAGATGATATAAACCTTCTCTATAGTAGTTTTCACCAATTATGGGCCCATAAGTTTTGACTATCCTGTGTTAGTATAGCAAAGTGGTGACCTGTAGTGTTTCTCATACAAAGCCTCGAATAGCACCATACCAATGGTGTAATGGTAGATTTTTTTGTAAGTGAACTCCACCAGTGGTATGTCATACTTCCAACTACAACGGAAGTCTAACATCCAAGCTGGTAGCATGTCCTCCAGGACCTGAATGGTCCACTCATTCTAGCCATCTTCATGTGGGTGAAATGTTATTCTCAAGCGTAACTAGATTCTAAACACCTCCTACATTCCCTTACACAACTGGGATGTAAAATGAGCATCATGATCTAAAACAATCTTCATTGAAACTCCATGGAGTTTAACTATCTCATAAATATAAAGGTGTCTCAATCCCTCTACTAAACATGACTCCCTAATAGATTGTAAGTGGGATGACTTGGTGATTCGGTCAATGATCACCAAAATAGCATCATGTTCCCTACACGTATGTGGTAAACCCGTCACAAAGTCCATTGATATCCCATCCCACTTCCATTATGGCACCTCAAGGGGTTAAGCTAAGCCTACTGGAACCCGATGCTCATCCTTCACTTGATGACAAGTAAGGCACTAAGAAACAAACTATGCCACTCCTTTCTTCATTCCTAGCCACCAAAACTAACATCATAGGTCCTCGTAAATTTTCACCACACCTAGATATAAAGTCAAAGAGGATGTATGAAACTCCCTCAAAAGCTCCTCCCCCAAACACCACTGGTACTACTATATGTCCTCTAAAATGGATTAAATTCTCCCCACCTTTCAAATATCCATCAGGAGAAAGCCCTGTGGATATCTGAGCATGTAGGGTCTCGCAGTCGGTATCCCCAAGTTGTGCCTCCATGACTCTTAGTAAGAGTGGAGGGGTAATAACCATCGACTAGAGGTAATATAATCCATATCCATCCTCAATGGACAACTACAATGAGGCTAATTGCTTCGATTCCTCATTCAGTAAATATGAACTAGATCTCCCAGTGAGAGCATATGGAACTATGCTCCCCTTCACAAGAGTATAGATAATCTCAAAGTCATAGTCATGGAGGAACTCTATCCATCACCTCTATCTCAAGTTCAAAACCTTCTGAGAGAAGATATACTCTATACTCTTATGATCTGAGTAGATAATAAACCACTCACTCATCAGGTAGTGTCGCCACATCTTCAGTTAAAATACTACCACTGCTAACTCAACATCATGGGTTGTGTAATTATACTCATGTGGTCTCAACTATCATGAACCATAGGCAATCACCACTTGCCTCTGTATTAGGCCATAACCAAGCCTATTCCTTGATACATCAGAGAACACTGCATACTTGAAACCCTCCTCCAGTAATCTCAAGATTGGAATGATCATCAATATTTGCCTCAATGACTGAAAATCATGTTAGAATTTCTCTTTACACATGAAAATATTCCCCTTTTGTGTCAAAGCTATCATTGGTGATGATATCCTAGAAAAATAATGTATGAATCTCTGATAATGGCTTGATAGCCCAAGGAATCTATGAACCTCGATCACGCTCCTGGGTGGATCTCATGCTAACACTACCTCAACCTTGGTTGGGTCCACTACCACTCTATCCAATGAGATAACATGTACCATAAATTGGGCCACCTAAATCGTAAATTGGAACTTTGATAGTTTACCATAAATATGGTTCTCTCAGATTAAGTCCAAATCTATCCATAAGTTCCCCGCATGCTGCTGCTCAGACACAGAGTACACAAGGATATCATCAATGAAGACTACCACAAACTAGTCTATGTAAGGCTAAAAGATCAATTTCATGAGTCCCATGAAAACTACTGAGGCATTACTCATGTAAAAGGGCATTAATAACTACTCATAGTGACCGTAACGACATATAAATGTTGTCTTTAATATATCCTCATCTCGTACTCACTGTTGGAGATAGCCTAATCTAAGTTCATCCTTTGAGAACCATCATGACCCTCTCAACTAACCAAAGAGGTTATCGATCCTTGCTAGTGGATAATTTTTCTTAACAGTCACCTAGTTTAAGTATTGGTAGTCCACACACAACCTCAATCTTGTATCTACCTTTTTGGAGAAAAAAGGGGCCACCCATGGTGAAACACTAGGTCTCACGAAGGAATTTTTATACAAGTCCTCCAATTACACCCTCAACTCGTGAAGCTCTATAGGATCCATATGATATACTAGTGAATATATTGGTGTTGTATTAGGTTTAAATCAATGTAGAAGTTTATCTTCCGGTGTGGAGGTTATCCTAGAATATCTTCAAGAAAGATGCCCTCGTACTCCTCCACTACTACTGGGAACTAGAAACTCATAACATCCACTTCACCAAGGGTTAGGCTCGACAACTGATTAGTCATTGGATACACCCTCCTTTTCATGATTCCATCCTATGCTACCAGGGTTTCCTTTTCAACAACAAAGTAAAACCTCACTCCATCGCTATGAGCACACCACATCCTTCACCTAAAACAATCAATCTGGGCATGGACTGTTGATAACTAATACATACCAAGAATGATGTCATAAGGCCTCAAGGCTACCCCCAATAGGTTCCAACCAAAACTCTTGCCTCCAAGGGTTAGGCCACATTATTAGCGTATATGTGTGATCAATGAGTCTTCTCCAGTAGGTGTCTCTAAGCGTAAGGGTCGAGTCAACGATTTGACCAAAAAATCTAGGTATTGGAAAAGATATGTGGCAAGAAAGGAATGAATATCAATTGTGTCTATAATTACTAAAAATAAATTTGAAAAGACATCGATCATACCTTTAATCCTTCCTAGATCCCCTAGGTCATATGCCTCGATCACATGAAGTTGTCCCCGACCATGTCCTCGAGCTCCCTGAGCCTCGTGTGGACCACCTGGGGGTGGTGGTGGTAATATGTTGAAATGTTGACCACCTCTTACTTCTCTCCCAGCTCCTCTACCATGTCTACCAACCTACATATATGTCAGCTCCTACCATTTTCTCTACCTTGGTGGTCTATCCACTGTCTCCCTGTTAGTAGCATGACGGTTCGGACAATCTCAAGAAAGATTTCCCCTACCGTCACATGAATAGTACCTCCTATCCCTAGGCTAACTAGACCCACCCTTTGAGACTAGACCTACAAATACTCTATCCTAGGACCTCATCCTGAAACGTCTCCCATATCTGGATCCCTGATACTGATGTAGGATCCCTACTGCCAAGGTCTCTACACCAACTTGTCCACTACTGACTATCACCAGTTGTATCTTCTTAGCTAAGAAGCTTTCAACCACCAAATCTCACTCAATAACCCTAGAATAATCCAGAATATATAGAGGGATAATGTTGTATTGAATGTCTCTGTGCAGACCTCACTTGAAGGTTCGAACCATGAAGTACTAATCTTTAACCATATCCATCGAGTACCTAAAATTTTTGGTAAACCTTGATGTATAATCAACCACTATCATGCTACCCTGATGGAGCTAAATAATCTCATATGTATGAACATATCTTAGAATAATTGTTGATAACTTCTATATAAAGAGATGATAAAACTTTATCCATGAATGAGTCACCTCATTATGAGTCTGGATAGCTAAACTACACCATCACCCTATAGAACCTTGTAGAAGACTCGCCGCCATGACCAACATATGATTCGCTGGTGTCTTAACTAGACGGAAAACTCAGTTCACCACCTCAATCTATTCCTTAGTTGCCTAAGAGTTTCACTCGCCTCAGAACTTGAGGGTTCTCTATCTTTGAAAATCATGAACCATGCTCATTCTACGCTCCTCGCCTACTGGTACTACGGGTACCGTGTGATGTTCCATAGGTGGGGTTATGACTGGTTCCCCACTTAGAGGTAACATCTAGGGAACTGGTCCTTGTATTGAAGACTCATCACTAAGGGGGTTATCCCCATGATTCAGCTACTTAATCGTAGATGGTATGCATCTCGAAGGTGTCCTATAGGAAACAATATGTACCGTGGTCAATCAGTATATCTAGAGAGCTTCCTCAAGAAGGACATAAAAACCACAAACCATTCATATATGATGCATGTACCATTATTTTCCCTAAAACCATTGTTCTCGTGTACCAAGTCGAAAAGTAGGTTATCAGATTCCTGGTGTATGGATATGGCAGCCAACCTCACCAACACTAGAGTCCCTGGCCTGAAAGCAGAACTTGAAACACTTAACACTGTTTCCCCAAACCAATCTCACAAACTCTCAATCATGAAGTAGAACCAACCACCTATGATACCACTTGGTCATGACCCATCCCATTGGGGCCCGTTCCGTGACTCCCCAAGCCCACCTCCAATAGGCCATGGGTTGGTGACTAGCACTAAGTAAGCATATCACTAGCATGGGAGGCATTGCCTATATACTTGTACACATGAACACATCTTTATGTTCAAAAAATACTGAAATATAAAAACCACTAATAACCAAAATGCATGCATACCACTATATCCCAACCAATAAAGTACGACAGGAAAGTAAAGTGTAGTAAATTAAACAGGTCCAGAATACAAGCCCACCTAAAGAAGTTTGTAACCATAAGTCCAACCTATAAGAAGAGGTGTTGGGACTGCTGTCTGTAGTCATAGTAATACATTGGCCCACCTGATCACACAAGGAATTATCTGGTCCTAGTCCGGCTAGGACTCTGTTAAAAGGTCTCTCATTTACATAGGACATGAAACTTGTGGGCCAAACCTGTGCAGGGGTTAGTATAACAATACTTAGTAGGACGCCCCAAAACCACAAAGTAATAGACAAAGAAAATTACAATCAACTCTACATAGTATAAATCTATATCATATATAATAATATCTAGATATACTTAATCCAATACATGAAGTCTTTAGGTAAGTCACGACTACCAAATACTAATGTTAGGGATCCAACTCAAATATTTCCATGAAGCACTCATCTGGGAGAACACACTCCTGAGTCCAATAGCACTGATGACAATCTTTCGAGAAGTACTATTCATCAAGAACCATTATGAGAGAGATACACTAATAAATATGAATATAGAGATATGATACAATAGACAAGGATCAAAACTAGGTCCATGGAGTGATACCAACAACTCCATATAGATTAACTTTCTAAGTAGAGTATTTATATCTGGTAGGATTGGTCCCGTCGATACCAAGGACTCTACCTAGGGAACAAAGATGAATAGAGGATTATACTTTGGGCCTCTTTGGGGATTCCAACAACTATATCGAGGAATTCCTATTAAGGGATCAAACTTCTATTAGTAAGAAATGATAACCACCAACCTTTTGGGAAGTGATAAAGGGAACAAACCCTAACGAAACTTGTCCAAGATATGGTGGACAATATATTCAAGACATGTACAAAGGGGTACATGGCGTGTAGTAGGGTCACATGTTGTGTCCCTTGACCCAGGTTATTGTGCATGTACAATGGACCATGTCATCAGAACATGTAGTGTAGAACATGGGTACAGGGCATATATAAGAAGTTTCTTGCCGTGTAATTCCATTTGGGGTACATCAGTGTACTTCAGCCATGTTCTAGTGCATGGTTCAACCCATATGTCTCTTCCCATGTACCAGTACATGGGGCAGTCTCTGTACTTCATCCAGGACAAGTCATGTTGTGGAGTACACACTGTGTAGGAAACCTGTGAACTCCACCCCATGTTTGTGTATCTCTTGAGATACATGTCGAATCTCTAGGAAGGGCCTACATGTCATGTGACAGGTCCACAAACCATGTGAAATTTAAATATCTCTTAAAACCCTAGCTGTTTCTCAATGGGGGTTACATGTCATGTAATCTTAGATTACACACCATGTTCTTCAAAATTTTCTAGAATCCTCCATTCTTCCTCCACAAGCCTCAGTTGATATCCTGGATCTTGTTTCAATGATATTTTTATCCCGAAACTCTAGATTGAGGGTTGCCTCATCTCCATAACACCGAACAGAAGTGTTTTGGTCCTTTAATTAGCTCAGAAAACCACAATAAATTCATTCGATGAAAACCGCTCGAAGAACAATATCTTTTGAATCTCTTTGATTCATCCGTCTTCGTTGTCGTTGAACCTTTGTTAGGTCATCCCAGTCTTATATATTAAATTTCGTATTTTTGCGCCATGAAAAAAAGGTGCAATTATTGATCCTTCATAAACCAATGAAGAACAAAGAACACATAGAACATATGGGGGAGAAAATCACAAAAAACAAATCTGAGGAATGAACCTCAGCCATTGTTCATTACAAACTCAATCCATTCCCATAATAATGATCATTAATCAAAACATTAATCACCCTCAAATATCCCCCAATAAAATAGCATCCCATAAGAATAATCAAACCATGGATCAACCTATTCATTGGTTGGTATAATTTCATCATTGAATCTAAGAATGGGGAAATGAAATCCAAATAAAACATCCTAACTTCGATTTGGATTTCTCGCTTACAAAGATTAGTCATTGTGTCATCATTCATGGTGATATCCATCAAGAACGGTGTTCGTAGGTCATCAATATGTGATTCTGTCATCTTTCACATGAGAGGTTTATTTAGGGTCTCTCTTGAGCCTCTAGGGAATTTCTAGGGAAATTATCCTAGCCATGGATCCTATCCTAAAGGCTCATTTAAAATAAAATGTATTCTTTCATTGTTGTGTCGATGAAACGGTAAAATAAAATAAATCTTTAATTTATTTTATTCATCAAAAACACCTGAAACAAATTTTCACAATCAACCTGTTCCAGCTGATGTTAGGTCTCTATTAGGGTAAAGTAGTTTCTCTGAATGCAACGGTGCCCTCAGATTTTAGATCCAGGCACCTGTTTATAATTTATTCCACTTTTTTAGTAAAACTACCCATGCATGCTATTTAATATATTTCATATATTTTAAACATTTATTCTGGGCACACCGGGCCTCAGAATCACACATCGTCCTAGTTCCTGGTCTCAAAATTAAATTATATAATATTTAAAAATAATGCATGAAGAATACAGAACATTAAAATTGATTTCTAAATTGAATTAAATTTCTAGTTTTTCTTTTTTTTAATTAATTTTGATTGATTGGTTACTTTATAGTCATTCCATGAGTGCCTTATCAATAAAAAAATCATTCCAATGAGGAATTATAAACCACTTGACATATTATTTCTTATACCCTCTTTCTTGTAAGATTCTCAAGATATGAATCAATATTATAATTTTATTTATATAAATTCCAAAACATGATAATTGGAATCACATTATGAGGGTTGGGGCTATGTGTTTGATTTTTATCCCTTTAGCTATTGATCCTACCATATATTTTAACCTCCTTTAATCCCCTAAAAAACATGAATGGTTATGGTTAGGTAAGACACACTATAATCCTATTTTTCTTTTCCTGTCCAAATTCTTTGGTATTACTACATGAATTTATTTCAGTTAAATGTGATAAATTTGTATGTTTCATGGCACTAAATGGGAAAAATGTCTTTAAAGGGAAAAGTATGAGAGATTTCTTATTGTTTATGGGATAATAGTTCAAAAATTGAATTTTTATTTTCCTTTAATGGTTCTTTTATCATTTAAAAAAATAAGAGAAATAAGAGAAATATTAGAGAAAAGAGGCATAATTTTTCAGTGTTTTAAATGTTTTGGTTTATAAACCTATGAGAAAAGGAGAAAAAGATTTTATAGATGATTTTTTTATAAATTATAAATGTATTTTCATGAATTTTAAGTATAAATCCTTAATTTTACTTAAATAATTAATCTTTCACTTTGGACCATCTAAATTTTAATATAATTCTCTACTGAACCTTAACTTCAAAACAAATTTTTGAAAATAACTCTTTATTAGTGTGTTTTTATTTCTAAAAATGAGTTTTAGATACATTTCGAGCTTATGGATATATTATATATACTTTATATTTAGAAAAAATCCAATAAAAATGGTCTTGAGTGATGAGAGAAATAATTTTTGATAAGGTAGATCACAAAGTGAGCAAAAATATTTAAGGAAAAGTTGAGAGATGATAGTGGAAGGGAATATAAGTTTGAAATTGAATTCAATAATGAGAAATGATTGTGTACATAAAAGTATGGGTATTTAAAATTTGAGAACTTTAAGTTTTAACTGTGTTATATCATAATGATTGATACTAAATTTCCATATTAAAGTCATGTTTTATTTTAAATAATTTTTTATATGTTTTTTCTTGAGGATTAGAAAATGATCGAGTGTAGAGGAATTTGAAACATTGATTTTTATATTCACTTATTCATTATAAATGTGTTATAAATTTGAATTCAGTATAATTGAATTAGTTTTATTTTCTGTATTTTATGTAGTCTAATGCATCAGATGAAATTGGAGATCTTTGAAAGAAAAGTAAGTAGATAAAGATAAAACACATCATGATGATTGGTAAACCACAACTTATTTCCTTACATACATAAAAAAACTTATTTAATAACTTTTTGATAATTAGATAAAATTTTTATTCTATTAAAATATTATTCTTTCTGGTATTTAATTGTTTTTATGATTTATAACAAGATACCATAAATGTTTGGAAAATGAAAAAAATGAATTAAAAGGGTGAAGACACTCTACACCATGACATGAAGAGGGGCAGCATGACAATAGAATATTGAATTTGGAATCTGAAATTGAGTTTACTAAAAAAACTAAAAATTGATGATTTGATGATGAAAATGATATCTCGTGGTGAAGGACAAGTGAAGAACCAATTCTGAAGCTCAAAACCAAAGAATTGAGCGGAAACTAAGTGAAAACTACTAGAAAACAACATTACACATCATGAATTTCGTTCATTATGTGAAACCCAGAAACGAATTTAGAGCATTAAATAGCCCATGAAAAAATTCATTCCCCAAACATTAGAGGTTGTGAATGATATTCACAACATGAAATTCCCTAACAGACCAAAAAGTAGTAGTCTTTGACATAAATAATGGAATATAAATCTTTAAAGATCTAGTCCCACAAAGACCCATTTATGATTCCATTTATGATGGATCAAGAACTTGTAATCCCTATAAATACAAGTCTATGTCATAGGAGAAGAAATATACCATCAGTATTCTTCTTCTACAATGTGTTGTAGGGATTCTACTATTGTTTAGATTTTCCTTTTCTATTTTAGTTTTAAGTTTCTTTTATCATGTAATCATAACATTATACATTTTATTTATGTGTTTCCCTTTCCTTATTCCTTCCCTATTTTTCTTCAAACCCTATTCTCTCTCTCTTCCATCTTCCTCTATAATATATTTTCACTTCGCAATGGAAAGTGATTAACCTGAGGCTTATCCATGGGGGAGGTTTCACAAAAATTTTAATTTCTATACCTTAAATTATTAATTTTTTTATTCTATTTGTGGTGTACATGATAGAATTGCACGGGTGTGGAGTTCATACACTATGACACAAATCTCAGGTCCATTCGTTTTCTTTTATTCGTTACTTTTCCCTACCTTCTCTTAGTTAAACTCTTCATATAGTGGAGTTGAAGATACCATAAGGGTTGAAATGATATATTGTGGATCCAGTTCATTTAGGAATTGCACTCTCAGTCGAGGTGTTATCCTATTAGGATATAGGAGGATATTAGATTTGGTGTTCTAAAGTGGCTTCCTTGGCATGATATATAGAACACACTCAATAAATAAATGGAAATTAATTCATTTAGGAGGATTCATAAATTGAATTATCAATTTGGATTTAAAAATAAATAAATAATAAAGGAACCTTCATTAAAAAACCATATGACCAAGCCTTTCTTCCTAAATTTAATCTATTGCATCTTCATGTTACTATCTTTTTATTTTTTTATTTTTATTTTTTTTAAAACCCAAAACTTATATCCATTATTTTCTAAAATAAAATAAACATAAAAATTATTAGATTAGGTGAATTAGGAATTAGTGATTGAATAAATGTGATGCTCCTCAAGTGAGAAGACCCTATTCATCCTTTATGCTATATGAGGAAAATTAAAAATTATAGTTTTAAACAACCTATGATAGGAATTTACCTAAACTGGCACCATTTATAAGGATCTAAGCAGTTGGTATTTCATTTATTTCGATTTTCACAGTTTTTTTAAAATAATTTTCATTTTTTTTAATAAGAAAATTACCCTGATACATTCAAATTTTGAATATTATACATGGTTAGATTACTCAAAGGTGAAACAACAACAACAAGAAGTAGTTCTAAAGTATAATAGAACTCAAGTGAATGAAATTATGGAAGAAATAGAACAATTGAAGATCCAGGTTGAAAGGGTTTTCAAATATTTTCATCCATTAATGGAGAAACCCAAACCTAAACCCAAGAAAGAACCTGAGATAGTGGTGGAAGATATTTCTCAAATCATCTTTGAAGTTGAAGAACATGAGGAGGTAAGAGATGATATATTTAAATATATATACCACCTCACTCAACCACTACTAGAGGAGATAGATGAAGGAGACTTACATGATGATTTAGGAAAGGGAGATCAAGTCAATTTTGATAAATTTTAGAGTAATATGGTAGAAACTAAAATGCAACATGATCTCCATATATACAACGTAGAAGAATCAACACCATTGAACTTCACTCTAACCTTCAAATAAGAAGAACCCACCCAAGTGGTGGAATTCAAGGAGAGGATAGAGTATTCCGACTACTTAACTCCACCTTGTACCATTCAACTCCAAGAGGAACTTTCCACAAAATAAGCAATTTATGTCAAACCAAGTTAGGGAGATTAACTTTTCTTGATCTTTATCTCATACAATTTTATTGAAATTTAATTATTTATCACCCCTAACTATTTTAATTTTTTAGATTCGAATAATTCTTATTATTATTTGGAGGAAGGTGATAAAGAAAAAATTAAAACTTATGAGGAGCATATGCATCTCCCTGAAGATATTGAACATTTATTTGAGGGAGTGCAAGAAGAGATCCAAGTATATCTACCATAGAAACTCAAGAAAAATATTGATCACATTAAAAGGATGGATTTTTATAGTGATTATTCATATTTAAATTTAGTTAAAGTTAAATTAAATTCTAAATCTCACATTGATTATTCCTTTTATGTAGTAGACTTTGAGAATGAATTGGACAACAAAGAAGAGGTACCACAAGTAGAAAAGAAGAAGTAGGTTCCATACTTCATCCTACCCCCACCATACAAGTTGTACCACATTGAAAAGGGGGTGGATCTAGTATACTCAATTCATGGAGTCCTCCTCAATAATAACAGAGAATTGAAATATATAAAAAATAACATTTGGTGGTTTAATTCCAAGAAACTCCACCCACCAAAATACTTTGTATAATAGTAGGTACTACCCATTTGTAGGTAGTCAAAACCCAAGACCCACTTGGGGGATTAAACCAAAATTATATTTCTCTTTGATTTATTTTCTTTCTAGGAATTTAATTTCAATTTCACTTTCAATTATTAGTTTTAGGAATAAATTAGGATTCATCTCATACCCCTCTATATTTTTAAACATAAATTTCATAATCCCTATACTTATAAGAGTCTTTTTATTTTATAGGTCTATAAACATGGAATAAAAGTGAAAGAAAGTGAAATTGAAGAAAATGAGCATAATTCATTCTGAGTAAATGGAATTCACATTATGAATATAATTCAAATCATAAAAGTGATGAAAATCTAGGCTGGGAGATGAAAACTCAAGTTGTGAAAGGAATTCATGTCGTAAATCACTGTAGAATAGAAAAAAACCAGAACTTGTGAAACCCAGACTGAATCATCATTATGATGGGATTATGAGTTTCAATTATTTATTTAATTTTTACTCCCATTATTTTAATTTTTTAGATATTTAATGAAAATTTTATGACCCAATTTGAACTCTTGAACTGTGGTATTGATATATGAGACATAGGTTTCATAGGATAATCATTATTCTATGACTTAATTTTCATTTTTAACATTATTAAATGAGTGAAATAGTAAAATGAATGATTAAGGTTAATCATAATGGGGTGAATTTGAAAAATCATTATTTTTTTGAGATAAGTTTATTTTTTTAAATGAAATTCTTTTTATATTTGGCATGTTTTGAATTTATGAAATAGATATGGATTAGTTAATTGTTTTTGTGCATTCCTATGCATGATTGTTCCAAAAAATATATTCTCATCCCTCATAAAAATTCTGAACCAAATATTTTCCATTTTTTTCTATACTATATTTCTTGAGAGAACATGGAATGTTTTCTTCTATAACTTTTTTGGTATATTATCAAAGTTATGAATATAAAAAATCAATTTCAATGTGCTCGCAGCATTTTTTATTGATTCCCTTTATCCATGGACCCACCTTGACATCAATACTTATTTTCCCCCTAGAATCCATGAATGAACTTATTATTAAACGAGTCGTGTTTCAAGCCAATTATATCCATTCTAACCCTACTCATAGTATGTTTCATGATATTCAAAGAAATAAGTTTGGGGGAGAGGTTTTCCATGATATATGTGGAATACTTCATTTTTATTAGGGTTCTTATGAGTTTTGGGGAATATGAAAGGTTTTCATTGTACTTTACTACTCACCTCACTTACTAAATAAATATAAAATAAAATAAAAAAAACGATTGTGTATTTTGAGGATCAAAAATCACTATTTATAGACTGAAAATATTAGTATTGTATGTAGTTAGGTAGGGGATGTGATATTACTCTTAAACGAAAATTTTGAAAAAAAAATGGTAAATAACAAGAGAGTTTGATTAATTCATTATACTTACTTGTATCATGTGTCTACTTTGATCTTTAGGGGATGAGAGACAAAATTTATAGGAATATTTCATTAGGATTAGATTATGATATTATGCAATATGTTAAATAGTGAAACCTCATTTTTAATATTTATTTTTAATCATGTATCCTACCAACCTTAACCCTTAGAGATATTTTATCCTCAATGGAAATCCCTCATGATTAATTTTTATTTTTACCTTTATGTATTGGAGATGCTAGACGACTTGAAAGTCTATTGTAAGTGACAAGTACTTGAGGTATGAGAAAAATTCCATTTACATTTATTACCTTGATAGATGATTAAAAATAATTCAATGTGAGTTATATTGTAATTTTCATTCACATTAGTGATTGATTATGAAATAAAAATTGAAGGGAGGAAGATCACTGTTATTTCGAAATAGGGAAAGTAGAAAATCATTATTTAATTATTTATTTTAAGAATTAAGAGTTGGATGAATTATGTTTTGTGAAATTTTAATGTTTATTCTCCATTATCAAACATTCTGTTTTCTTACTTTTGAATTTAAATATTTCTAGAGTGAAATTCCTTTAAAAATTTGAGATTGCTTTCTTGAGGAAAATAAAGTTCTAAGTGTGGGGGAATTGATAGAACCATATTTTTATAATTATTTTTATAATAAAATTAATTATTTGTACGTTTTAATTTATGATTATTTCTTTTATTTAATAATTTTTTTTATTTATGGTCGGATACCACAATTTTTTGGAAAATGAACAAAAATAATGAATTAAGTAGGTTGAAGATACTCTACATTATGAAGTAAAGTAGTTCAACATGTCAGTGAAATACTGAATATTGAATCTAGAATAGAGTTGAATAAAAAGAATCAAAAATGTGATGATTTTATGATAAAAATGATGTCCCATAATAAAGGATTAGTGAAGGACAAATTCCAACGCTCAAAACTGAATAACCAGGCTGAAACTGAGAGAAAAATACTAGAAAACAACATTAAACATCATGAATTTCATTCACTTTGTGAAATCCAAAGAAGAATTTTGAGCATGAAACATCCCATTAAAAAGTTCTACTCCTAAATAATACACATTATGAATACCATTCATGATGTGAAATTCCATAATGAACCAAAAAATTCTAGACTTTGATGTAAATAATGGATGGAATCCCTTTGATGATATAGGGCCACAAAGACCCATTTATTATGAAATATTTTATGGTTCAAGCACCTGTAAGCTTTATAAATAAAAGTCCAAGTCATAGGATAAGATATCATCCACTTGGGGTTCTATCACTGTACTATGATATAGGGATACTACTGTTGTTTAGGTTTTACTTTTCTATTTTAGTTTTTAATTTCATTTCTTATGTAATCGTAACATTATACTTTCAATCTAAGTGTTTTACCTTTATTCTTACTTCTTCCTTTCTCTTCTAAACCTAATCTCTATCTCTCTCTTCCATATTCCATTATGATCTCTTTTCACTTCATAATGTACCCTGAGGCTTAGCCCTGGGGGAGGTTTCACAGTGTTCTTAATTATCATGCCTTAAATTATTAATGTTTTAATTCTATTTGTGGTGGATAAAAGATAAGTGAAAGGGTGTAGTAGTCAACCACCATGACATATATCTCAAGTCCATTCATTTTCTTTGATTCATTCATTTTTCCTCTATTATGTTAGGTAAACTCTTCATACAGTGGAGTTGAGGATGATCGAAGGGATAAAACGACATATGATGGATTCGTATATTTTAGGAATTAAACTCTCGGTCAATGAGTTGTCCTATTTGGACATTGGAGGAGGTGATGTTTTATGTGCCAAAGAGGTTTCCTATGCATTCTAAATATCTCTAAATAAATAAATTAAACTAAATTAATTCAATTATGATGTTTTGTAAATTGAATTATAAAATTAAATTTAATTAATAAATGAATAATGAATAAACCTACATTACCAAACCCTAGGACCAAACCTTTCTTCCTAAATTCAATTTGTTTTATCTGTATGTTTTTATAGTTTTTTTTGTATTTATTTTTGTCAAAACCCAAAACATGTATCCATTGTTTTTAAAAATAAATTAAAAACACCAAATAAATAGATTATGTGAATTAGGAATTATTGATTGATGAATGAAATGATCCTCAAGTGATACAACCCTGGATATCCTCTATGATGCATTAGGAAAAATAAAATTAGGTTATTCCATACCCTATTATAGGTGTGTATAAATAATATTGAAGCTAAAGAAAATGACCAACCATAAATAGACTTTAATGCTTGTATTATTTGTGAAAATATTTCAAATTATTGTCTAATCTTGTTTATTGATATAGAAATTCATGATAATGATCTAGTCCTAAGTAAAGTGATGTTAATTTGTTTCAAGTCAGAAAACAAATCAATGGTTATTTTAGTCTTAAATAATATATGTAAATTCTATCACAACACTGAAATTTTGGTATCCAAAAAAAATTTGTATGTTTTGACCTATGTTGATAAACAACACATGTATATAATCAAAAAATATGGACCATGGGAACATATAAATAATATTTTATTGTTGAATATCTAGGAACCACATTAGAATATAGAGTATGAATAACTTGATAAATGTGGACCTTGTGATACCATACACATTATATATGATTTAAGATTGGTCTAAGTCAAAATTATATCATTATATATTCAAATATACATGTCTTGAAATTTTTATTAGTGTGGATAAAGATGATGTAATTTTGAAAGAGTATTTTTTCCCTGTAATCATTACATTAAATGTTACATTATAGAAAAAAAATCATACAGTAAAAGTTAGTTTTGTTATGTCATCATTATTATGAAAGTTTATAATCGATAATATATAAAAAAAATCATTTTTTTAGTAAATATTTATATCTTTATCAAATGAATTATTAAACCACATCATTATCAAAGGTATTAGGCCATTTTTCCATGATTTTGGTTTAAATATAAAGGATTTAAGATACATTTATTTATATTTTTATTGATGTGTCCTGAGAGTGGGTGTATGACTAAGAAGGGGTTTGAATAAGTGGAGATAGTATTTTATAATTTCTTCCACTTAGAAATTGACCTTTATAATTAGTTAAGACTTGATCCTGTAATAAATATAACTCATCCTTAACTGAATGAATGAAAAAAAATAAATTAAAGATAGGGGAAACAAAAAAAATATAGGTTTATTCCCAATGTGGGTAAATAATATTTACTATGTCTAGTTACTATCTTGGTCCATATATTTTTCATTATAATATTTTAAAAATTAAAATGTATAAGAATGTATCGTTCCCTACCTATGGTGTTTCCCAACACATAAAAAGTATTATAAAGTATTATATTGACTCTCACCTGTTACAATATAAATAGAATAGAATGAGCATGATCTAATGATAAATTATAGTCTATCACGAACTAGTCCAGGACACCCCTGATTTGGGAACCCGATCCGACTTGTGACATAACCTGAGGCACATTCCTGTTCACCCCAGACAAGGGAAAAACACCAAGTCATTAAATATAAGCACATGGTAATGTTTTTTTCCAATAAACATTATAAAAAGATGAAGTTTAAATCCATCAAAGATCTTGCATAACTCATCCAAAAGATGTACATCTAAGAAAATTAAAAAAAAACTCCAAAAAATCAAACATTGAATAACCAAATATAAACAACTAAGAAAAATCCATATTATAAAATAGAATATGAAATCTAGAAAATCTCAAAATATAGGAATGTAGAAAGTGATGGTACATACATGGTACCAAATGAACAAAATAAAAATTAAACATCAAACTAAAAATCTTCATGTGTCCCAATGTCAACATCCAACCTTAACACAAAACCCAATCCAAAAGAATTTAACAGGAATGAGTACATAGATTATAACTCATCTAGAACCTTATCATGACCTAAAATTTATATATAGGTGTGAGAAAAAATGCCCAATATGTATCCTCCTAACACCCCAGGCATATTCATTAAAAATAAAACCTTTTTATGCTATTTTAAAGTACATTTTATGAAAATAGAATGCTTTTAGATTTTAACTAAACCAAATCACATAATTAAATCCAAACTTTCCTTACTTTAAAATTAAACTAGTCTATGGAGAAAAACTCATTAATTTCCCAAATAGTCTTATATTTCCCTTTTAAAGAAAACATAGGAGTTAATTTAAAAACTATAAAAATTGAATGAATTGATTTAAAAACCACTTTTTACTAGTTTACATTCAAATAAATTTATAACTAAACTTTCAAGCATCAAAAAATTAGTGGGACATAAAATATGAAATACAAGTTACCACTAAAAGAAGTGATGAGAAATAAAGAAAAGATATGGTGAATTAATTGTAGAAATGGAAAAAATAAATGTACTCAAATTAAATATTAATAGTATCATCACATGATAGGATAAATAATCAATAATATAAACACACAATAGAATGAAAAAAAACATTGAATGTAAACAACATCATGTCAACAGAACTAGGGGAACTAAATCTAGGATTACATAGTGAAATAACTTCACAAGTTATGGAAATACCCTCAATGAGAGGGATATATATAATAACTTCAGTGGCCATTTGGGGAACCATATATATTAATTCACTAGTCAGGGTGACACACATAACTACTGGAAATGACCACTACCAAATCTAGTTTTTTCTACACAAGTTATTGGGTTCCCATGAACACACTAAGCGAATGTGAGTACATTAATCAAATAGCTAGTCTCATAAAACGAAAAAACATATAAACAAAAATTCACCTCCTCTATAATAAATCCATTTAATAAACTTATAATCGATCCTTGATACCTCTTGAAAGAATAAAATTAAGAAATTTTTTCCAAAAACCAAACATGGTTCAAATATTTGAAAATATAAATTAAAATGAAACTCAATTATATCATGAAAACATTATATATCTTAAATTAAAAACTTAAATAATATTTAAAACTTAAATGATGAAAACAGCTTTAAAGAACACCTCGCATAAACACCCAAGAGTCCAAAAAATATTGAATTAATAAAAACAATCCAATATTTTTAGAAATAATCCATTTAGAAGTATTTTGGAAGTTAAAATACCCATCATGGGTTAGGAGATAAACTTGAAAGCCTAACTGGGAATTTCATCAAACAAAAAACATGTGTGAACCTTGAAAAATAATTTTAAAACTTGAATAAAATGGGGGAACCATTTTTATTTCCTTGAAATACAAAGAAAATCAAGCACTTTTATCAATAATATTAAATATATTCACTAAGGTCCATAAAAAATTAAAACTTATGTTATAAATATTAAGAAATCAAGGTTCAAAATGTAAAGAGTTGTGTATAGAGAAAACATACATCAAGCTAAGAATGGATGAAGTAATTCCCTCTAATATAGTAAGAGGAGGACCCAAATAATTATTCTCATACCCTACCATTAATAACCACAAGATATTAAGTTTAATACTCTCCTTATAGTAAAACCAATAGGAATCCATAGTGAGGGAATAATGAAGAACTTGAAGAACAAGGAAATAAAAGGAATAGAGGGTCTAATCTTGAAAGAATCACTTAAACAAAAAATAAGAACACCCAAAAACCAAGGGAGGAGGAAAAAGGAAGGCTCCTTGGGACTCTCCTTTTTCCATTGACTAAGTATAAAGAAAAGGGATCAAAGGGAAGTTAAAAATAAGTCAGGGTTGAATATATATTTCTTAAATTTTAAAGTTTAGGAATGTTGCACTGTTTGGATAAATGATTTACCAAACCATGTGTCAACCATGTACCCCTCACTAGACACACCTGGGAAGCTTCATAGTTGGGTAACGTGGTTAGGAAAACCATATTTCAACCAATAAAATCATTATTGATAAGGATTTTTAGGTTTTCATGGTTACCCACATGACTAGTACTAACAATGTGTTAACCATGCGCCCAACACCACAATTTCAAAATTTTAAATTATCAAGGAAATTCAACCCAAAATTCAATAACAATGGTAAAAATAAATAAATAAATAAATAAAAGGGAAAGTGAAGGTTTGGGTGTAACAATTTTCTCCACCATAACACGTTATTCTCATGGAAATTCATTAAGTTAGAGTAGTGGATAAATTTAATCAGTTACAGGAAACAAGGAGGTGCAAGATAAAAGTTGGAACTAAAATAAGGTTATCCCCATAAAACCATATATCCACACACAGAAACATGAAAAAATCCAAAATCATGATTAAAATCAAATAATGGGTGTAAGAATCACTTGGGATAACTAAAAGGAGAACTGAGACTAATACCTGAATCCCTACTATAATAATTCCACTAACATGGGAGGTCAACATAGCTGGATGTTTTTCAAAGGAAAAACTACAACCACAATAAAACCTTGAATCAAGGAAACTAAACTAAATCATTAAATCAAGGGAATATTCAAAACTTCATTGATCCAACCATCAAGGTCTCCAAATAGGCATGTCGTCTATAATATCCCAAATTAAAAATCGTGTATTAAGAATAGATAAATGGAGGAGGGATGGAAGAAATTAGAATTCCCTAAACAAGCTCACTCAGAAAAATACTCAACCTTGACAATGATAATTCTTGATGGAAGGTTTTGAAAACAACTTTATAATCCTTTATGATAATAGGACATTTAAATATGGGAAGTGGGAACTTAGAATGCTAGAGATAAATTACACTATAACATACAGGTAAGTTCTTCCCATAATATATATAACCTTAACTAAAACAATAATAGGAGGGTCACCACCCATTCTGGGTTATCCTATAGATACTAACTTTACCATTCAGGCCCCACTGACCACGACATCAAATAAAGCTAGGCCAGATGATAACACCACTAAATTAGGTTCTAAATAAAGGTATATATAAAAAACATTCATTGAATCCTTAATAGTGACTCAAGAATAAGGATTCCACTTAAACAAAAGATGAATGAAAACTAATAAATAATAAGTAATACCCGGCCACCTAGAAGGATTAGAATTTACCGCTCCATATAAAACCTGGGAGAATTTTTCAACTAAAAATATCACACTTATAAAACCATAAGAAATAAAAATTTGATAAATATCTGAAAGCATGGAATTCTAATAACACATCAGGACCTTTTTATAAGGAATACTAAATAAAAAAGTAACATAAATTTTAAATCAAGAATATAGATGAATTTGACTCTTCCTGAATAGAGTTAACCATAGGTATAGAAGAAAAACCCAAGGGAATAAATCATAAACACCAATTACGTAATCAACTAACCAATAAGAATCAAAGGTTCATTTTAAAAATTCATTTAAAACCATAAAATTTCCCCCAAAAAAATTTCAATTCTAATTTTAACATTAAAATTATTAACACATCTCACTGTATCAAATTATTTTCGATTCACTTTAAAATATTTATAAATAAATTTCAAAATAAAATATCAACCAACTTTTTATTTGATATTATTTCATAAGTTTAAGTTCAAAATAACACGTACTCATTTCAAAACAAAATAATTTATTTATAAACCATCTTGAAATCATTTCAAAAATATAAATATCAAGTTCATTTCAATTTATCATAGAATAATTATTTATTAAGTTTTAAATATAATTAAAATTACATTTCAATTTCATAAATTCTTTTAAGAGACTTTATAAATCTAAAACATTTAACTCATTTAAAATTAATTTGTAAAACCCATTTATCACCATTAAAACTTAACCTTTTCCCATTAAAACTGTGCTTTCAGCACAATTTATTATCAAAATTAAATCAAATAACATAAAAACACTTTGAAATCATCTTTGTTTCATCCTAAATAGTAGTTACACAAAACTTAGAGAAATATATATCATAAATTAGAATAAAAAATTCAAGAAATCTCAAAATACCAAAATCCCAATAGAGATGATACATACATAGTACCAAATGAATAAAAGAAAAGTTAAACACATAAGTGAAAACAAACTTATGCGGACCATACTCATTATCCAACCTCGACACCGAACCCAATCTAAGAGCATCTAGAAATAATGATTCCATATAGAAGAACTCCTCTAGAACCTGGTAAGAACTTAAAATTAATATATAGTCATGAGCATAAATTCCTAGTAGGCATTCTTCCTACACTATATGCATACTCTTTAAAAGTAAAACCCTTTCATACTAGTTTGAAATACATTTTTTGAAAATAGAACTATTTTTATATTTTAATTAAACCAAATCACACAATTAAATCCTAGCTTTACTTACTTGAAAATGAAACTTGTTTATAAAATAAAACCCATTAATTTTCCAAAAATTTCACTTAGAACCCAACTTTAAAGAATACATAAAAATTAATTTTAAAAATAGAAAAAGTGAATGAATTCATTTAAAACCAACTTTTTACTATTTTTCTTTCAAATCAATTTTTAACTTGACTTTAAAACATCAAAAAAGTAGTGATATAGAAAATATGAAATGAAAATAACCAACAATAATATTGATACACAATATAGAAAATAGAAAGGGAAATAAATCATAATAGTGGATAAAATAAATCTACTAAAATTAAATAGTAATATCAGCATTATAAGAGAGTATAAATAATCAATTATATTGCTAAAATATACAAAGAAATAATTGAAAGTAAATAACATAACAAGATAGGCCCAAGAGGAACTAAATATTTGATTACCTAGTGAAATAAAATTAAAAGTTATGGAAATAGACTCAAAGAGTGGGATATAAATTATAACTTCACTAGCCAATGGGGTCACTATATATATTAATTCACTAGTTAGGGTGAAAAATATAATTAGTGGAAAGTACCTGATCATAATCTTGGTTCCCCTAACTAAGTTCTCATATTCTAATAAGCACACTAAGAGGATGTGAGTACATGAATCACATAGCCAATCACATAAAATGCTAAAACATATAAACAACAATTCACCTCCTCTCTAAGAAATATATTTCATAAAGTGCCAATTGATCCTGGATAACTCTTGAAAGATTCAAATTAATAAATTCATTTCCAAAACCAAACATGGTTAAAATATTTGAAATAATAATTTTAAACTAAAATAAACTCAATTGCATCTTGAAAACATTATGTATCTTCAATATAAAACTCAAAAAACATTTCAAACTTAAATTATTAAAAATTCTTTAAATACCACCTCATATTGATATGGCTCAATTTTAATAATCTTTTCCACATCATTTTTATATTTTTATGGACTCTTTTATACCAAAATGTAGTGTTTTTATTAAATAGTTGATAATTGTTGTGATTTTGTACTTTTCTATGTAAAATAATCAATTTTAGTTTAAATCATGTTTTTTTAGTATTAATTTTTATCTTCTTAAATAATTCTTAAATTAAATTAGTCCTGTGAATTTGACTTTTATTTATTTATATTTCTTTTTTTACAATTTTTCATTATAGTTAGTTTATTAATTCATTAACTTAATTAATTAATTCTTTATTTATATTTTGTAAATAAATATCTCATTTTAGTTTTTAATTATTTTAAGACTTTAATTAGTTTTAACATTTTATTATTATTCAATTAATAATTTTATTCTTAAATTTAATGAGTTATTTATTTAATTAATTGTTTAATTATTTGGTTAAATAATTTAAGTAAGTAACTATAATTATTTTGATTTGTTATTTAATTAATTTATTTATAATTTTTAAGAAAAATAAATTCATTCTCTTAAATAAATCATACTTAATTTTATTATTTAATCTTGTTTTATTTACTTAGTTTTTAATTATATTCTATTTAATTTAATTGATTAATTTGTAATTGTATTAAAGTTTTAATTAATTTAATTTTTGTTTTTTTTAGGTGTTGCGGTCACACGGTCCTCTGTTTCCGTTTCATTACGGTGCATGTGCCACCATTTCCAATACTCTTTGTTCCACAGATTCCCCCAGTCATTATTTCAGCCTCACAGGGTCACTGTGAGCATCACTCACAGCACCACCATCTCATTCCCCCAACCATCGTTTCAACACGGTGCCTTTGTCACTGTTTCAACCTCACTTCTTCACCCTAACTCGCATATAGGGGGAGCTCCTCATGGAGGGCGTAATAGCAGGAATCTGTTTGTGGAAAAAATGCAGTGAATATGGAGTTCGTTGCAAAATGTGGGGTACACTCACTGAGAGTTCACTTAAAGGTTGGTGATGTGCACATAAAAGCGTGCCACGTGGATCTACTGTCTATTAGGTCATCAATTTCATTTTTTCTATTTTCATCTCTGAAAAGGTGGACCCCAGACTCCTATCTTCCAAAAAGACCTGGACTGGGGGGGGCATCATTCCACAGTGGTGGAGGAGACTCCACCTACCACTCCCCATCCATTCCATCCACATCTCACGGACTAGGGGACTATCTTAGACTTGGGTATGGGACCTGTTCCTCCATTATCCACCTCGCTTCCACTTATCTATTTTATTTTTCATTTAAATTGTGTCTGTAAATACTTGTGTTTCATGTTCTGTAATTAGAATTGTGATGTTTGTTTCATTTATTTTGTGTCATTCATTCATCCTCACTTTGTGTTGTGATCTTCAATCTCCAAAAATGGAGATCTAACTTGTAGGGTTAGATCCAGTTTATGAAACCCAACATGATATGGAGATCCACACATTAACGTGATCATGTTATTTTTATTCACCTTGGTAGATCACGTCTGTGAGTTAGATGGAGCGAGAGCAAGATCATGCACAGGACAATCGGATTATTTATTACTTAAATTCTTCTTCCCTTACTATCTTGATTTCTTGAACTAAGTATCTAGATTTATTGTGCGATGTGATGATCTTAGTGGAATCATTCTGTCTTGTGAAAAAATATTTCCAGAATGAATTTTCTGGGTGAATCACCATACAGTTCAGAGGAACACTTGAGTATCGAAGGACTTCGATGCTTGAGTGTTTAATTTCTAGGTGAGAGTGGTGTGTGATCCGATACATCGGTCATGCTCTGAGAGAAGTTTAGAATTGTTGATCAATTTCTTAGGTTGATCCAGGATAGAGATTAGAGGGTGGATTAACCTGGGTCCGGCCTTATTCACACTGGCTTTTGTCTTCTGTGTCATGGTGTAATTTGTTTGTTCTGTGTCTTGTGTTGTGTCTACACCAACTTTCTTTTCTTGTTTTTGTCCAATGTATCAATGTTTTTTCACTTTTCCATTACTGTTTCCCTCCCCACTATGATCTTTAGCGCTGATTAGTGATTTATTAGGAGTTGTGTTTTTATGTTTTCAAAGTATTTAAAAAAACACAAAAATATTTTCGGAATAGACCACTTAGTCATTTGAAACTGATTCCTTAAGAGAGACCCCAATGTTATCCACTGTGCTATATCTTGGGTCTTTATAAATGTAAACTTGACCATCCTAGCAACAAGGATGTACGTAAAATTTTGGGTCCGTCGCCGGGGAAGCAACAATTTTGTGTGTGGTTTTTTTTATTTAAAAAAACATATAAAAATTGTTAAAAAAATAAAAAATTCCACACTCGCAACAGTGATGAACTCTAACGAATCTGATATTGTGTCACTGTTTGACCCAGTTCAAGAGCTTGAGAAGGTTGTTTCTAAATTTCAAAGTTGGATGCATGAAAGATGTCATCGAGACCTTACTAATGAGGAGACAACTTATTCTCATGAGATCATTCAGTTGATGCAACAAGCCATGGATAAGATCAAAGGCTACCAATAAGATAGTGCAGTACCACCACCTCCCACTGAAGCCCAATATTCTGGAAAGTCATTGAGAATGAAAGAGAAAAGAAACAGAAGAAAGAAAAAGTTGGATTTTCCCAACTTTTATATGGATTTTCCCCTGGAGTCATGGTTGGAAATTCCAGAACCAATTTCTGAGGATGTTTTCAAGGGTTGGCAGGAGATGGAACTTGCAAAGATTCATGATGTCGGGCATTTATTTGATGATCATTTTCTTCCCTAATTTCCATTCTAATGATTTTTCTTGCAATAACTATTCTAATATTTTTTCAATGTGTCAATAGGTAGAGCCAGCACATGACATCCTAACACTCTCCTTAGAAGATTCAGAAAGTGAGGTGGTGTGTTTTGAAGAGAGGTTGGAGGATGTTGACTACCTCGCTCTTTCCCTAGACCCTCTCCCAGGATCACTATTCCATCACGAGGAGGAACAAATACCATTGATAAAGCGAGTTGACAATTTTATGGAAGAATCTGTATTTTTAGTCAACTTGAATTACATCAAAGATGATTTTAATTGCTTTTCTCCCTATACAAGTATTGAAGAAGCATCTCACTTTTTTGATTTCCTGGAGAGTGAGGAAGTTTCGGTTGCATCTACTGAAGAGTTAATGGAACTCCCAATTCTGGATAACTCTTCCAGTTTGGGAGTTATTTTTGAAGAATAATTTTTGGAGTTGTGCACAAGTGTACAAGTGGATAATGAAAAATCCTTGTTGCTCAAGATAAAATAATTTATTGGAATTAACAAAAATATAAGTCACATCCATGTTTTTCAACATTAAAACTTGTGCGCACTCAAACTCAAGCAGAATAGTAGGGAAGTACCCCTATATCTTGTTTTCCCCTCCACCACTCAAAATTAATTAATTTACTTCCTAGGAGGGGAATTTGATTGAAGTTTCACATGGGGTACTCCAAAGATGTCAAAGAAATGAAGTTGGAAGGAATCACATATAGTGGTTCTTAAGCAAGAAGATAAATCCACCATCGATGATTATCCCTTTTCATTTTTTTTCTTTAGATAATTTGTGAGTGTTGTTTTTAATTTGAGTGTTGTTTTCTTAGGATAATAAACAGGAAGTAGATTCTATGTGTCTATCATTCAAGTCTCGAGGGGCCAGCTCACTAGATTAATGGATAAAACTCCCAAACTCACACTTTGTAGCTACTTTTTATTTGAACTTAAAATATTGAACACTAATGTTAAACTTTTTCATCATATAGGTTCCAAACTGGAGCATCCAGAGTTCATGCACATGGAAATCAAAGGGAGACATTTGTAAATTTGAGAAGCTACACATTCAGGGGAGTATTTCTTTACGTTGCAATGTTTTAATCTTCACATTTTTATTGCATGCTACTATAAATTAAGTGTGGGGGGTCTTACCACTGATTTTTGAAACTCTTAGACTATGTTTTATTCTTGGTTGTTCGCTTTTAAATATATACTTAGTTGAAAAAAACTATTTTGAGCTGATTTGTGAAACATTCTTGCACCCACTGCTTTTAATTTCATTATGCTGTTACTACACATCACTGCTAATCATGCTACTATTTGAATTATATTGAGTAATCTTTTGTCTGCTCTTAAAAATTCAAATCATGAACTTTTTTAAAGTAAATACACTTGTTGTTGGTGATAGTTTGTGGGGTTTGTTTCTTCTGTTTTGGTTTGTTTCTGTTTTTTTATTTCATTTTTTGTGTGGAAAAGAAACTTTTTGAACCTCATTATTACCTATCCATATATTTTTTAAGGTAAAATGTCTATCTGTTTTGAACTTCAACTATCTTCCACCTTAGAATTCAACATTGGGGACAATTTTGGGTTTTAAGTGTGGGGGTGGAGGGCTCATACAAGTGTCATTTCAAATTCCTCCTTCTAGAACCTAAAGTTGTAAAAAAATGGTCAATTGTTTTCAAAAATTGTTCAATATCTTCCAAAAATTAAAATTATTACATTACATGATGGTCATTTGAGGTTCATTGGTACTTCAATTATGTCATGTTTAGTGGATAACTACTTGCTGGATGTTGAGAATGGCATTTAGTCAAAAACTGTGAAGTTTGAGAGATTGCTGAGTGGAATTATTTATTATTTTATGGATTTGTCTATTTAGGAACTGAGGATGGGAGTGTGATAGGATAGGTTTTTTGGGAAGATGATCATGACTTAGGGTAACTATAAGTTCTCACTAGAACCTAGGGGACTCACACTTTTTGAAAAATAACAATATTCAATCACTTTAGGAAGTCAACTTGATTGATTATTAATTAAGTCCTTTGTAACTGGAGTAAAATGGGAAAATGGGATCCCATAGTCAGTATCTGAGACAAAGCGCACTGGGTGTATTTCTGTTAATAAATAAATCCAATTTCAATCTTAATAAGTGTTATGCAGAGTGATTTTTAAATGGAATATGGCTGGGAAAAATTAAGATAAAGTGCCCTTGTCAAAAATGAACTCATTAATGTGTGGGGAAGTTTGAACCCAGATGAATAAGGGAGAAACTACCTTGGTTAAAATTCATTTAAGGTGAATCAACAAAGTGATGAAATTAATGGACTTTAATTTTTGGAAATATGGGGGAAGGCGAGAATGGAAGGTACCCTTGGTTAAGTTTTGAGTTCCACTTCTTCTAACCTTTCATCACTCCTTAAATTAGAACTTAAATTGGAAGGTGAAGTAGGATAGTTAATGAGTACACATAAGAGTCATGACATACTTGACAGTGTATGAATTCGTGAGGCTTTTGACTTCCAGTGAGTTTTTTTAAGCTAGGCAGGACATCATTTTTGGAACACCTTTGAAAAGCTTGGCCTACTGTGGTCTTGATCCTATGGATATTAAAGTTTAATCATTCACGTTTTAACTAAAATTCACAAATCATGTTTCTATTTTAAAGTCAAATACATTCACTTGTTTGAGGAAAAACAAAATATTAAGTGTGGGGGAGTTTGATGTGGATCATTTTTTAATACTCTTTTTCGCATCCTTTTTATATTTTTATGGACTTTTTTATACCAAAATATTGTTTTTTATTAAATAATTGATAATTGTTGTGATTTTGTACTTTTTTTGTAGAATAATCAATTTTAGTTTAAATCATATGTTTTTAGTATTCATTATTGTCTTTTTAAAAAATTCATATATTAAATTAGTCCGCTGAAATTGAATTTTATTTCTTTCTTTTTCTTTTTTTTTACAATTTTTCATAACAGCTAGTTTATTAATTCATTAACTTAATTAATTAATTATTTATTGTTATTTTGTAAATAAATATTTTATTTTAGTTTTTAATTATTTTAATACTTTAATTAGTTTTAACATTTTAATATTATTCAATTAATAATTTTATTCTTTAATTTAATGAGTTCTTTAGTTAATTACTTGGTTAATTACTTGGTTAAATAATTTAAGCAAGTAACTGTAATTATTTTTATTTGTTATTTAATTAATTTATTTATAATTTTTAAGATAAATAAATTCATTCTATTAAATAAAGCATTGTTAATTTTATTATTTAAGCTTGTTTTATTTAATTAGTTTTTAAATATATTATATTTATTTTAATTGATTAATTTTTAATTGTATTAAAGTTTAAATTAATTTAATTTTTGTTTTGTTTTCAGTTGTTGTGGTCGCACGGTCCTCTGTTGTCGTTTCATTATGGTGCCTATGCCACTATTTCCAAGACTCTCTGTGCCACTGGTTCCCCCAGTCACTGTTTCAGCCTCACGGTCTCACCGTGAGCATCACTCACGATGCCTCTGTCTTGCGCCCCCAGCCATCATTTCAAAATAGTGCCTTTGTCACCATTTCAACCTCACTTCTTCACCCTAACTCATGTGCAGGGGGAGCTTCTCATGGAGGGGGTAATAACAGGAAGCTGTTCATGGGAAAAAATAGGTGAATATGGAGTTCGTTGCAAAAGGCGGGGTACACTCACTAAGAGTTCACTTAAAGACTGGTGACATGCACATAAAATCACACCATGTGGATTTTCTATCTGTTAGGTCATCAATTTCATTTTTTCTATTTTCATCTCTGAATAAGAGGACCCCGGACTCCTCTCTTCCAAAAAGACCAAGAATGGGGGGCATCATTCCACAGTGGTGGAGGAGACTCCAACCACCACTCACCATCCATTTCATCCACATATCACGGACTAGGGGACCATCTTCGACTTAGAGATGGGACCTGATCCTCCATTCTCTACCTTGCCTCCGCTTCTCTATTTTAATTTTCATTTAAATTGTGTCTATAAATACTTGTGTTGCATGTTTTGTAAATAGAATTGTGATTCTTGTTTCATTTGTTTTGTGTCGTCCATTCATCCTTGGTTCGTTTTGTGATCTTTAGTCTCTAGAAATGAAGATATAACTTGTGGAGTTAGATCCAGGTTATGAAACCCAACACAATCTAGAGATCCACACATTAACACAATCATGTTCTTTTTATTAGCCTTAGTAGATCTCATCTTTGAGTTAGATGGAGTTAGAGAAAGATATTGCACAAGATTATTGGATACTTTCTTGCTTAATTTATTCTCCCCTTCCTATATTTATTTCTCGAACTGAGTATCTACATTGGTTTTATGATGTGATGATCTTACTTGAATCATTCTGGCATGTGAGAAATTATTTCTAGAATGACTTTGCTGGTTGAATCGCCTTACAGTTTGGGGGAACGCTTGAGTATCGAAGAACTTCGATGATCGAGTGTTTAGTTTCTAGGTGAGATTGGTGTGTGGTCCAAGACATCGGTTATCAATTGAAATAAGTTTATAATTGTTTATCAATTTCATAGGTTGATCCAGGATAAAGAGTAGAGGGTGGATTAACCTGGGTTCGGCCTTGTTCATAGTGGCTTTTTTCTTCTATATATTGGTGTCATTTGTTTGTTTTGTTTCTTGTATTGTGTCTATGCCTTCTTTATTTTCTTAGTTTTGTCTTGTGTCTCTATGTTTCTGCACTTTTCCATTATTGTTTCCCTCTCCATTGTGCTCTTTATCACTGATTAGTGATTGATTAGGAGTTGTGTTTTTAGGTTTTCAATGTATTTAAAAAAACACAAAAAGATTTTTGGAACATACCACTTAGTCATTCGACACTACTTCTTTCAGAGCAACCCCAAGGTTATCCACTATGATATATCTTGGGTATTCATAAATGTAAACTTGACCATCCTCATGAAAAGGGTGCGTGTCACATATAAACACCAAAGAATCGTAAAACAATATTGAATTATTCCAATCTAACCCACAGTTTTGAAAATGAACCCCTTAAAATTATTTTAAAAGATAAAATACCGATCATGGGTTTCAACATAAATTTTAAAGGCCAACTAGGCATTTAATAAAACACAAGACATGTGTGAATATTGAAAAATAGTTTTGAACCTCGAATAAAAATGGGAACCATTTCACATTCCTTGAAATCCAAATAAAATCAACCTCTTTTACCAAAAATATTAAGAATACTCACTAGGGGTAATAAAACACTAAAAAATTCATTAGAAATACCAATACATAAAGGTTATAAATTTAAAGAGTTGTGTATGGATAAAACCTACCTCAAACCGAGCGTGGATGAATTAATTCCCTCTGATACAAAAAGAAGAGGTCCAAAAGAACAATACACACACAAAAACATTAATAACCACAGGATATTAATTAAAATAACCTCTCTAGTATTGGTCCAATGAGGATATAGAGTGGAGTAATAAATAAAAACAATAATAATAATGAAAGTATAGGAAGATAGGTCCAAACCTTGAAAAAATACCTTAAACATCAAAAAAATTCTCAAACCTAATGAAGGTGTAAAAAAGAAAGAATTTTTAGGGATCTCCTCTATGTTTCATGTGAGTGGGAATAAAGGGGATCGAGGAGGGGTTAAAATATAGAGAGGTATAATAGGTATTTCAAAAATGTTAAGGTCTGGGAAAGTTTTATGGTTTGGACATATGGTTTACCGAACAGTGTGCTAACCATGAACCCCTCATTGGACACACTTGGGCAGCTATACAGTTGGGTGGAACAGTTAAGTAAACCATGTTCCAACCATGATAATCACCACTGATAAGTATTTATAAGTTCTTTATGGATATCCATATGGTTTTTACTAACTATGATCTATCTATGCACTCATTACTGTAACCTTAAAATTTAAAATTTTCAAGGAAATTCGACCTAGAATCAAGGACAAGGATAAAAATCAATCAATAAATAAAATAATAGGAAAATTGAAGGTTTCGGTGTGATATAATCACTTCAAAAACTAATAAATATATTCTTTTTTAGCCTGTAGAAATGATCATAATAGAGTATTATCATCTCATACTAAACCACTTGATGATTTTCTTATTTCATGTGGACTAAATTGATGATCTATTTCTCAATATTAAATCATTGAATGCTCAGGCTCATACAAGTTTTTCTTCTCGCTATTAAACTATATCACTAGGCTATATTTATCTAAATAGTTTTAAGTCTCATTAATGTTATAGTATCTCTCTTGGACTTATCCCCCTGTTTGAAAATTCTTAATATTCAGGAATTAATTCTAAAGGAGTCTCATAACTAAATTATACAATGAGATACTCAACAAATTTTCTTAATCTTCTTTTCATTTTGGAATGCTCCCATGATCAGCAAATATTATTCTCCTCATTTAATTATTGTTTGCAATGTAATTATAAAAATATCATTCTTATATTTTCTACTTATTTCATCTATTAAATAAAATTATTGAAAATACATTCATCTTTTATCAACATTCAATATAATTAAAAAATATATTTATTTCATAACTCTAAAAGGTTATTTTATTAATCTCTACTTAATTCTGCTTGATCAACTTCAGTTCACATAATCTTCAATATGCACATGGTATGAAGCAACTCATTGAGATGTAACAATGATTTATATTTTATCTTGAGCCATAGAAACATAATTTTCATGTGATCAATGAATTTAAGAACTATAAAACATTATCCATTTTAAATTTATAACTATCTTCTATGTTTTCTCATTAACGAAAATTAACTTCAACTCGATTATCCATTATTCATAAATTCTCAGCTTCGTCACCTTCCTCATGGTGAAAATATCATTTTCTCATCATTAATCTTGGATAAAAATTCAATTCATGATGTTTAATTAAATGAGGAAAAGTATGATCATCATTGGATTTAAATTGTCTCAGAATATTTCATTTTTTCAATTTCTCAAATATTTCATACTTTTGAAATATCACATTTTTAGAAAATAACTAACTCTTAAAAAGTTATTATCTACCATTCTTAAGTATAAGGGTTGCTATTTTTAACTTTATTTTACTCTTATAAAGTGTATAATTACTCTTATCAAGTCATGAATTTACTTTTTGAAGTCTTAATTTACTCTTATGAACTTTTCATTTACTCGAATCTTAACACGCTGATGAATTTTATGAAGTCTTAGACCACTCTTATGATGTATATGATTACTCTTCCAAAGTCTTGAGTTACCTTATGAATTTATTCCTTTGTAAAAAATTTATATCTCTAGTGAGAATGATCCTTATGAAGTGAAATCTTTCTCTTCAAAAGTTTTTATTCTTTTTTTTTATTTTTCATCCAGAAACTCTAGAATACTCTTTTGAACTTAGTATCACTATTATGAAGTCATATAAAGATATTTTTCATCCTAAAAATCAAAATTATATATTTATTAATATAATCATATATCTTCTTTAAATAATTCTATAAAAACATCAATTCATCCCAAGGATGCACAAATCATATCAAAAACATTTCAAAAAACTCACAACAAACTTTCCTAAAGTCTAAGGTTAGCATCTAGAAACACATCAAGTCACCTATAGAGAAATAATTTAATTCCACAATTACATACAACCTGTTATGAATATATGATATGTAATATAGTCTCTTTATCTTTATATATCTATGTGATCAGTGTCTCTTTATTTGAATTTCTAGAAATGACCTTGTTGATAAAACCACCATTGTCATGGGTTTAATCATATAGTTTTATTCCCATATCAAATTTTTCTATTAAACAAAATAGACAAGTCCTTTTTTATATTATTCAAAAATATAAAATTATTTGTGATCCTCCCAATGTACCCAACTTTTCCATGAACATAATTCAACATGGATTATGAAAATACATTGAAGTACACATCTCTTGATATGTATTAATTATAATATTAAGGTATAAGGACCATTACACATGTTCTTAGATAGGAACATATAATGAAACATATAAATATAGATTTCCTACAGGTAGTTCAAGTTCTCATAATCTCCTTTCTTGAGATTACTAGGAATGAACTTCATAATAGGTCTCAAGGAATCATGAGCCCACTACGCCTGATATCTAGTATCATTTGTGTCTTGTAAAATGATATCATCTAGTCATATAAATGTATTTAACAATACTATAATGGAACTTCTAGGTTCTCATCATAGCAGGGAACTACTATTACCTTTTAGTGCGACATGTACTCCTAGGACATTATCACATATTATATCACATAGAAGAATAATAATTATGTGATAAATATTTATTAATTATTCAAAAAAATGATTATAGGTAATTATATAGTATATATAAATTGGTTTTGGGGAACTAACTCCAAAAAACTCCCACTTGAACTAGATCCAACTACTAACACATTTCAAACTACTAGATTTCACATGATATTCATGCTTCTGTTGAGATAAATCATTGGTCAATGGGACCACCACATTTTCCTCCATAGAAACTCTGAAAATAATAACTTTACCTCTTTGATAAAAATTCCTTAATAGATGATATTTTTTTTAGTATGTGTTTCATCTTTTTATGTGACCTTATCTCATTTTTTAGATACATCATTACAATATTATCATAATATAATGTGATAAGATCTCTATTTTTAGGTTCCACATCACACTATTGGATGAATTTTCAAATCCAAACTTCTTATTTGGATACATAAACAGTTTTTATATACTCAAACTTTATTATAGAATCAGTGATAATTAACTTTTTTGAACTCTTATAGCTCAAAGATCCTTTATTGAGACTGAATACATATACTAACTATGACTTTAGATCATTCTAATCTATTTGGAAACTATAATTATTATATCCTCTAGTAACTAACTACTCATCTCCTCTGTATAATAGAAACATATCCTTATTATTCCTCGGATACTTAAGGATATACTTAATATCATACCAATGTTGTTCTCCTAGATCGTCTTGATATCTTCCTTCCATTCCCATTAAATATGTAACATCAAGCCTTGTATATAACATGGTAGACATGATGGATCCTATCATGAAAGTATATAGGATCCTACTCATTCTCTCTCTCTCTCTCCTATTGTAAATAAGGACGCATTTTCATAGAGATATATATACCATGTGACACTAGAACCAATCCAACCATAGATTATTCCATACTGAATCTCTTTGGTATTTGATCAATGTATATAGCTTGACTTAGTCCAAGTAGCCTCTTGGATAAATCATTAAAGATCCTGATCCTAATGACATATTTCATTTCAACTAATTCTTATATAGAGAACTTGTTTAACGAGTCCTAAACTAATTATAAGACTAGTATACCATTTCCAATAAGTAATATGTCATCAACATATACTACTAGGAATACTTCTACACTCCCACTAAATAACTTGTAAACACATGGGTCACATTCATTATTTATGAAACTAAAATCACTTATGGATTCATCGAACAAAATATTTCATGACTCGGATTCTTTTTTCAATCCATAAATGGATCTCCACAAATTTTATATCTTATAGTAATTTACTAGATTAAAAACCCTTTAGGCTGTGTCATATATACATCTTCCTAAATATTTACATTCAGGAAAGTTATTTTGACACCCATCTTCCAAATATTATTGTCATGGAAGGCCGTTATAATAAGAAAATAATTATGATGTATTTAAATATGGAATGTAGAAAAGGTTTCACTATATTCAATTCCTTTACATTATTTAAACCATTTATCCCCTATACATTCTTTATAGGTACTCACTTTACCTTCTATGTTCATATTTTTCTTGAATACCCTTTTTGACCCAATAGGACTTACTTCAACTAGTGGGTCAACTAAAACCAAAATACTGTTATGATATATAGAATCCGTCTCAGAATTCATGTCTTATTTTCATATTATAGATTCTGGTCTCTTTACTACATACTTATATGAAAGAGAATCATTATTGTCAACCAATAATGAGTCACCATCCATGTTGACTATAAAACCATATCTTTCTAATTATTTAACCTCTATGGTGCTTTGATGCAGTACTTGTGTTTCAAAAACATCCACTTATATATGAACATATGGAATTTGTTCATGCACCAACTCTTTTATGTATTGAGCTTCAAATTCAATAAATTTGATCTTTATCTCATTTTCCTTCTTGTGAATGTGTTCCCTCTCTATAAAGTTAGGGCATCAATCAACTATAATTACTTTATATAAAGGGTTTTATTGGTAATTTTCTTTTTTATATTTATGACATCCTATAAAGATACACTTCATACCTAAGGATACTATTTTATAGCATGTTTAATGCCTTAAATATACCTTTCATCCCCATTCAGGAAATTTTGACAACACAGGTTCATTATCATTCCACAATTGGTATGGGATATCATTTTCCACTTTTATTGGAACTTAGTTTAGTGTATACACTATAGTTTCTAATACATATCTCCAAAATTATAATGGAATATTTTCATGACTCGTCATTTATATTACCATATCTATCATGTTATGGTATCTCCTTTCACTGAAACTATTCCACTATGATGTATAACGAGGAGTGAGTTGGGATAAGATCCCACACTCTTAAAAAGATTGATAAAAATTGGGTTAAGATATTCACAACCTCAATCAGATCAAATATTATTTATCTTCTTACCAAGTTTATTATCTACTTCATTATTCAATTATTTGAATTTATCAAAGGACTTGGACTTATGCATCATTAACTAGACATATCCATGTCTGCATTAGTCATTTTTGAAATTAAATAAGTAAGAATACCCACCTTTAGCTTCTATTGTAAAAGTTCTGTATACATTTGTATGTGTTGATTATAAAATATCTATATCCCTTTCACCATTCCTACTAAATGGTGTTAATTTGGTCAATTTTTTCTTGTAAACAAGAATGACATATATCAAGTGGTTTCATCTCAAAATATTCTAAATAACCATCCTGATTGAGCTTTGTCAAATGATTCTCATTTACATGACCAAGACGGTGATACCATAATTATGTGTGAAACGAGTATGTAAACTTGATTATTTGTCAATTTCAAATACATAGTTTTCATAATTTAATTCATAAATATTATCACTTAGTTTTTTAATACCATAAAAAATTCCATTGTTATAAAAGTAGCATTATTGAGTGCCAAACAAGAAAAAGAACATCCATTTTAAGGCAAGAAATTGGGTTGATTTTTTTAGTAACACTCAACACATAATAAAAATTCTTTAAAACTAAGATAAGTCATATTAGAAATGTGAGGTGGTGGTCTTTAATGTTTAGATCAGCCATCCTCACCCCATTAGCAGTCCATAAATCCACCTATCCTTTATAAATATAGCATCCCACCTTTTTATCACATAAACTTTCATTACATTTTACAAAACCGAGGATCTTTAAGGTGTAGTGTCTTGGAAACCAGGAACATAAAACATGAAAACATAAAACATTCTTCTTAAACACTTGAAAGGATTCTCCTCATGTTCATCCTAGTTTCATTACTGCATCTCATAACCTGGGGACATACATCAAATGAATGGGTGAGCAGAAGGCCTAGTAAGGGAAACAAGGGAAACATTTAACATGTGAACTTGAGATACATCAACTATGTCATGAAAAAGAACTTTAAGGCATGAGAAAGAAATCATGTGGCATATCATAATAAAAATAACATTTTCATAACTTTAAGATGTGGCTACATCATTTAACATAGACAATAATGAACATATCACCAAGGTCCATCCCCAAGGTGTCATTTGAAAATTACCAAGGTTATTCACCAAGATATCGTGAAAATTGTAATCTCTAGTGGTTACATCATTACCCAATGCATTGGAGCGCTATCAGGGTACACCATTAAATTTGCCTCTATTATCATGTGAGCCACATATATCATCATAAAACATTTCATAAATAACCCATATAGCATAAAAGAAATGGGTTTCATTTCATAATCATAACGTTTTAAAAACTGCTTCAAAGACATGATCTTTACGTCACTTTAAACCCACGGAAGGGGAGAGTGGGTCTCATGTATGTAAATCCTAGAATTTAAAATAGAAAACTTTGATATATATGTGAATACCCCTATATAAATAAGATCTTTGAGTATTAACTTTATAAAATAAAATAATTTTTAGAAAATATGGAGAGGCATTTTGAGACGAAAATTCTGCAACATAACGGCTATGTTTCGGGTTTTTAGAAAACATTGAAAATAGAGGGTACATGGGTCAAACATTCATAAATGACCCATAAAATAGTAGAGGGACAGAATATAAGGTATTTAAGAACATGGTGATGAAATTTGAAAATATGACATATGAAATGAAGAACATGAAAGGAAGACAAAATAAGATTTCTCTTATGAAAATTCTGCAGCCTAACGGCGCCACATAAACATCAACCAAAAATGAATTGATGAGATCAAATAGGGTCTCTCATCATATGAACATAAATGATCACTATGATAGATATAGAGATCATACCCCAAAATAAGAAAAGTAACTTGTAAGACTTGACATGGAATTAGAACTTTGAAAAAAGAGAAAGGTGAAAGAACCACTTAAAAATTCGGCAGCCTAACGGCGCCACTTAAAACTTCAAAATACTGAATTGAAGAGATCAAATGGGGTCTCTCATCATATGATCATAAAATATCAGTATGATATATATAGGGATCATACCCCAACAAAATAAAAATGAAATTTAAAGACTTGACATGAAAGTAGAACTTTGAAAAATGAGAAAGGTGAACGAATCCCTTAAAAATTCGGCAGCCTAACGGCGCCACTTAAACTTCAACAAAATGAATTGACGAGATAAAAAAGGGTCTCTCATCATATGAACATAAATGATCAGTGTGATAGATATATAGATCATACCCCAACATAAAGTAACTTGAAAGACTTGACAAGAAAATAGAACTTGAAAATGAGAAGGGTGAAAGAATCCCTTAAAAATTCGGCAGCCTAACAGCGCCACTTAAACTTCAAAAAAAATGAATTGACAAGATAAAATAGGGTCTCTCATCATATGATCATAAAATATCATTATGATAGATATAGTGATCATTCCCAAACATAATAAAAAGGAATTTGAAATACTTGACATGAAAATAGAACTTGAGAAAGGTGAAAGAATCCCTTAAAAATTCAGCAGCCTAACGGCGCCACTTAAACATTATTAAAACGAATTGATGAGAGAAGGAAGGGGTCTCTCATCATATGAACATTAAAAGGGTATTAGGATGAATATAAAATAACATCCTCAAACATAATAACATGGAGCATAAAAGAAATGACATGAAAGAGATTACTTGAAAAGGAAGAGAGAGGTCGGATCCCTTACCTTAAAACGTAACTCTTAAAACTCAAAGGTTGGGACCTTGAGGGCTTGGGGGCACCTTGGGAGGAATCCTTGGGAGGTAAGGAGACCAAAACTTCGTTGGGGGAGAGTTGGGAGTGAAAACTAAAGGAGGAAAGGGTGGGTATTTATAGGGAAAGTGAGGGGACAAGGCATTAATGGCCAAGGGACACCTCAAAAGTGGTTTTCTCAAAAGCATGGGCCCTCCCATGGTACTTCCCATGGAGTTAGGCTACATGGGGACCCCCACACAATAATTTATCCTCTTTAGTCTAACATCCCTTAAAATATCTCATGACATCATCATGACACAGTTATGATGTCATTAAACATACCGAAACCCTAAAACTATATTTTTACTATTCATTGAAAATTCAACTTTCTCAGAAAAATCCCAAAATTTCACATTAACCAAATATCAATGCTCTGATTTCAAAAATGAACTCCATTTTATAAAAATAATTTTCTAAATATTTTTAATTTTATTTTTAAATAAATAAACTATTCACCGAAAATTCATTTTTTTCAGAAAAATCCCCAAGAATTACCATAACATAATATCGATGCTCTGAGTTCAAAAATAAATTCCATTTTATAAAAATAATTTTCTAATTATTTTTAATTAAATTTTTAATTAAAAAACACTATTCACCCAAAAAAACTAATACTTGACTAATAATTTATGAAACTGTTATTTACCCATTTTATTGAATCTCATTACTTAATCAAGGTGTCTAAATTATATTAAAACTTTCTTTAAGTGAGATTACTAATCCATTTGGACACATTACTAATCCTAATAATAAAATCACTATTCATAATTTACTATTCATCAAAAATTAAGTTGATCTTATTAGACTCTAAATTTCTTACTGAACATAATTGTAGAAGACCATTTTTTGAAAATCATTACACATTTTTAATTATTTAAGGTTTATATAAACATTTTTTAAAATATCCTTTCTCTAAAATTCACCAAAAATATGCATACTATATTTATCCAGACATTTGAAAAGTCATAAACATCATCATAGGAAGAAATCAAAATTTTTATTTAAAACAAAAGATTACACAAGGCAGTTATGGTCTCCTTACATAGCCCCTTATCACACCAGCATAGGACCTAAGTGTAAGGTGTGCTAAGGTGAGAGAATCTGATGGAGGCTCGGCCAACATCGCACGAGTAGTAATTTCTATCAGTTTGAACTTCTTGCGAAGACAATTCTGTTCTAGCTTTACACGATGAAGTTCGGCTTGGGTTTGGTCCATAGCAAATCCCAGTGGTGCTACCTCCTTCCCAAGTTTTGTTAGATGGGCTTCGATCGGTCCAAGACTACTGGGTGAGGACATCGAATCTTCTTTCTATAATAATTAACCAAGATTACTTGTATTTAGAGACAATAATCAAAACGTTTAGTTTCCAGAGGTCATATTGAACAATGGTCATATAACAGTCAAAACCCAACAATCTCATTTTAATTATACCCATGTTATCAAATGAAAAAGTTTTGTTGAGTATAAAAATAAAATAACACATAAAATTAGGAAACAAGATTTATTCAAAATTTCGGGTCGTTGCAATCTTCCCCCCTTAAGAAATTGCGTCCTCGCAATTTTTAAAAATTGGGTTTTGAAATTTCATTGAATGTCCCACATCGGAAAAGGAGTCAGTAAAACTATTACTTTAAAAGAAAGAAAGGGAAGTACAAAGGTCAACCAAGTTAACCCACACTAGGATTCCATGTAGGAAAACATGGACATGGAGGAGAAAACAAAGGGTCAAGTTCTGAGGGAGAGTGATAGAAAACATGATTAGGAGAAAGTTAACCATAAGAAAATCCCAAACTTATGATGTGTGTAAACGTTCTTTGATTACCTAGTAGGAAACGTAAACCAACAACGTTTTTTTTTTACATTTATTTTCATAATTTTGAGGAATTCATTTACTACATAGAACAAAAATATAAGAAAATATACCTACCTTCATGTATAGTATCATCCTTTAATAAGTTTATACCAAAACTAATATTTTCTCCAAACGATGAGCATTCAAAACTACTTGGTCTCATCAAAATACAAGAATAATATTCTAGACAATCACATATTACACAAAAGAAAAACTATCTATCTTTGAACATTTATCCCAATAACAGAAAGGGTAAGATAAAACAACTCTTCAAAAATAAAGATTCCCATAGGAAGGGAAACTACTTTTAAATCTTCATAGTTCCACGGTACTACCCAGAGTTCATCATAGACCATTCCGTAAGTAACTGTCCTTAAAATTCCTCAAAATAACCCAAACTAAGATTGAAACCCAAATACAAGAAGGACTTGATAACATAGTCTTCCAAGATAAACTTTATCGTTCATATCCAAACAACATCAACCACTCCTAACATCTTATAACCAAAGTAACTAACCTAAACATATTTTCCCTAGATAGGTCAATCATTTCCATAAGTAACCTATAATACCATAAGTTCACCTTAAATTTGTTGATTCTTCAAAATATAATTCAACCTTTACTCCTCAAATAAAATACCGTAGTAATCTATTTACCTCGATCAAATAGGGTTCCCAAAGTAGTGAATGTCTTCCAAAATAATAATCATATTTTAATCCCTTAATCATCTATGTCATATTAATACGGCAATCGTCACATTTTCTATCACATTGGTTTTTGGGACATGTTCTTCCATTTCCAACCATTAACTAAGAATATAAAGTATGATTAGGGGCTTAAACACTTAGCCAATAATCATGAAAAGGAACTTAAATCATATAAGGAAAACTTGTAGAAGAAAAGTATACCCTAACTTGTGATCCCCTAGGTTTCAAACTAAGTTATCCATGATCATATATCCTTATGTGAATCTTTATTTTATTTTATCTTTGTTCCTTTAATAATGGTTCATAATAAGCTTATGAATTTACCAAAGCATATCCCCCGGGAGTGTTGTAACCAAGAGTGCAGCAAGGCCCGTTGTCGTGTACTAGTTCCCGTTCGATTCTAGCTCAAAGAGGTGTTTTCGGGTTTTACCCCTATGTACATCTGTGCCAGAGCCACCTCTACCTGCTCGTATCCAGACAGGGATGTATTTTCTTGGCAACCCCTTACTCAATACTCACCAAAATACCAGGAATATTTCCTTTATATAAACATTTCTATAGGCTTCTTCCTAAAGTTTTCATATCCTAATTTCCACAAATAACTAAACCATACTTTGATACCAAATATATCATCCCACCTTTTTATCACATAAACTTTCATTACATTTTACAAAACTGACGATCTTTAAGGTTTAGTGTCTTGGAAACTAGGAACATAAAACATGAAAACATAAAACATTCTTCTTAAACACTTGAAAGGATTCTCCTCATGTTCATCCTAGTTTCATTACTGCATCTCATAACCTGGGTACATACATCAAATGAATGGGTGAGCATAAGGCCCAGCAAGGGAAACAAGGGAAACATTTCACATGTGAACTTGAGATACATCAACTATGTCATGAAAAAGAACTTTAAGGCATGAGAAAGAAATCATGTGGCATATCATAATAAAAATAACATTTTTCATAACTTTAAGAAGTGGCTACATCATTTAACATATAAAATCATGAACATATCACCAAGGTCCATCCCCAAGGTGTCATTTGAAAATTACCAAGGTTATTCACCAAGATATTGTGAAAATTGTAATCTCTAGTGGTTACATCATTACCCAATGCATTGGAGCGCTATCAGGGCACACCCTTAAATTTGCCTCTATTATCATGTGAGCCACATATATCATCATAAAACATTTCATAAATAACCCATATAGCATAAAAGAAATGGGTTTCATTTCATAATCATAACATTTTAAAAACTGCTTCAAAGACATGATCTTTACGTCACTTTAAACCCACGGAAGGGGAGAGCGGGTCTCATGTATGTAAATCCAAGAATTTAAAATAGAACATTTTGATATATATTTGAATACCCCTATAGAAATAAGAGCTTTGAGTATTCACTTTATAACATAAAATAATTTTGAGAAAAGAGGGAGAGGCATTTTGAGACGAAAATTCTGCAACATAACGGCTATGTTTCGGGTTTTTAGAAAACATTGAAAATAGAGGGGACATGGGTCAAACATTCATAAATGACCCATAAAACAGTATAGGGATAGAATATAAGGTATTTAAGAACATGGTAATGAAATTTGAAAATATTCCATATGAAATGAAGAACATGAAAGGAAGACAAAATAAGATTTCTCTTATGAAAATTCTGCAGCCTAACGGCGCCACATAAACTTCAACCAAAAATGAATTGATGAGATCAAATAGGGTCTCTCATCATATGAACATAAATTATCAGTATGATAGATATAGAGATCATACCCCAACATAATAAAAGTAACTTTTAAGACTTGACATGGAATTAGAACTTTGAAAAAAGAGAAAGGTGAAAGAACCACTTAAAAATTCAGCAGCCTAACTGCGCCACTTAAAACTTCAAAATACTGAATTGAAGAGATCAAATGGGGTATCTCATCATATTATCATAAAATATCAGTATGATAGATATAGAGATAATACCACAAAAAAATAAAAAGGAACTTTAAATACTTGACATGAAAGTATAACTTTGAAAAATGAGAAAGGTGAACGAATCCCTTAAAAATTCGGCAGCCTAACGGTGCCACTTAAACTTCAACAAAATGAATTGACGAGATCAAAAAGGGTATCTCATCATATGAACATAAATGATCATTATTATAGATATATAGATCATACCCCAACATAAATTAAGTTGAAATAATTGACAAGAAAATAGAATTTGAAAATGAGAAGGGTGAAAGAATCCCTTAAAAATTCGGCAGCCTAACGACACCACTTAAACTTCAACAAAAATGAATTGACAAGATCAAATAGAGTCTCTCATCATATGATCATAAAATATCAGTATGATAGATATATATATCATTCCCCAACATAATAAAAAGGAATTTGAAATACTTGACATGAAAATAGAACTTGAGAAAGGTGAAAGAATCCCTTAAAAATTCGGCAGCCTAACGGCGCCACTTAAACATTATTGAAACGAATTGATGAGAGAAGGAAGTGGTATCTCATAATATGAACATGAAAATGGTAGTAAGATGAATATAAAATAACATCCTCCAACATAAGAACATGGAGCATAAAATAAATGACATGAAAGAGATTACTTGAAAAGAAAGAGAGAGGTCGGATCCCTGACCTTAAAACGTAACTCTTAAAACTCAAAGTTTGGGACCTTGAGGGCTTGGGGGCACCTTGGGAGGACTCCTTTGGAGGTAAGGAGACCAGAACTTCGTTGGGGGAGAGTTGGGAGTGAAAAATAAAGGAGGAAAGGGTGGGTATTTATAGAAAAAGTGAGGGGATAAGGCATTAATGGCCAAGGGACACCTCAAAAGTGGTTTTCTCAAAAGCATGGGCCCTCCCATGGTACTTCCCATGGAGTTAGGCCACATGGGAACCCCCACACAATAATTCATCCTCTTTAGTCGAAAATCCCTTAAAATATATCATGACATCATCATGACATAGTTATGATGTCATTAAACATACCGAAACCCTAAAACTGTATTTTTACTATTCATTGAAAATTCAACTTTCTCAGAAAAATCCCAAAATTTCACATTAACCAAATATCAATGCTCTGATTTCAAAAATGAACTCCATTTTATAAAAATAATTTTCTAAATATTTTTAATTTTATTTTTAAATAAATAAACTATTCACCGAAAATTCATTTTTTTCAGAAAAATCCCCAAAAATTACCATAACATAATATCGATGCTCTGAGTTCAAAAATAAAGTCCATTTTATAAAAATAATTTTCTAATTATTTTTGATTAAATTTTTAATTAAAAAATACTATTCACCTGAAAAAACTAATACTTGACTAATAATTTATGAAACCGTTATTTACCCATTTTATTGAATCTCATTACTTAATCAAGGTGTCTAAATTATATTAAAACTTTCTTTAAGTGAGATTACTAATCCATTTGGAAACATTACTAATCCTAATCATAAAATCACTATTCATAATTTACTATTCATCAAAAATCAAGTTGATCTTATTAGAATCTAAATTTCTTACTGAACATAATTGTAGAAGACCATTTTTTGAAAATCATTACACATTTTTAATTATTTAAGGTTTAAATAAACATTTTTTAAAATATCCTTTCTCTAAAATTCACCAAAAATATGCATACTATATTTATCCGGACATTTAAAAAGTCATAAACATCATCATAGGAAGAAATCCCAATTTTTATTTAAAACAAAAGATTACACAAGGCAGTTACGGTCTCCTTACATAGCCCCTTATCACACCAGCATAGGACCTAAGAGTAAGGTGTGCTAAGGTGAGAGAATCTGAGGGAGGCTCAGCCAACATCGCATGAGTAGTAATTTCTATCAGTTTGAACTTCTCGCAAAGGCGATTCCGTTCTAGCTTCACACGATGAAGTTCGGCTTGGGTTTGGTCCAGAGCAAAGCCCAGTGGTGCTACCTCCTTCCCAAATTCTGTTAGATGGGCTTCGATTGGTCCAAGACTACTGGCTGAGGACATTGAATCTTCTTTCTATAATAATTAACCAAGATTGCTTGTATTTAGAGACAATAATCAAAACGTTGAGTTTCCAGCGGTCATATTGAACAATGGTCATATAACAGTCAAAACCCAACGGTCTCATTTTAATTATACCCATGTTATCAAATGAAAAAGTTTTGTTGAGTATAAAAATAAAATAACACATAAAATTAGGAAACAAGATTTATTCAAAATTTCGGGTCGTTAGAAGAAATATTCAGAAATCTGCATTTTTCTAGTATTTAGATACATATGTGAGAACCAAAATATCAATCTAATACCTAATGTGTAGATATAAAAAATACACTTGATAAAAAATAAACCTAGAACTTCCCCTTGCTTCATTAATTAGGTGTATTTCTTCTTTCAGTGGCCCAACTAGCCATATACAAAACATACCACATCCTTTTTATGTTTCTATATTTGGATTTTTATTTTCTTATAAGGGAAATTCTTAGAAACCTTTTGACTTCAAGTGATACTTTGATACCTTTTCCTTATTATTTATTTTATTCACCATAAGGAACAGAGGTTTTTCATTCCTATTGAGGATATAATGAGATCTATGCAAAGATAACTGGGTATCTTAAATCCCAACATGTATTAGTGTTCTATATAGCCAATTACCTTGACTACATGAGTCCCAACTATCATTGACTCTCCAAGATTGAATGTTAATTGTACATTGGATATATTATATCACTCTTATTTTTCCTTCTCTTGATAAAGATCATGAAGTTGAGACATGATTCTATATGCATCCATATCCCTGTATTACTTTAAAATCTCACTGGACATGGATGATATCCTAAAAAATTAGACATTTGTGGCATCATCCAAATGTTTCATGTAAATATAGTATTCCTTCTCACTAACCTCATTATCAAGATCTTTATAAATAGGGGTTTTTTGGGTGCTAAAAATTTCGAATATAGGATTAAGATAATTCCATGAACTTGGAAAAGGGTAGAAATAAACCCAGAAGAATGATTTGAATAAAAATGTTCAAATGGGATGAATCCACGAAGGAAGGTTCGTTTCCACATAGTAAAAGTAACTATGTGGATCACCGCTCTGCATGGAATTTTGCTGCTTTGAAAAGCACCCTGTGAATGATTTTTTCATGGGATAAGATGGTTCCCCTAACACCCAAAAATGAAAAAAATTCATTTGGAGTCCAGGTGGTGATTTATACCCCCGCAAACGATTGACCCCTATGAAAAAAATTGGTCATGGAATGAGATTGTATCGTCGGTGCCCGAAAACAAAACCAAGTCATTTACAGGTCTAGGTGGTGATTTATGCCACCATAAACAACTTTTAAAGATGAAAAATCATTTTTAGAATGATGTTGTTCCACTGGCACCTGAAAATTAAACCAAGTCATTTACAGGGCCAGATGGTGATTTCTGCCCCCGCGAACGATTTCCCCCCACAAACAAAATCATTTGTGGGATGGGGAATCCTTCTTGGGCTCCCACAAATGAATCCCCATGGCCCACCATGGATGACCATCCATTCCGGTATCTAGTCCCTCTATTATTTTAAAAAATAATCATAAGGGGGAAAAGTAAAGGAGTAAAAAGAGACCGAAGAGATGAGTGATAAGAAGAATACATAAAAAAGAATATCCTTAGAGACGAATTGGGAGAGATCCATCAATTCCCAGTAGGAAAACCCATTGTATATCATTACGGAGGAAATAAAAAACATCCAACTACCTATAAAATTAAAACCCCTTTGCAAACACTATTCTGTGGGGCATAAATGGATGGACCCTTTTCAAACCAACACCCCGTGTAGCAAAACTCTATATGGGAGGAACCCCGCCTCGTGTAGTAAAATGATACATAGGAGTAACTCATCTCCATATAAAAAAATTCTACATTGGAAAAAACTAACCTTGCATAGTAACATGCTATGTGGGTAGAACCTACATCCATGTAGTACAATGTTGCACAGATGATGTCCTCACCCACGTAGCAACATGCTACATAGAGGGAACCCCATCTCACATAAGAACCTGCTACACTAAATGGGGAATCCTAGGGAGTTCTACTCTCTACCTCCCATCACTCCCTTAATTCGTATAATTCGGCCCCACATTGTCCCCTCCACAAACCAGTCTAATGGAATCATGCCAAGGCCTCTTCCAAAGCCACCTAACATGTATGGTCAGATTATCGGGATCATCAATGTTCCCTATTGAGTCTATATACATGTGGTAATTAGAGTCATGTCGGTAGCCTCTGTGATAATACATACCCTAAAAATGTCTTCAAGTATACATTATTTTGGTAATGAGGGTTCTGACCATGGAGGTGCTCACGTGGACCTCCTAATTTAAGGGATTGAGGAGAACCACTGGCCTTTCCCTTCGATGAGGGCTAGTGTTAGACACTCCTCTCCTCCATGGGAACTATAATGGAATCCATCCTTGATTAAACTCCTATTATTTCTTGTGAGAGGTAGAACTCTTACTCTTATCTACCTCCCCAGGGTACAAAAACAAGTGAGGAGATGGGAACTTTAATGCATGTTCTCTCTCCCTTTGGGACCATATTTCTTCCACTAGCAGTCGAAGTGGGTCATTTGATCTTCATATCTACTTCTTATTCTTGTTTCTCACATAGACCATGACTCACATATGATTTGAATTTAGTTTAGATCATGAAATATACAGGATACCAAACATTTAATGGGCCTCCTATATGGTATAAACCTCAATCATGATCAATGGTCATCATACCGAGTATAATCCCCAATCAAAATCACCATTCTAGAAACATGTGCTTCCTATGCGGTATAATCTCTGAAACCACGCCTCAACCTTCAAAGGGACATATTCCCAATGAAGAAGAACCTAAATGGGACTTTTATATGGTATAATCCCCAATCATGATCAAATGGGATTTTTTAACAGTTTAATCCCTAAACCTTAACAAACTATAAGGGCTTTCATTCCAAACTAACTGGGATACATAGGAATACTCCTTAAGGTCCAAACCCAACAACCAAATTCATCCTAATTTTCTTCAAGACACATTCCCAGTAGGTTCATATCCACCTGGGAGACCACATATCTTCTAGGTCCCTCAGGCTTCAGTGGTTTAACTCCCACACAAAACTTTAACTAGAAACCTTTCTCTTGGATGTCCTTGTCGCATGATGTTAAACTATATGGTTTGGTCCTAGTCACATGACCTTAAAAGGTGATGTGTCATCTTAAGTGTCACTGAACTCTATGGGTTTTGATTCCTATCATGAGGAAATATAGGAATCCCATCATATGGGTTCAATCCAAACATCAAAACAACTTTCATCTCCCTAGATGAAAATAAACTCCAGAGTTCCCCACGTGGTTTAAAACAAGCATCGTCCTAATAAATGACCAAAGAATATCTAATCCATCTATAAAAGGGTTCCATTTATGGAAAAACTTGTATACATATAGATATCCCTATCAATGGAGAATCTCAAATACATACAGATGATTTTGTACCAATGCATCTTCTTAATTGATCCTTACCTCAGGATGATCCATGTTATACATACTTGAGAATGAATAAAGGATTCGATAAAATATATTAAATATATAAGAAAGACCTAGAATAGTCAATAGTTCCCCACAAAAGGGTGTGATGAGACAAACTTTCAATCCTATTGACCAATGTGAGTTTTTAAGTGTCACTGACCAAGTTTTATAATGAATGACAGCCTTTGGAAAGTATGTCAATGAGTTTTTGTAGATATGAGATCTATTGGTTATTTCTGGCTCCACCAATAAAACTCATTGGAGACCATTCGGAGATGGTGCGCCCAACATGAATAATTTCACATAATTCAACCCCCTACAATCAACTATTGGGTGCATGAATATTTTTTTGGAAAACAAATGGTGAAACTGATGTAAATCCTCAACCAAGGTGGTGGTGTTACCCTAAGTCAGACCCCTTTTGCATCCAAAATAAAAGGGACAAATGAGACAATCAATTAAACATGTGGTGATGATATTCTACTTTTTCTATGTTTTTTTGTCTATATTTGTCACATATATTATAGGCACTTTTTACTGAAATCTCTTCAAAAAAATGGTGTCTCACCAGCTTTCATGTACATTTGAATAAGCCACTTCATAGGCTGGGTCCTCAACTAAACATAGGATTCCATTACCCACCCAACATCTTTAATGCTAGGTTTCAAATGCATTGGTCTGAGAGTACCACCAGAATGATACTCTCCCAACCCTAGAGGTGGCTCGACAAGACCTCCAGTCCATAAATCCCCACCAACCATCCGCCCAGCGATGGTTGACAGTCCATAACCAGATGGCCCCAATAGCCATCTCAAACCATTTTGGGAGCTTTTCCTCAGTACGCGATAACAATTTCCACCCTTACCTTAGGGAGGTTGATGATGTTATCACCAACAATTGCATCCTAGAAGCACATGGGCCCCCTCCTGACGGCCCATGTCAGTAATCATCATTGTCAAAACTGTGTGGCCCAAAATCCTCTCCATAAAGAGGATACCACCATATGGACCTCAAAAAAAGTTAAACAAACCCAGGTCCCTAGGCCAAACCACAAAGGACGATAATTAGACAATCAGGAACAAGCAATCGTCCTTATTCTTATTGAATAAGCTCGCCAAGTAAATATGGTGGAAACCTATGGGAATATATATATATTCCTACTCACTCCTATCAATCCCACTAGTCAAATATAATGAAACACCACAAGCATATGCAAATTAATACTCATTCACATCAAGACCGCCTTGAAAAATATAGAGGAAAATTATAGGTAGGCACATATCCCTACTAATTCACATGAATACTATCATCCAAATATGATGGAAAATAATGAGTAGATGCAAATTACTTCCCATTAATGTCAAGCTCATCAATTAAATATGATGGCAAACCAAAAGCAGGTGCAAATTCCTGCTCATTCACATCAATACCACCGGGAAAATATGGTAGAAAACCATAATCAGATGAAAATTATTGTGGATTCATATCAATCCTGTTATCCAAATATAATAGAAAACTATGAGCAGATGAAAATTCATACTCATTAATATCAATCTCGTTATCCTAATTTATTGGAAATTAGAGAAAGAAGCTGGAATATCTCATTTTTGAATTAGGGGTAGATTCATACCTCTACCCCTACACAGTAGGACTTTCAGTACTTATTGGTAGGAAATAGAGGACTGGAGCAGACACATATTCCTGCTCCAACATCAGAATGGTCATATATTATCATTCCCTCCAAGGACGTCTCTCAACACATTTTAGTAATGATGTAGGGTGATACTTCACTACCTAATCATATCCTACATACTTTCCAATATGTAATCACATCCACCAAAATAACTAGGATTTAATCCCATAACCCTACCTCCTTAAGTGGGGTGACTCATCCACACAATGGGATTGTCACCCAGGATAATACATACATCCTTGTACCCATCTAGGAGGGTCGTCAGCAATATTTCATGATAAATGGACAATAGTATTGGGAAAAAATTCATGTTCTAACTAGGGGACACCGGTCCACTTTAGTGGTCGCTCTATGGAAAGCATATATCCCTGCTAGAATTTTAGAATCTTACCAGCATATCTCGATAGCACCATATGAGCCACTTGAATAGGTCCCTATATGTGAAACTCATCACGCATAGCACATGGCCCCAGTCACCCACAAGAGAGAGCCTAAAAACAAATTGTTCCAAAGACAAATAGAAAATTATAAGTAGACTCATAACCCTAATCTACTGGAAGTTACAGTTCTTGAGGCCATAAAACATCTATTAATGGTGGGTCGAGATCCTACTCATCTGTTTCCAATTTATGGAAGTGGAAGTAGGAGTTGTGAAATTCCTCCACACAAAATTATTACCAGTAGCTTTAGAGGTCCTCCCCACAGCATATACCATAAAGAATTCCTTCATGGACACAAAACAATCGATCATGAGATCTTATATCATGATGAGCATCATACTATCATTACTCATGGATATAATATCAAACATAAAGGAGTTCATACCCTTGCTATAATCCACCCTGAAGGTCCTCCCCATGGTCTATACTATATAAATTCTTCCTACAGGTGTACATCAAGCTATAATGGTAGTTCTATCTATGATAGCACCCACTATAAAGGTCATCCCCATAGTAACATTTCATATTGACAAGAAGGACCTCCCCTTGTCGAGTCAAATATGAGAATGTTCTCATATTATGAGGCTCTTGGAAACATTGGTCCATATATGTTATATAAACTATCGATGACAAGTGACATCATTTCTCAACCAGAATATGGCCCAGGGAAATGCTTATCCTATAAGTCACCCATGGACTGTTCCCATACCAACGAGACCTCCAGTAGCCCCATTACTTGAGATAAAACCATCAAGAAGCACTCATGTTGGGATTATCAAATAGATGAATCTATTGCATAAGAACAAAATTATATGTTTCTCATGAGAAGACAATTGGTTAGGTAAGACATACCCATTATGTTTTGGCCCTCAACCACTTCCCAGTTCAACATTCTAAAGGCATTGTAAAAAGAATAAATACACAACATCCATCTGAATCTCTAGAAAACTCTCTTCCACTTGGAAGAAATATTCTTGTCTTACAATGGGTATGAATACCATGTTAAAATATTGGGAGAGCATCATCATCAAATCAACTTGGAATCCCTTTCGTCTATGTGGAAACCACGATCACAAAAGTGATGAAAATATCTTAAATCAGCATAACTAAATGTGTTCATTAGATTTGTATCATCTAATTTTCAAATACCCATGCAGTGTTCATATCCAGTGATGGGGGTAACATGGATCATTTCATTTCACCTCACACCTCGTTTAGTATAACCCACTGGAAATGAAATCCTGTAATTTTATTACTCCAAGACAGTTATTAAGAAAAATACTTGGTTGGGATTATTAAAGGGAGGGATAGTGAAGTTTGGGAGTTGACATCTTGGGTTTGGATATGCATATATATTATCAATTAGGGAGTTCAAATTTTTCATACATAAAGGGAAGGAAATTTTATGGCTGATGTGTTGGATAGAAAAGGGAGGCAATATGAGGAAATGATCTTATACTCTAGCTTGGGTTCTCTTCAAAGATATTGTAAGATTATTGTCATTGGAGATGCTCTCAGACTCTATCATTTCAATCCTCATTTATTTCAAATGGCACATTTACTTTTATGGTTTTTTACTATTTTCAATGAAAAAAATTAAATTTAAAAACATTCATTATACTTATTTCTTAAGGGAATCCAATCATCAAGCACTACTAATGTCCTTAGAATCAAGTAGTTCACATGCAGACTTGGAATTATATCTAGATCACGCTCGAATAAGGATGCATGAGATAAAGAGAGAGGAAATAATAGTAGAAACCACCACAATATGGGATTATCCCCATACCACATGAATGGGGGAATTTTTAACACAAAATGGCCCCCAAAGCTGACAAAATTGACCTGAGGCACAAAAAAAGAGAATGGGAGAAACCTCATCCAATAGGGATGTGGAAATTTTTACCTTAATCACCCCATCAATGGAAAGCAGTCTTTTCCCATTTAGGGAGAATGAAAATTAGTAAGGTATCTTAGTCCATACCCACTCACAGTCTATGCCCCCTAGAAGGGAGGCATATGACCAAGCTTCATAGAGGTTCCCTTCGAATCATCCATCACTAAGAAGCTCAAAGAGGATCCTGGAAATGAGGGGATAGGTCCAGTAAAGGGAGAAAACAACCCTCCTAACATTTGACATCCAGTACGATTCCTATAATGCGTTATGAATTAGTAAATTTTGTGGAATTAAATCTTGCATATAGCATAAGAAATAATTTAAATAGAGAGAGCAAGGAGAGGATGAATTCATCTAGAACATGGTCTACACTGAGATAAATGAAGAAATCTCGCATAACTGAAACCAAAGAATCACCCTAAATTTGGGTGCTCCCTAGATCAATCTTATACTACCTCCTCAGTGAGTTTTTAAATAGAATAAAGGCAAGTCTACATATAATCTACCTCTTCCTATTAATGAGGAAGAGATCCCTACGCTCAAATAAATATTTTCCCGATAGGAGGAAGAAATGAAATAGTTGAGGACAATCAACACTAAGTTGCTCCAAGGTAGTGTTCCTATGGAATATTCTCCCTAGGAAGAGCCTAAACATATACTTCCAACAGGTGTACTCATCCATAAGGATTTATCCCATCAATTAAAGAAAGTTCAGGACATTCACCCAACTTGGTGCCTAGACTATTGGTTTACATGGACCCAATCATGGATGGATATCAAGATTTTCCTCCATTAAGGAGACAACTAGAATGGGTTTAGGAAAATACTCATAATATTTCCCCATCCAAATATCATGTTCTAATAATGGTAGAACCAGTATAATAGATCCTTCTAATTGTTGCACCTGTATAAACTCATGTTTAACCAAACACTCATCAAGGGCTTATCAACACTGTTGATTCATTGGCAGCTCGATTGTAAGTCACCAAGGAGTAGTATGTACTAGTGTATCCAGAACAGAAGCCTTACCCCAACTGGGTGAGTGACACCCCACCACCTCCAAACTTTGAGAGTCCTATGTTTTTTATATTCAATGGATCAGGTGATCTATAATAACATCTGATGTACTATTCATCCCATTGTGATCCCATAATGGGAAATCCCGAGAAATAAGAAGCAATTAAACTCATATTCTTTTTAAAAACTTTATAAGGGTCAGCCTTCGTATGGTACACCATTTTTCCACCTCAGTCAATCACGAGATGGAAGGATCTCCATTGGTAATTCCTCTTTTATTTCATCTCAATGCTACAAAATACAAAAATCAATGACCTCTCAAATTAAAAATAGTGGGAAAATGAGAGAGTCTCAAATTTTATTACTATATGGAATGGGATAACCTACAAACTAAACCTACCTCTCCCCTAAGAATACATTATCTCTCTTTTCATTGAGAAAATTCTCAATGAGTTGTGAACTTCTCTCATCCAGATGAAATATACAGGTGGGTTTTGGTATTTCTCTGCCATTTCCCAAATAATGGAAGAATCCATACAATGGAATAATCTCAACTCTTGGAAAACTCGACCAATCCTGGGGAAAAATCTAGAAATATAGGGGTATCAATCACATTTAAGTCGGTCTTCAGGATGGCACCAACTCCAAAACTTGTTCAATATCATATAGCACCTCATGGGCATCAACAGAAACCCCTGACTCGCTTGGAAGAGTGGAGGGGACCAGGGTATAATCAATTTTAGGAATTAAGGAATAAAGTTTACTCATTCTAATATGAGAAATTTCATGACTATTTTATAGTTGGTGATTTACTCCACCTACCAATGCCCAAGAGGCCCAACCATGTAGGTCTCGACAACTGACTAAATTATTTCCCCTTTCATCAAATACTAAGATAAAACATTTAGGAATGCTTCATCATAAAATAAATCCTAAATAAAATGGTATATTCTATGAAAGTAAAGTTAGTAAGTCCACATTATTTGTTTCATATATTTCCACTACTACCCCTAAGGAAGGAGGTGAGTGGAAAGAAGTTTTTAGAAGAAGGGAAAAGAAGTTTTATGGTTGGATGACTTGAAATAAAATCAACTGAACTCATGGTATTCTCTAATAATGGTTGAAATAAAAAACTATTCCCTCAAACACTTATATTACAATGCATTTGACGTCATCAGCCCCAAAAACCTCCAAAATACAACTTGTCAAAAATCATACTAATCGAAAAGGTGGGAAGGAAGCACAAGAGGATGAAACTACATCAAGGAAAAGGTTTTCTTTGACACTGTCAGACTTTATGCCCTCGTATCTAAAATAATGAGCACTAGCATGCCAAATAGAACCACCAGAAATAGTCATCTAGACAAATTATTCATTGGATGAGAAGTTTATCTTCAATTCCATTAATTTCATTCACTTAATGGATCCCTTATATTAAAATGAGGATGACTATGAACCCGAGTTTCGCACATTCAATTGGGGAACTGGAGGAAGAGACAGAGGAGATGAGGATACCGAGGAAGGCACAATCATGGTTGGAACTAAAATTGCATCCATGTCCCTACTCAGACTATAAATTTTAAAAACATGAGGAAGATCCCTTCAGCAAGTTTAATAAGAGAATAAAATTCCCCCTGTATTGGTCAAAAGACACCTTGACCCTATAACTCTAGAATATCAATTGGAGGGGGTACAAGTGTCATATCACCCTCAACAGGATGGAAGACCTTCCCTGCATAACCCGTCTAGGAAAAAAGCACCCCCAAATCCTATTTTGAGGTTCGATCCATCTACATCAAATACTCAAGCCCCTAAAGTACCTAAGAAAGAGAATCCCCACTAAGGGAAGCATGGGCCTTTAGACTAGAAGTATGCCATCCTAAAATAGTAAAACTTGGTATCATCCAAGGTATTGATCCCGAATGTCCTGAGTTTATAAAAAGACCCCATGGAAGCACTCATAAAGGATTTTCTAAGGCCTCTAAAGTTTTAAACTGAGGTTGTCGCTGTTGAGGTATATCGAACAGATATTGGTCCTACAAAATGCCACATGATTATCTACTTTATAGATCAAGATGAATATGTTGTTATACAAGGACACGTCAGACCCTTTTATGAATATAATAGTATAAATAGTGTCAATGTATGAAAGGTTTTCATTGAAAATGGCTTTGGATTTAACCCCATTCAAGTACAAACACTTTTTCAACTGGGCTTCAATGAGGATAACCTAGAGCCTTCCTCTATAAGACTTCAGGGATATGAAAAAAGTGAGTATAATCCATTGGCCCAAATCAAGATCAAGGTTTAGTTTAGAGACATCATGTCCAACTCATAATTTCTAGAGGTTTGTAAAAACACATCCTTCAATGTCTTTCTAGAAAGGCCTTGGTTGAGTCAACATGAGGAAATCCCCTCATCATACCATCAATGCATCAAATACTGAATTAATGGAAAAATTAGGATGTTTCATGTTGATAAGTCCCCATTCAAATCCTATGAGTCACATTATATCGATGTAGTATTCTATCAGAGGAGAGGGAAACAACCCCTGGTTGTTGGTGTTGCTTGGTTTACCACCCTAAATGGTCTAGAAATGATCATGAATAACCTCTTCAAATAGCTCGGTGAAGAGTATTTCTTTCCCATCAATCAGGTCAAGTATGTGATCATAAATATAGGTTCATATTCATCAATATTTATTGTTTCAATCATTAACACTGATTCTAACTATGTTGAAAAGTTTTATGACTCCCCAAAAAGTGATGGAAGCTGAGAGAAAATATCCTCATTCCATCCCTAGAGCTCCAAGAAATCCTTGTCATAGCAGTTGAGGTAGAAGAGATTTCTTGTATCTCAAAGAGGATGAAAACACTCTCCATCTCTCACTCTATCCTCTCCAGAGTTTCAAGGAAATCCCACATTATTAGCTGGCTCAGAAGAAGTTTCTTTATCTTCAGAATGATAAGATATCAGATCCTCCCCAACTCTAGAGAACCTATCCCACTAATTTATCCCTATATAGGAAAAGAGTAAAAATGGAGAGGGGGAAGAGGAGGAGTAGGGACTTAGGGACACCCCCTCCAACATTTTAGGAGGGTGTATCTACCACCATTGATGAGCTTATAGAAATATAAATGGGTATAGAAGAAGACCCATGACCAACCTTGATTAGTGAAGCCATGTATTCTGAGGATAAAGAGGTATATACCTCATTATTAAAGTAGCATCAGGATGTATTCTCATAGAACTACATAGAAATTATGGTTGTAAATACCCATAAAATTCAAGGGAAATTTTTTGTTTTTCTTAATTTCTTTGGAATTTTACGAGTACGTAGTTTCTAACGGCACCTGATTCCGAGGCCTGGTGTGCCCGGAATAATTTTCTGAAGTCTTGTTAAGATTAAATTAACGTGCATAAGCAGTTTTACTGAAAAAGTGTAATAACTCTTAAACAGTTACTCGGATCAGAAATATGAGGGCATCGTTGCGCTCAGGATGGCGGGTTTACCCTAGTTGTGACTTAAGTTTAGTCGGCGCGGGCCTCTTGTGAGAAATTCCAAAAATGGCATAACCGTAAATAAAATAATTAAATAAATTATTTTATTTTTAAAATGCTTATAACTCACAAATTGTAGCTCGGATTAAAAATCAGAGACAACCTCTAAACTCATGAGGGCATGGTTTATTTAAGCAAATACTAACTTTGGTCGGCGCGGGCCACCAGAAAAAGTTAGTTTTTTGTCGCAAATAGAATAATTAAATGACAATTAATTTATTGTAAAATTTGTATCTTTTAAAAGGTAACTCGGATTGAAAATCCGAGAGTACCGTTGGATTCGGTGGGGCATGTTTCACTTAGGAAGAGCCTGACCTTGACCGGTGCGGGTCAAGGGTGACAGATAATAATTTTCCGAACTTTTTTTTGGTTACGTTCAGTAAATGTACGTGTGGGTTTTCCTATCTTTTAAACTGGTACTCGGAATTGAAATCTGATGGCACCGATGAACTCGAAGCACCGGTAAATTTTTAAGGGGACCTTTACCAAAGTTGCGTTTGAAGTGGGTTGAGAATTAATAATTGGGGATTTAGAATTAAATAAATAAAATTGGTGGCACACAATTTTATTTATATGGTAGTTATACCATACAAAGGGGAGTTAAGGGTGAGACCCATAACCACCAACTATCCATGTGAGGATAAATGAGAGGTGGGGTCCACACGAGACCCTAACTCCTCACCTCCCCCTCAACTCCCTAAATCCCCCTTTATCACCCCTTAAATTAATTTGTAAACTCCCCTTTAATTATGTGAACTCCTCACCTTCTTCTCTCTCTCCCATAAGTTTTTCCAACTTGATTTCAATTAATTAATTGGCTCCTCTTAGTTTTGAATTGCTTGGAATTATTAAATTAAGAGGAATCCTTTCATTTTATTGTTGGGCAATTAATCTGTGGAGAAGCTTTGGAGGATTAGAAGGAAAAGCTTACTTTCCACGAAGAACGCAATCTTCCTCTCGGCGAAGGGAATCTCCTTCAACCGAGGAAAGAATGTGAGGTGACACCACGAGGAGCACCGTTCTTTCGTGATGCCCGACCACCACGATGCTTGCCTCTTTCCGCGGTTCGATGACGTGTGATGTCTTTTTGAGGTAGGGGTTTTTATATATGATTGAATTCGTTTTATTGATTCTTCATATCTTAAATTCACGATGATGATGACCAAATGAACATGGACATCATCCTGCACATAAACCATTCGCCTTTTTCTTTTTATTCTTCACGTGTTCTTCGTACGTTCTTCAATGCCTAATATTTATTGACGCTGGAAACACGAAGTTTTGTTGAGCGCAATATATGCATGTAAAGCCCTCGACGCAAGGATCACAAATATGCGATCGTTTAATTTTTTGGGCTTCGAACGAAGCCGCAATGGCTCGCGGAAGGAGGTGTCCAAATATTTATTGACGCTGGAAACTCAATGTTTCCCTAAGCGTGACATAGGGACACGAAGATCACGACCTGAGGATCAAGGATATGTGTTCGTATCTTTTTTTCCGAGTTAAATCGAAGTCGAAATGGAGTGCGGAAGGATCTGGAGGCGCAGCTGGGCGGGCAGCCAAAGGCGGTGGCCATGCGTAAAGAAGGGTGGTGCGTGAAGAAGGGTGGTGCGTGACATGGGGTATTTGAAATAAATCAATTAAAATTAATAATATAATAATGGTATTATTAATTTTGATGATAAAACACTTTTTTGTCCGTAACTTCTTCGTGCGATCTCGGTTTCACGAACCGTCAGTGGTAGTGCGACCATGACTTCGAGACGGAATTTATGAGTCCAATATTGAATGTATTTTTTGGGTTTTTGGATCGGGTACCTGAAGCGCTTGAAAAATAATTGATTTAATATTATTATTAAATCTTCGACCCACCATAACTCATGTGTTCGACATCCGATTGGCTTGCCGTCAGTGGCGATATAATCCTGTCATTAATACGGTCGATTCAAGTCTAATGTTGGATACTAAATTCTAGTTCGTGGTGCGGGGCCACGAAACACCGAATAATATTATTATTATTATTATTACGGGACCTGGTATCGGACATATCTCTCTCATACGGTGTCGGAATGACGAACCGTATGCGACTTTACGACCCTGGAATTACGACGGATGTTTCAAGACTAATTTTGGATATTAAAGTCGAGGTTGAGGCATGGGACCCACGAGGCCCGGTTCGCGCATGATGCGGTGAAATGCAACTTTTTCACCGGCTATCCATTTGGGACCAATGGGTAGTCCATCTCGTGTGATTTTCCATATGGATCGCATTGGTGTGACCGGTTTAGTTAATTGGTGTCATTTGAAGTACGACTGGGTTGGATCGAAAATGAATCGAACCGGGCCCTCGGAGTGAAAACGCTTATAACTTGAGTTACGGATGTCTGATTGACGTGTCGTCGACTTTGTTGGATTTCTCTTGATGAGATGGAACTTTTGGTATACTTCGACTGAGCTTTGGACGCTGTTGAAATATGATCGGGTTGGATTGTACCCAAAATTCAACCGGGCCCCTGGAACGGAAAAGCTGATAACCTTCAGACTGGACGTCCATTTTACGAACCGTCAGCGGAGTTGGTGATCTTGTTGAGAAATGGTCCCTTTGAGTATACCCTATGAGAGTCCGGGGGACAGTTGAGATACGCCCGGGTTGGTTCGCACACAAAACCAATCGGGCCCCTGGACGAAAAGGCAAATAACTTACAGACCACGCGTCCGATTGACGTGTCGTATGTTGCGTTGAGACCCCTATGATGAGGTGGTCCTTTGAGATACTTCTTCGTAGGACTTTGAGATACTTGGATTATCAACCTGTAGCTTGTGGATCAGACCCTCTTGGAGACGATCGTTCGGAGTACGGAGACCGTGTAGCCGGCTGAGACTTGACGACTGCTTGACCGACTCGGCTTGGAGTGAGTCGACTAGCCCAGTGGATGGAGCACTACTTTGTTGGGTGCAGACCCATGGAAGATGGAGCAGTACCTGTGTGACAGTGCAGACCCGCGGTACTCGTCTGGAGAGTACCTCTGCAGGCTATTAGGGGGTGTGCACTACTGTGTTTGGGTGGCATACCCCGGCGGGAAGCACTACTGTGTTTGGGTGGCTGGCCCATGGTACTCGACAGGAGGAGTACCTCAGCAGTCTTAGGTTAGTGAGCAGTACCTTAGAGTCGTGACAGGACCACTGTACACTCCAGAGGCGAGACTCTTCAGCAGTTACAATTTCGATAATGAAAATCCTGGTTTGAGCTGAGTCTATGACCTTTGTGTTTACCTCATGATTAAGATGGGTCACTTGATAACTTAGGTATATGTATGGGCATATACATAGGTAGTGGTTATCCGTTGATTTCATAATATTTGTGTTTCCTCATGATTGAGATGGGTTACTTGATAACTTGGGTATATGTATGGGCATATACCTAGGTAGAGGTTATCTGTTGAGATCTTATTTGTGGTTATCCTTGTTGGATTTAGTGAGACCTTGAGGGTCTCGGGGTCCCTAGTGAGTATCGTTATACTCACCCCTGCATGGGCTATGCCCGCACCTCATTATGTTGGTTGCAGACGACGGGCAGCACAGACAGAGGCCGGGTGTTCGAGGACTGGATGGTACCCGGAGGTGGACCTCACGACGAGACAGAATCTGGTGGTGGACTTCACAACAAGACGACACTCAGAGGAGGTTGACGGGCGAGAGCGTTGTGGAGGCTATCTGTACCTACCCTTCAGGTAGGATCCATGGTGGACGATCCAGGAGCTGCGCTATCTGTACCAACCCTTCAAGTAGGATCCTTGGTGGATGATCCAGGAGCTGCTTGTCACCTTTCGGCTGTTTTATCTTTTTCCTTGTACTTTATAGTTGGGCTTGTATTTCCGGACCCTTTACTTTCAGCACAACTTCTTTCAGTTTTACTTAGTGTTTTACTTCCTCTTGTACTCTGTGGTGTTTTGTTTACTTTTATAAAGGCAATGCCTTCCCAGTTATCGGGATTTATGCCTTTGGTGCTAGTTGTTAGCCCCTGGCTTATGGAAGGCGGGCTTGGGGTAGTCACGGCACGGGCCCCGAGGACGGGTTGTGACAAATTGGTATCAGAGGAGTTGGTTCTACCGCAGGACTTATAACTCTGATATTTTCTTTTCTGTGAAGCAATAGTGTTAAGGGTACCGAGTGGGGTCTTCAGTTCAGGGAGTCTAGTGTTGGTGTGGCAGCCGACGTATCTGTACACCAGGACCCTGACTACTGATTTCCGACTTTGTGCACGAAAACACTGATTGCGTGTGTGTTTCCAAAAGTTTTAAAGTCATCTCAAACCAGGTCGGCTCACCAGTTATAAGACGTTGACCGTGTCGCATCTGTTTAGGATGTCTCCACATAGACAGTCAGTTGGAGTTCCGAGAGAGTACTCGATGACGGCTCACTGAGCGATGAGGCTCTGGTGTAGGGCCCTTTTTACAATGTTGGCACCCTCGGGTGGTGTACCAGCAGCACCACCACCTGTTGGGCAGCAGATTCCAACATCTATACTAGCGAATTGTGCACGCTGGCAGAGCGCGTTGCACAAGTTCTAGCAGTAGAGGCCTCCAAGGTTACGAGGCGAGGTAGATTCCCAGACAGTCGAGGACTGGCTGGAGGCGATTGCTAGAGTTTTCCGCCTAGCTGAGACATCAGGAGAGTGGATGGTGGACTTGGCCACTAGTGTTTTCCAGTGAGTGACCATGAGGATGGTCCGTATAGTGATGAGGCTTTAGTACATGGACTGATGCCTGATATAGTGCCTTCATATAGTGTGTCAGCTATACATCACTACCTGTTGGTCAGCAGCTACAACCGGCGGTACCGGTAGGTGACACATGTAATCTTACTGCCTTACACGTAATCTAACATCAGATACCCTCAAGTTTCGTGGCAAACCTGATTCACAGGTGGCTGAGGACTGGCTTGAGGAGGTGGCTGAGAGTTTTCTAGAGCTTATACAACTTCGTCAGGATGATGTGTCGGTAGCTGAGAATTCATCGAGGCGTACCGAACATTTCGGGTACACGATGAATACGATTCGAGCCATCACTTTTTCCTCTATGCATTCCTACTCACGTTAGGGTGCTAGAGAGAACCTTGAGGTTGAATGTTCTTTGGCTGAATGAATACAGCTAGAAAATGTTAGAAGTTGGAACGCAGTGACCAGGTGCCAGTCTCAGAGACTTGGGCATGCGAATGTTTCAAGAATAGTAAATGTTAAGGATAGATAAATCTGTAGAGCATCATATGTGGAGGCAGAGCTAGGAGAGAAGCATGAGGTGGTGTACATTTCAACATATTACAACCACCCGCCTTTGTTATCCCCTCCAGGCTCAGGGAGATGGAGGGCAGGGAAAAATAGTAGCTTCATGCGGTCAAGGAGTGCGACCAAAATGGCTCTAAGGATGATTCGAAGTGCGGACTTTGTCTTCTACTAGCTACCGTAGCCACAGACATCGATACGAATCATCCCTTCCTTCCATGAATCTAGTCCCAGACCTAGAGTTTCTGGTTAAGCTGTTGACTTGACCCTCACATCTGGATATACCTTTGGGAGGATACTTGATAGCCACACTTACGCCAATGGTGTGATCTGACCCTTAAGGCGAGAGTCTCGATTGGGACCTCTTGGTGGCAGTGTCGAGGCCTTACGACGTTAGTTTGAGTATGGATTAGGAAATCACTACTCATACTCAAATTGACGGTATTAGGCAAACGTCGGGATGAGTTTTCCTTGGTCGGCGAAAACGAAACCCCAGGCAGCACAAGATAAACTCGTGCATGGGAGGGTGTAGCCGAACATTCTTGGGTCGGCCAACCTTACCCTCATGGCAGCAGGAGTTTTGAGTTTCAGTTCTAATCAGGAAAGGGAGACCTCTAGAGTTTGAGGATGGAGACCACGTTCTTATATGGGTCTCACATCGACAAGGTTTACGGAGATGTAGCTGAGGCGGTGAGATATCTCTGAGGTTCAACAGACCTTTATAGGTCCCCAGCAGGGTAGGCGAGGCGGTTTACCGCTTCACCTTTCCACCTCAGTTGCACCGGGTGCATGAAATCTTCCACGTACATCGGCTGAGGAGATACGTGCAAGATCCTTCACACATCATCGAGCTCAGGGAGTTGGACGTCGATGACTGGGCGACATGCACGAAGGTTCCAGTGGAGATTGAGGATCGACAGGAGCGGGTCCTACGTGAACAATCGATTCCTCAGGTGTGCTTTCACTGGCAGCACGGGAAACTCAAGGAGAGCACATGGGAGCGGAAGGCTCAGATACGTGCTCAGTACCACTTTTGTTTCCCTAGTTTGTGTTATGGCTTTACGGGGATGTAAAGCCCTGAGGTGGGAGTAATGTAAAGACCCCTAAAATTCAAGGAAATTTTTTTTTTCTTAATTTCTTTGGAATTTTACGAGTACGCAGTTTCTGACGGCACCTGATTCCGAGGCCCGGTGTGCCCGGAATAATTTTTTGAAGTCTTGTTAAGATTAAATTAACGCTCGTAAGCAGTTTTACTGAAAAGTGTAATAACTCTTAAATGATTACTCGGATCAGAAATCTAAGGGCACCGTTGCGCTCAGGATGGCGGGTTTACCCTAGGTGCGACTTAAGTTTAGTCGGCGCGAGCCTCCTGTGAGAAATTCCAAAAATGGCATAACCGTAAATAAAATAATTAAATAAATTATTTTATTTTTCAAATGCTTATAACTCACAAACGGTAGCTCGGATTAAAAATCTGAGACAACCACTGAACTCGTGTGGGCATGGTTTATTTAAGCAGATACTAACTTTGGCCGGCGCGAGCCACCAGAAAAAGTTAGTTTTTGGCCACAAATAAAATAATTAAATGAAAATTATTTTATTGTAAAATTCGTATCTTTTAAACGGTAACTCGTATTGAAAATCGAAGAGTACTGTTGGATTCTTTGGGGCGTGTTTCACTTAGGCAGAGCATGACCTTGACCGGCGCGGGTCGAGGGTGACTGATAATAATTTTCCAACCTTTTTTTCGGGCACGTTCAGTAAACGTACGTGTGGGTTTTCCTATATTTTGAACCGGTACTCAGAATTGAAATCTGAGGGCACCGATGCACTTGAAGCACCGATAAATGCTTAAGGGGACCTTTACCACTGTTGCGTTTGAAGTGGGTTGAGAATTAATAATTGGGGATTTAGAATTAAATAAATAAAATTGGTGGTACACAATTTTATTTATATGGTAGTTATACCCTACAGAGGGGAGTTAAGGGTGAGACTCATAACCACGAACTACCCATGTGAGGATAAATGAGAGGTGGGGTCCACACGAGACCCTAACTCCTCACCTCCCCCTCAACTCCCTAAACCCCCCCTTTATCACCCCTTAAATTAATTTGTAAACTCCCCTTTAATTATGTGAACTCCTCACCTTCTTCTCTCTCTCCCATAAGTTTTTCCAACTTGATTTCAATTAATGAATTGGGTTCTCTTAGTTTTTAATTGCTTGGCATTATTAATTTAAGAGGAAGCCTTTCATTTTATTGTTGGGCAATTAATCTGTGGAGAAGCTTTGGAGGATTAGAAGGAAAATCTTACTTTCCACGAAGAACGCAATCTTCCTCTCGGCGAAGGGAATCTCCTTCAACCGAGGCAAGAATGTGAGGTGATGCCACGAGGAGCACCGTTCTTCCACGATGCCCGACCACCACGATGCTTGCCTCTTTCGGCGGTTCGACGACGTGTGACGTCTTTTCGAGGTAGGGGTTTTTATATATGATTGAATTCGTTTTATTGATTCTTCATATCTTAAATTCACGATGATGATGACCAAATGAACATGGACATCGTCCTGCACATAAACAATTCTCCTTTTTATTTTTATTCTTCACGTGTTCTTCGTGCGTTCTTCAATGCCTAATATTTATTGAGGATGGAAACACGAAGTTTTGTTGAGCGCAATATATGGATGTGAAGCCCTCGACGCAAGGATCACAAATATGCGATCGTTTAATTTTTCGGGCTTCGAACGAAGCCGCAATGGCTCGCGGAAGGAGGCGTCCAAATATTTATTGACGCTGGAAACTCAATGTTTCCCTAAGCGCGACATACGGACACGAAGATCTCGACCTGAGGATCAAGGATATGTGTTCGTATCTTTTTTTCCGAGTTAAATCGAAGTCGAAATGGAGTGCGGAAGGATCTAGAGGCGCAGCTGGGCGGGCAGCCAAAGGTGGTGGCCATGCGTAAAGAAGGGTGGTGCGTGAAGAAGGGTGGTGCGTGACATGGGGTATTTGAAAGAAATCAATTAAAATTAATAATATAATAATGGTATTATTAATTTTGATGATAAAACACTTTTTTGTCCGTAACTTCTTCGTGCGATCTCGGTTTCACGAACCGTCAGTGGTAGTGCAACCATGACTTCGAGACGGAATTTATGAGTCCAATATTGAATGTCTTTTTCGGGTTTTTGGATCGGGTACCTGAAGGGCTCGAAAAATAATAGATTTAATATTATTATTAAATCTTCGACCCACCATAACTCATGTGTGCGACATCCGATTGGCTTGCCGTCAGTGGCGATATAATCCTGTCATTAATACGGTCGATTCAAGTCTAATGTTGGATACTAAATTCTAGTTCGTGGTGCGGGGCCATTAAACACAGAATAATAATATTATTATTATTATTACGGGATCTGGTATCGGACATATCTCTCTCATACGGTGTCGGAATGACGAACCGTCTGCGACTTTACGACCCTGGAATTACGATGGATGTTTCAAGACTAATTTTGGATATTAAAGTCGAGGTTGAGGCACGGGACCCACGAGGCCCGGTTCGCGCATGATGCGGTGAAATGCAACTTTTTCACCAGCTATCCGTTTGGGACCAATGGGTAGTCCATCTCATGTGTTTTTCCGTATGGATCGCATTGGTGTGACCGGTTTAGTTAATTGGTGTCATTTGAAGTACGACTGGGTTGGATCGAACATGAATCGAATCGGGCCCTCGGAGCGAAAACGCTTTTAACTTGAGTTACGGATGTCTGATTGACGTGTCGTCGACTTTGTTGGATTTCTCTTGATGAGATGGAACTTTTGGTATACTTCGCCTGAGCTTTGGACGCTGTTGAAATATGGCCGGGTTGGATTGTACCCAAAATCCAACCGGGCCCCTAGAACGGAAAAGCTGATAACCTTCAGACTGGACGTCCATTTTACGAACCGTCAGCAGAGTTGGTGATCTTGTTGAGAAATGGTCCCTTTGAGTATACCCTATGAGAGTCCGGGGGACAGTTGAGATACGCCCGGGTTGGTTCGCACACAAAACCAACTGGGCCCCTGGACGAAAAGGCAAATAACTTACAGACCACGCATCCGATTGACGTGCCGTATGTTGCGTTGAGACCCCTATGATGAGGTGGTCCTTTGAGATACTTCTTCGTGGGACTTTGAGATACTTGGATTATCAACCTGTAGCTCGTGGATCAGACCCTCTTGGAGACGATCGTTCGAAGTACGGAGACCGTGTAGCTGGCTGAGACCTGAAGACTGCTTGAACGACTCGGCTTGGAGTGAGTCGACTAGCCCAGTGGATGGAGCACTACTTTGTTGGGTGCAGACCCATGGCAGATGGAGCAGTACCTGTGTGACAGTGCAGACCCGCGGTACTCGTCTGGAGAGTACCTCTGCAGGCTATTAGGGGGTGTGCACTACTGTGTTTGGGTGGCATACCCTGGCGGGAAGCACTACTGTGTTTGGGTGGCTGGCCCGTGGTACTCGACAGGAGGAGTACCTCAGCAGTCTTAGGTTAGTGAGCAGTACCTCAGAGTCATGACAGGATCACTGTACACTCTAGAGACGAGACTCTTCAGTAGTTACGGTTTCGATAATGAAAATCCTGGTTTGAGCTGAGTCTATGACCTTTGTGTTTACCTCATGATTAAGATGGGTCACTTGATAATTTAGGTATATGTATGGGCATATACATAGGTAGTGGTTATCCGTTGATTTCATAATATTTGTGTTTCCTCATGATTGAGATGGGTTACTTGATAACTTGGGTATATGTATGGGCATATACCTAGGTAGAGGTTATCTGTTGAGATCTTATTTGTGGTTATCTTTGTTGGATTTAGTGAGACCTTGAGGGTCTTGGGGTCCCTACTGAGTATCGTTATACTCACCCCTGCATGGGCTATGCCCGCACCTCATTATGTTGGTTGCAGACGACGGGCAGCGCAGACAGAGGCCGGGTGTTCGAGGACTGGATGATACCCGGAGGTGGACCTCACGACGAGACAGTATCTGGTGGTGGACTTCACAACAAGACGACACTCAGAGGAGGTTGACGGGCGAGAGCGTTGTGGAGGCTATCTGTACCTACCCTTCAGGTAGGATCCATGGTGGACGATCCAGGAGCTGCGCTATCTGTACCTACCCTTCAAGTAGGATCCTTGGTGGACGATCCAGGAGCTTCTTGTCACCTTTCGGCTGTTTTATCTTTTTCCTTGTACTTTATAGTTGGGCTTGTATTTCCGGACCCTTTACTTTCAGCACAGCTTCTTTTAGTTTTACTTAGTGTTTTACTTCTGCTTGTACTCTGTGGTGTTTTGTTTACTTTTATAAAGGCAATGCCTTACCAGTTATCGGGATTTATGCCTTTGGTGCTAGTCGTCAGCCCCTGGCTTATGGAAGGCGGGCTTGGGTTAGTCACGACACGGGCCCTGAGGACGGGTTGTGACAAATTGGTATCAGAGGAGTTGGTTCTACCGCAGGACTTATAACTCTGATATTTTCTTTTCTGTGAAGCAATAGTGTTAAGGGTACCGAGTGGGGTCTTCAGTTCAGGGAGTCCAGTGTTGGTGTGGCAGCCGACGTATCTGTACATCAGGACCCTGACTACTGATTTCCGACTTTGTGCACGAAAACACTGATTGTGTGTGTGTTTCCAAAAGTTTTAAAGTCATCTCAAACCAGGTCAGCTCACCAGTTATAAGACGTTGACTGTGTCGCATCTGTTCAGGATGTCTCCACATAGACAGTCAGTTGGAGTTCCGAGAGAGTAATCGATGACGGCTCACCGAGCGATGAGGCTCTGGTGTAGGGCCCTTTTTACAATGTTGGCACCCTCGGGTGGTGTACCAGCAGCACCACCACCTGTTGGGCAGCAGATTCCAACATCTATACTAGCGAACTGTGCACGCAGGCAGAGCGCGTTGCAAAAGTTCCAGCAGTAGAGGCCTCCAAGGTTACGAGGCGAGGTAGATTCCCAGACAGCCGAGGACTGGCTGGAGGCGATTGCTAGAGTTTTCCGCCTAGCTGAGACATCAGGAGAGTGGATGGTGGACTTGGACACTAGTGTTTTCCAGTGATTGACCATGAGGATGGTCCGCATAGTGATGAGGCTTTAGTACATGGACTGATGCCTGATATAGTGCCTTCATATAGTGTTTCAGCTATACATCACTACCTGTTGGTCAGAAGCTACAACCGGAGGTACCGGTAGGTGACACATGTAATCTTACTGCCTTACACGTGTTCTAACATCAGATACCCTCAAGTTTCGAGGCAAACCTGATTCACAGGTGGCTGAGGACTGGCTTGAGGAGGTGGCTGAGAGTTTTCTAGAGCTTATACAACTTCGGCAGGATGATGTGTCGGTAGCTGAGAATTCATCGAGGCGTACCGAACATTCCGGGTACATGATGAATACGATTCGAGCCATCACTTTTTCCTCTATGCATTCCTACTCACGTTAGGGTGCTAGAGAGAACCTTGAGGTTGAATGTTCTTTGGCTGAATGAATACAGCTAGAAAATGTTAGAAGTTGGAACGCAGTGACCAGGTGCCAGTCTCAGAGACTTGGGCATGCGAATGTTTCAAGAAGAGGAAATGTTAAGGACAGATAAATCTGTAGAGCATCATATGTGGAGGCAGAGCTAGGAGAGAAGCATGAGGTGGTGTACATTTCAACATATTACAACCACCCGCCTTTGTTATCCCCTCCAGGCTCAGGGAGATGGAGGGCAGGGAAAAATAGTAGCTTCATGCGGTCAAGGAGTGCGACCAAAATGGCTCTAAGGATGATTCGAAGTGCGGACTTTGTCTTCTACTAGCTACCGTAGCCACAGACATCGATACGAATCATCCCTTCCTTCCATGAATCTAGTCCCAGACCTAGAGTTTCTGGTTAAGCTGTTGACTTGACCCTCACATCTGGAGATACCTTTGGGAGGAGACTCGATAGCCACACTTACGCCAATGGTGTGATCTGACCCTTAAGGCAAGAGTCTCGATTGGGACCTCTTGGTGGCAGTGTCGAGGCCTTGCGACGTTAGTTTGAGTATGGATTGGGAAATCACTACTCATACTCAAATTGACGGTATTAGGCAAACGTCGGGATGGGTTTTCCTTAGTCGGCGAAAATGAAACCCCAGGCAGCACAAGATAAACTCGTGCATGGGAGGGTGTAGCCAAACATTCTTGGGTCGGCCAACCTTACCCTCATGGCAGCAGGAGTTTTGAGTTTCAGTTCTAATCAGGAAAGGGAGACCTCTAGAGTTTGAGGATGGAGACCACGTTCTTATATGGGTCTCACATCGACAAGGTTTACGGAGATGTAGCTGAGGCGGTGAGATATCTCTGAGGTTCAACAGACCTTTATAGGTCCCCAGCAGGGTAGGCGAGGCGGTTTACCGCTTCACCTTTCCACCTCAGTTGCACCGGGTGCATGAAATCTTCCATGTACATCGGCTGAGGAGATACGTGCAAGATCCTTCACACATCATCGAGCTCAGGGAGTTGGACGTCGATGACTGGGAGACATGCACGAAGGTTCCAGTGGAGATTGAGGATCAACATGAGCGGGTCCTACGTGAACGATCGATTCCTCAGGTGTGCTTTCACTGGCAGCACGGGAAACTCCAGGAGAGCACATAGGAGCAGAAGGCTCAGATACGTGCTCAGTACCACTTTTGTTTCCCTAGTTTGTGTTATGGCTTTACGGGGATGTAAAGCCCTGAGGTGGGAGTAATGTAAAGACCCCTAAAATTCAAGGAAATTTTTTTTTTCTTAATTTCTTTGGAATTTTACGAGTACGCAGTTTCTGACGGCACCTGATTCCGAGGCCCGGTGTGCCCGGAATAATTTTTTGAAGTCTTGTTAAGATTAAATTAACGCTCGTAAGCAGTTTTACTGAAAAGTGTAATAACTCTTAAATGATTACTCGGATCAGAAATCTAAGGGCACCGTTGCGCTCAGGATGGCGGTTTTACCCTAGGTGCGACTTAAGTTTAGTCGGCGCGAGCCTCCTGTGAGAAATTCCAAAAATGGCATAACCGTAAATAAAATAATTAAATAAATTATTTTATTTTTCAAATGCTTATAACTCACAAACGGTAGCTCGGATTAAAAATCTGAGACAACCACTGAACTCGTGTGGGCATGGTTTATTTAAGCAGATACTAACTTTGGCCGGCGCGAGCCACCAGAAAAAGTTAGTTTTTGGCCGCAAATAAAATAATTAAATGACAATTATTTTATTGTAAAATTCGTATCTTTTAAACGGTAACTCGGATTGAAAATCCAAGAGTACTGTTGGATTCTTTGGGGCGTGTTTCACTTAGGCAGAGCATGACCTTGACCGGCGCGGGTCGAGGGTGACTGATAATAATTTTCCGACCTTTTTTTCGGGCACGTTCAATAAACGTACGTGTGGGTTTTCCTATCTTTTGAACCGGTACTCAGAATTGAAATATGAGGGCACCGATGCACTTGAAGCACCGGTAAATGCTTAAGGGGACCTTTACCACTGTTGCGTTTTAAGTGGGTTGAGAATTAATAATTGGGGATTTAGAATTAAATAAATAAAATTGGTGGTACACAATTTTATTTATATGGTAGTTATACCCTACAGAGGGGATTTAAGGGTGAGACTCATAACCACCAACTACCCATGTGAGGATAAATGAGAGGTGGGGTCCACATGAGACCCTAACTCCTCACCTCCCCCTCAACTCCCTAAACCCCCCCTTTATCACCCCTTAAATTAATTTGTAAACTCCCCTTTAATTATGTGAACTCCTCACCTTCTTCTCTCTCTCCCATAAGTTTTTCCAACTTGATTTCAATTAATGAATTGGGTTCTCTTAGTTTTGAATTGCTTGGCATTATTAAATTAAGAGGAAACCTTTCATTTTATTGTTGGGCAATTAATCTGTGGAGAAGCTTTGGAGGATTAGAAGGAAAAGCTTACTTTCCACGAAGAACGCAATCTTCCTCTCGGCGAAGGGAATCTCCTTCAACCGAGGCAAGAATGTGAGGTGACGCCACGAGGAGCACCGTTCTTCCATGATGCCCGACCACCACGATGCTTGCCTCTTTCGGCGGTTCGACGACGTGTGACGTCTTTTCGAGGTAGGGGTTTTTATATATGATTGAATTCGTTTTATTGATTCTTCATATCTTAAATTCACGATGATGATGACCAAATGAACATGGACATCGTCCCGCACATAAACAATTCTCCTTTTTATTTTTATTCTTCATGTGTTCTTCGTGCGTTCTTCAATGCCTAATATTTATTGAGGATGGAAACAAGAAGTTTTGTTTAGCGCAATATATGGATGTGAATCCCTCGACGCAAGGATCACAAATATGTGATAGTTTAATTTTTCGGGCTTGGAACGAAGCCGCAATGGATCACGGAAGGAGGCGTCCAAATATTTATTAACGCTGGAAACTCAATGTTTCCCTGAGCGCGACATACGGACACGAAGATCTCGACCTGAGGATCAAGGATATGCATTCGTATCTTTTTTTTTCAAGTTAAATCAAAGTCGAAATGGAGTGCAGAAGGATCTGGAGGCGCAGCTGGGCGGGCAGCGAAAGGTGGTGGCCATGCGTAAAGAAGGGTGGTGCGTGAAGAAGGGTGGTGCGTGACATGGGGTATTTGAAAGAAATCAATTAAAATTAATAATATAATAATGGTATTATTAATTTTGATGATAAAACACTTTTTTGTCCGTAACTTCTTCGTGCGATCTCGGTTTCAAGAACCGTCAGTGGAAGTGTGACCATGACTTCGAGACGGAATTTATGAGTCCAATATTGAATGTCTTTTTCGGGTTTTTGGATCAGGTACCTGAAGCGCTCGAAAAATAATAGATTTAATATTATTATTAAATCTTCGACCCACCATAACTCATGTGTGCGACGTCTGATTGGCTTGTCATCAGTGGCGATATAATCCCGTCATTAATACGGTCGATTCAAGTCTAATGTTGGATACTAAATTCTAGTTCATGGTGCGGGGTCACGAGACACTGAATAATAATATTATTATTCTTATTACGGGATCTTGTATCAGACATATCTCTCTCATACGGTGTCGAAAACACTTATAACTTGAGCTACGGACGTCCGATTGACGTGCCGTCAACTTTTTTGGATTCCTCTTGATGAGATGGAACTTTTGGTATACTTCGCCTGAGGTTTGTACACTGTTGGAATATAGCCGGGTTGGATTGTACCCGAAATCCAACCGGGCCCCTGGAACGGAAAAGCTGATAACTTTCAGACTGGACGTCTGTTTGACAAACCGTCAGCGGCGTTGGTGATCTTGTTGAGAAACGGTCCATTTGAGTATACCCTATGAGAGTTCGGGGGTACAATTGAGATACGTCTGGGTTGGTTCGCACACGAAACCAACTGGGCCTCTGGGATGAAAAGGCTAATAACTCACAGACCAGGTGTCCGATTGACGCGTCGTCTGTTGCGTTGAGACCCCTATGACGAGGCGGTCCTTTTAGATACTTCTTTGTGGGACTTTGAGATACTTGGAGTATCGACCTGTAGCTCATGGAGCGGACCCTCCCAGAGACGAGCGTTCGGAGTACGGAGACCGTGTAGTCGGCTGAGACCTGACGACTACTTGACTGACTCGACTTGGAGTGAGTCGACTAGGCCAGTGGACGGAGCACTACTTTTTTGGGTGCATACCCATGGCGGACGGAGCACTGCCTGTGTGACAGTGCAGACCCGCGGTACTCATCCGGAGAGTACATCTGCAGGCTATTAGGGGGTGTGCACTACTATGTTTGGGTGGCATACCCCGGCGGGAAGCACTACTGTATTTGGGTGGCTGGCCCGCGGTACTCGATAGGAGGAGTACCTCAGCAATCTTAGGTTAGTGAGAAGTACCTCGGAGTCATGACAGGACCACTGTACACTCCAGATACGGGACTCTTCAGCAGTTACGGTTTCGATAATGAAAATCCTGGTTTGATTTGAGTCTATGACCTTTGTTTTTACCTCATGATTGAGATGGGTCACTTGATAACTTAGGTATATGTATGGGCATATACCGGGGTAGTGGTTATCCGTTGATTTCATAATCTTTGTGTTTCCTCCTGATTGAGATGGGATACTTGATAACTTGGGTATATGTATGAGCATATACCTAGGTAGAGGTTATCTGTTGAGATATTCTTTGTGGTTATCCTTGTTGGATTTAGTGAGACCTTTAGGGTCTCGGGGTCCCTACTGAGTATTGTTATACTCACCCCTGCACGGGCTATGCCCGTACCTCGTTGTGTTGGTTGCAGATGACGGGCAGCGCAGATAGAGGCCGGGTGTTCGAGGATTGGACGGTACCCGAAGGTGGACCTCACGACTAGACAGTATCTGGTGGTGGACTTCACGACGAGATGACACTCGGAGGAGGTTGACAGGCGAGAGCATTGTAGAGGCTATCTGTACCTACCCTTCAGGTAGGATCTGTGGTGGACAATTCAGGAGTTGTGCTATCTGTACCTACCCTTCAGGTAGGATCCTTGGTGGATGATCCAGGAGCTTCTTGTCACCTTTTGGTTGTTTTATCTTTTTACTTGTACTTTACAGTTGGGCTTGTATTTCCTGCCCCTTTACTTTCAGCACAGATTGTTTCAGTTTTACTTAGTGTTTTACTTCCTCTTGTACTCTGTGGTGTTTTTTTTACTTTTATAAAGGCAATGCCTTCTCAGTTATCGGGATTTACGCCTTTGGTGCTAGTCGCCAGCCCCTAGCCTATGGAAGGCGGGCTTGGGGTAGTCACGTCACGGGCCCCGAGGACGGGTCGTGACAATGGTCCTCAATCCTGAGGTTTACACTCAACACTTGGTCCTTGTAGAGGACCATCGATACTATAAAAAGTCATTCAGAAGGACATCCCAACACATGCTTCCAAAATTGAGGCAGAAGTTGACAAGATTATCAAAGAAAAATTCATTTGGGAGGTCCAATATCCCAAATAGATGGCCAATATCATCCCCTTTAAGAATAATAATGGGAAAATCATAGTCTTTTTTGATTTTAAGAATCTTAACTGACATTAACTAAAGGAATATTTCCTAGTCCTGATCATAGAACTACTGAGCGATACAAAAGTTAGATATCTGGATCTCTCCTTTATAGATGTCTATTCAGGATACAATAAAATATGAATGGACTGGGAATATGAATAATACACTACCTTTAGGGGCCCCTAGAGAGTATTTTACTATCTATTAACTCCCTTTATCTTGAAGAATTTTTCCACTGCATACCAAAATGCCATGAATCACATCTTCAAACCCTTCCTGGGAAAGTTTTTTGAATTCTATGTTGATGACCTGGTGGTTAAATATCCAAAATGCTCTAACAAACTGGCGGATCATGAAACCATCTTGAACAAACTATGACAACATAGCCTAAGAATGAACCCCTTGAAGTGTGCTTTTAGCATTACCTTAGGGAAATTTCTTGTCTTCATCATATGCCACCTTGGAATCAAAGTCAAACCTGATAATAAAAAGGTTTTCCTTGGAATTTCACCTCCTCACAACCTCATAGTGTTTAGAGGAAATCAAAGACACTTGGCCTAAATTCAATGCTTTATATCCAAACTTGCAGAAAAATTCCTTATCTTCACCTACTTAATGAAAAAGGGGCTTAAATATTAGTGGATTTATGATTTTTTGGAATAATTCTATAGTATAAAGAAATATCTCTTAATACTTCCAGTGATGATGCCACCTATCAAAGGAAGACCACTTCTTTTGTATGTGGAAGCCTTAGAGAGATCACTGAGTGCCTTCCTCGCACAAAATAATGATGTATGCAGTGAAAATAGCCTTTATTATATCATTTGAACCAAGATTAATGTTGAGACTCTCTATTCATATATTGAGAAGATTTTTCTTGTTCTAAACTTTGTAATCCAGAAGTTTAGGCACTACCTACAACATCACGAGGTATGTTTGGTCTCTCATAGAAACTCACTCAAATACATTCTCATCCATATGATGTTAACTGGGCATCCATCATGGTGGGAGATCATCCTATAGTAGTTTAAAATTAAATATATCCTTCAAAAGGTAGTCAAAGTCTAAGCATTAGCATATTTTTGGGCACAACATCCCTTCATGGAAATGACTTCATTGGGTGATGAACTACCTGATGAAGAGGTTTTATTTGTTCAATATGGACCCTAGATATGGGTGATGTATTTTTATGATGCATCTAAAATTTATATAAAGAATAGTATGGAAGACCATGGTCTCAACAAAGTTGTTTTGGGATTCATGCTCATCTCCCCAGTAGAGTTATTCCTACCTCACTCATTATTGCATTCAAAAGGGTGCATGAATAATGAAGCAGAATGTCTGGCTCTCATTGTAGGGCTAGACTTATCACTTCTTGTACAAGTCAATCACTTGATGATAAAAGAAAATTCATAACTTGTAATCAATAAAATAAATGGAAATTATTCCATAAAAATGAAGATTTAATCCCCCTACTAAACCACATTTGGGGACTAATGGTGGGATTCCCTTTGGAACCAATATTGACTCGCATCGCACAGTCGCAAAATGCCCAAGTCGATACACTGGGAAATACGGACAGTGCTCTAGCTGATTCTGAGTAAGATGAAACTTTTATCATAATTTTGCATCACCAAATGGTTTCACCTTTCGTTCAAACCAACATGGAAAATATCAATGAGATTATCCTCATCCTTGAACTATATAGTTCTATTATCAGCTAGATGACACCCATTGTGAACTACCTTTTAAAGGGAGAGATCCCACTAAACATAGTTGGTAGAGATAAAATCTGAAGATGAGAAATTAACTTTGTTCTATATGAAATTATGAATCATAAAAAGTTACTCTAAAAGTGGGACCTTGATGGGGTCCTCCTAAGGTGTATTAATAGAGAAGAGATAGACACTGTCATGAAGGAAGTGCACGCTCGAACCTTCGATGACCACTAGTTAGGATCCAAGATTTGCCATCAAATCTGAAGGCTTGGGTACTACTAGTCCACTATAACGTAGGACTGCACTAAATTAACCAAAGAGTGTCATTCCTTATAGAACCATGAAAACTTTATTCACCAACCCCCAAAGTTTCTTCACACAGCTAAATACTCCTTTCCATTTTCCATATGGGGATTGGAAATCATGGGACAATATCCTCCCATTACGACTAAGGAGTTCAATTACATTCTCACTGAAACTAAATTCTTCTCCAAGTGGGACAAAGTCATACCCCTTAAAGAGGCCAGGGAAAGGAACATTGTTAGCTTCATGAGATCCAACATTATCACCAGATTTGGTGAAGGAAAATGAAACCAATTTATGTTATACTGAATTGGAAAAACTATATCAGGAGTATGACATCAAGTCCAACCATTATTCTTTCTAACATGCAGCTGATAATAGACATATAGAGGCCTTTACAATACCCTATTAAATATACTTTAAAATATGGTAAATAAGGATAAAACTTATTGTTCAGACAAGCTCCTACATGCCTTGTGTGATTACTAGACTACGACCCACACTTCCACACAAGAGACCCCATACTCATTAGTATATGAAAATAAGGTAGTCCTTCCCATTGAATTTCAATTTCCCTTGCTTCGCATTTCCATCTGTGATCAGTTATCCATATATTATAAATCCCATAAATATATGGATAAATTAGAGCAACTGGATGAGAATATATTTTACACCTTGAATCAATTGGAAGTCCACCAAAACCATATTTCATGATCCTTTAACAAAAAAAATAACTAACAGACTTTCCTTGAGGGTGAGATAGTGTTGGTCCTCAGGACTCTGATGATACTCAGAAAGAAACCTCCAAAGTTTGAGTCAAAGTGGGAGGAACCCTATCCATACACAAAGTATACTCTAATAGAGCCTATTATTTGATCTCAATGTATAGGAAGCTTGCCATGGCCCCCACTAACACAAGGTTCATGAAGAAGTATTTTGTGTTATCATAGGAAAAAATCATCCTAATCTCATGACATTAAAACACATGGTACATCATCCTAATTTCATGATGTTAAACTACATGGTACATCATCCTGATCACATGATGTTAAAATTTATGGTACATAATACTGGTCACATGATGTTAAATTTCATGGTACATCTTTTGGAACTCATGATGTTAAAATTCATGGTACATCATCTCGATCGCATGACATTAAATTGAATGGAACATCCTCCAAATAACATGACATTAAAATGCATGGTACATCATCCTGATCGCATGATGTTAAATGACATGTTTCTTCATCATAATAAAATGATGTTAAACTTCATGGTAAATCATCCTTGCATTATGACATAAAATTTCATATTCAGTCTTTATCGCATGACCTAAAAAGCATGGAATCTTTTTCTAGGTCACAAGACAATAAACTTGATGACACCAATGTCCTCATTATATGACATTAAACTACACAGAACCATAATTTTCTCATTCTAGGGGAAATATCCCTTAGAATTGGTCATCTACCAAGACATATTCATGAACTATGTGTGTCTTGATTCCTTTCATCACAGGATATGTAGTGATGCCTAGACCTCTTTCATTATTCCCATCAGCAAGTTTCCCTCCATTCATAAGATGATTTTCTTACCAAACTTTGGCATCAAGGCCTCTTTTCACATCAGGGTTATGTTTCTTACTAGTCCATAAAATTATCCTTCTCATAAATACAAGTCACAATCAACTTGACTGCATGACATTAAACCGCATGGTACATCATCCATTTTGCAAGACAATAAAATGCATGACACCAATGTCCTCATTGTATGATGTTAAACTGAAAAGCACCATAATGTTCTTTCCTGAGAGGAAATATCCCTCAGTATCAGTCACCAACCATTCCATATTCAAGAACTATGTGTAGTTTTATTTCTATCCACATAGGATATGTAGTGATTCCTGGATTTTATATCCTAGTCCAGCCACCCCAAAAGTAAAAAAAATGCCTCCTCCTTGTGTATGGGTCATACCTACACAAGGAGATCTCCTCAATAACTATGTATGGATTGATTCATAAAATCACAAGATATGTAGTGATGTATAGAACTCATGACCTAGTCCTAGATGAAACATGTAGGAAATGATCTCTCCCCAGCATATAAACTAAGTCAATGAAGGGAACTCTAAAGAAAGTTCTATTTAAAGGTCCATTTCAATTAAAACGCCCTCCCCCTACACATGAGTCAGATCTATGTAAGTAATCACATTTAGAACTACATTTGGATTGATTACTATACATAAAGAATATGTAGTGATGCCTGGATATCCAATTTTGGACCCAATGAAACAATCAAACAACCAATAAAAAAAATGTCCCCCTCTACTTATAGATCAGATCTGTGTAGAGAGTTCCAATTCATAATTATGTATAGCTTCATTCCTATCATCACAGGATATATAGTGACACCTAAATCTCTAATACTGGGTCTAGCTACAATGAAGGATAAAAATTCACTCCTCCCTATATATGGTTCATATCTTATAAGTTTTTTTCTAAGAACTTCATATGACTTTATTCTCATTTTGATGAGATACATAGAGACTCCTATATTTTTCATCTTTTTCTAGACACCACAAATGAAAAATTCCCATATCCTTTGTTTTATCACCTATGTGTGGAGGAATAAACCTTTCCACCCCTTATTTCTCACAATGAGCATAGCTCAAGTGGGATTAGGAGTTTCAGTAGGGGATTCCCTGCATGATCAAGGTGTATCAATCCAGATCAGTTTTTCCATGGTCCTGGTAGAAATAATTTAAAAGGCAAACAAAATTTCCTTACTGTACGACATTAAATTAAGTGGTCAAAACCAGTTTGAAAACTACATATGGATTGATTCATTTCATTTCAGTATATGTAGTGACACCCAGGTCTTTAATCTTTGGTCCATCCACAACATTTTTTCTTAATTTTGGGGAACTCGTGTCCTTGACACGTGATAATAAACATCATGGAGAATTTTCTTATTGTATGACATTAAACTGTATTGTTCCTCAAGAACTACATGTGGATTGATTCTCATTTTGATGAGATATGTAGTGATTCCTGGACCACATGTCCTAGTCTTAAATATAAGTAAAGAAAAAAATTCCCTATATCCTATATACAAACAAAGATATATGCAGAAGATATCAAGTTTCGGTTCCTCATTCAAGGATCTATCAAGGAAATAGAAATAACCCTCTACATATGTGTTAGATCTATGAAGGTAATTTCACACTCCATGTACAATCATGTTATAAATGTTTCTTATGAACCCATAAAAATTCCTTCCACTCATCATAATTTTTTCCCTAGGAAATTTCAAATCTTCATAATATTTATCTGGCCAACAAAAATGGAGGGTCAATGTCCTAAGGTCACCTTTGTTTAACTATACAAAATATGCCCCAGTTGGCTATACATAAGTCACCCACAAAAAAAGCCTATCAACCAAAGAAAAATTCATCCCTGGGAAAGGCCTCTTTTATCTCTATAATTCCCAATGGCATTTTTACCCCATATCATTTCTCATAATCTGAGAATCCTCAGAATCATGGTTTACAATTTCTTTCTCCCTCGCTTCTGAGGCATGTTGAAACATCCCAACCCAACAAGCCTCCTGTTACTCATCGTTTATATGAAAAATGGTCCTAGATTTATCACTTAAAATTGAAATACCCCATGCTAACTTCACCGCATGTTGTTAAACTACACGATTGATGTTATAATCGCATGACACTAAACCGCATAATTTTCATAACTACATGCGGATTGATACCTACCACTATAGGGTATGTAGTGACACCCAAATATCCAATATTTGGTTCATCTACAGCAAAATTTAAAATATCACTTTCCCTATGCGTGGGTCAAACCTGCATGAGGGACTCTATAAGAATTATGTATGTCCTGATTCTCACTTAGATGGTATACTTAGTGATAACTGAATCTCATATCCTAGTCTAGAAACAATAAATTAAAATTTATTCACTCTCCTATACGTGAGTTAAATCTACATAGTAGGGTTTAATATGTGTCTCACCTCACTTGTGAGCTCAAATTCAAAATAAATCCCCCTTCCCCATGAAAGTGTTTGATCGATGCATGGGGAAACCTTCCCAGAATTATGTATGGTTTCATTCTCATTTTGAAGAGATATGTAGTGATGTCTGGACCTTATATCTCAGGACTATCCATAAAAAATAATAATAATAAAATAAATCCTTCTTTCCTATGTATGGTTTAGACCTACATAAGAGAAACAATTTTTACCCATTCTTAGGAATTTTCAACATGAAATTATCTTTTCATGTTTAGGAACCATTCATTCCACAAACCAAAATTTGTGTCCAGGGAAGTATAAATCTCCATAAACCTATCTAGACATAGTAAATGGAGGGTTAGTGTCCCAAGTACACCTTTGTTTGACTATGAAAAATATTCCCCAGTTGGCTCTGCATAATTCGCCCACAAAAAAAGGTATTCCAATCAAAAGAAAATTCATCCCCAGGAGATTATTTTCCTATATATGTATTCCCCAGAAATGTTTTTTATCCCACGTCACTCATTAGATTCAGAATCCCCAAGAGTATAGCTTAAAAACTTCTCCCTTAATTCTTGAGGATGATGGAATATTCTTGGAAATATTACCATGAAAATGGAAATTTTTTTATCCCTCGATCAAATATAAGTGACACTAAATTATATCCCTCTAATTTCCTCACTAAAATACATTAAACTAGATGTTACATGTTATATATGCATGAAATTAAACTAAACAATGATCTATCCCTTTTGTACACAATCCAAATTCATGTAGGATTGGTTTCTCATTCATGGATAGTGCTGATACAGATTCCCTCATCATTTTCAAAAATCATTCCCTTGACAATCCATACTTTTTAGTCTTGAAAAATATAAATTTTTATAAATTACCGATCCATCAGAAATTGAGTTTTGGTGTCCTAAGAACACCTTTGTTTGACCATGCACAATATGCCCTAGTTGGATCTACATAAGTCACCCATAAAAAAAGGCCTATCTATAAAACGTAAATTCATCATAAGGAGAGGCTTATCCTATCTCTATAGGCCCCTAAAACATCATGTTGGAAACCATTATTATGGTTACTCCTTTCATACTTTCCCTGTATCATGTCTCAAATTCAAAAATAAAAAAACCATGGTCTAAAAATCCCTCATTCATGCCTGAAGAATATTGGGACATTCTTGACCAATAAGACTTATTGGGGTTATCACCCCATGATTCATGGTCAAATTTACTCGACCTAAAACATCAGTTGCATTAGTCTAGTTTTAAATAATCTAAACTACCCGCGAGTTGCAAAATTCTCTAGGTAGGAAAACCCGTAAAGGGAACCCTAGGTAAAAGTCAATTACCTGCTCACTAATCCAATTCTTTACATGGTTTAAGAAAAAATAGAGAAATAAATCAAAAATATATATATAAAACTTGTTAGGTTGAAAACCCTCAAAGGTAAACCTAATAAAAAGTCAAATTATTCCCATTAAACCCACACTAAAGTGGAGTTAGGAAAAATTTAGGGAAGTAAAAAAAGACACAAAGTCTGTAGGAATCTCCATGTAACCCTAGAAATAATAAAAACTATGCTCACTGAGTCCCTTGGATCCGGAAAAAAATGATAGAATTACATGATCATGTTAATTTGATTATCCCGTGTTAAAATTTCAATTGACGTCCCATGGAGATTATCTTTCAAAATATAACCAGTTGTGATTAATTGGCATGGTTGGATAAAATAAAGGATTAGAACTAAAGACGTAACAATTTTTCATTTATTTATTGAATGATAATAGAGAATAATACACATCATGTAGTCTCTATCTAATTCTACTAAAGAAGAAAAAAGCACATAATAGTTGAAAGGGATACAATGAAGCTCAGCTCACTTAAAAAAATTGGTTCTTTACCTAGATTTGGTTTCAGATATTGGGAAAATCTATTTAATGATGGCCATGATATCTCATCCCTTATGCTTGATGACTTCAAAACTTGTATTTTTTGATGAAATATATTCCTTTAACCTAGCTACATAAGCCTCACATTATCATAGATCCATATTTTTTGTGACCACTTGATCATAATATCATTCTTCTTCAGTAATTAGGTGATGTAGCTCAACGGTAGTATCCTTTAAGGCTTCCTTGTGATGTTTGGAAACATTAAACTAAATAAGGTCACATTCAAAAGTAGATAAGACTTCTAGAGTAGTAAGGATCTAGTGGATCAGGATATGCAGGTGTCGATAACCAAACCCACCAGAGCCTAAACCAAGGAAATTTTTTTTAAGGTTATCTACCCTGTTATCCATTTCCTTTAGGGGGTCTCTGTAATGATAGTATAAATTTGGTGCCAAGCCTATTTTCACATAGCCTTGTGTTATATAGAAATGATGGGATCCTGACCCTGTTCACTTGATTCCATGGGTATGTAATCTATAATTACAGTTACAATAGATAAGATTGTGTTAAATAACAACTTCAAAGTGGGAAAATATTCCATCTCTTCCTCTTGTCTAGTCTCGAGAACCAGGATGATAGGCCCAACATCAATTGGGGGTGTTACCAAATTCATTCCACTGGGATCAACTTCCGTAGGGGTGATAGAGGAAAACATCATATCTACATTGCCTTCAGTAATGGGGGAGCTGGAGGATGAGGGGCCCCTTTGAAACTGATGTAGAAGGTGTGTCAGGCATAGAAATAGGATAGGCTAGTGGTTTATGCACCATTTGTATTTCCTTCCCTAATATCCCATCAGGATAGAACTCCATCCACATTATGGAATAATTCCATGATATATTTATGGGGATTTACACACAAGGAAATGAAATTTTCATGCCAAAATCTCTATGCATCATCATCAACCATAGTTGGAGAAATATAACTGGGTGTGACTTTTTAATCTGGGGAAGAGGAAAAGGGGAAAATTGTTGTATACATCCAAATTTTCATGTGAATATTTAAGGATTTAAAGTTCACAGATGGATACTATGTCTACCCATGTATTCAGAGTTCCATGTCATGAATAGATGATGTAAGAGCATTCCTCCAAAGTACCTTTATCATTATTAACCACAATTCCCAAAGGTGTGGGGTAAGGGGTAAAATTAAAGTGGGAAGGATCACTTAACATCTCAAAATTTCCATCATGGCCTAAGGGTTTCAGGTGAACCGTAGAAATATTGAGTAGTATAGTGTTAAAGAAAGAATGGAGGATAATTTTGGTATGCTAATATTCATATCATTGATAGTGTTTCGCTACCCAACCATATAATAATTGGAACAGCCCACATAGACAATGTGAATACATACCTTCATTCATATGGCCCAAATAATTCTTAAATACGAGCAAGGATGGTTACATCTAAGTTGATGGGTTTTCCCACCACCAGTTTGGATAGAATCATCTAGGTATAGACTCTAACAACAATATAGGCATCATTGGATGGGAAGATCCATCCACACAAGAACATGGAGAAAAATACTTCGAGTCTAAAGTCTAGAGATATGTCTGGCAGGGTTCTATATCCCCATGTAGTATGTTGAACTACCTAAAGAGAAGAATATTATGAACCCTAAATACCTTGTGATGGTTGGTTCATGTGATTCCTGGTACATCTACCCTTTGAATTTGTACTACTAGCCAAAAAAAATATTTATCTAATCACTTAATGGAATAAGTGAGCAGGTATTCAGATGATGACCTAGGTATTTCTCTACCATAGTTATTAAGTCTCTGTATAAAGTAGGGTTCTATCTAGTATCCTCCCAAGTATTGTCATCAAGGAGTAATTTTTCATACATATTACCAAGAATGGGTATTCCCCCTAACTGGTAGACATCCCATAAGCTGAACTATACTTCATCATGTGATAAATGGAGAGTGTTAATGATCAAACACCAATGACTAATTAATTCGGGAAATATCTTGGAAAATGAATAAACTACAAACTAAGAGACCCATATATCTTGGTATAATCCAATGAACTCTAATTGTTTAGGTAATTTCATGCAATTCTAGTGCACCCAGAATGACCAAGCCCTTTCATCTGAGAAACTCCCTCCAGACCAAAAGTCCCACTTACAGCTCCATCCTCTATTGGTATTGCCTCATGAGAGTTTGAAAATGGATGGATAATATTGAATTGTGTATTGTAAGGATATTTTATGGATGTGTTGTTTGCTTTGAGTCCATAGAGTTCCATACAGAACAAAAACTTTCTCTTGACCTAACTCAAAAATGATTTTCCTTATAGAAGAGATGTTCACTTGGGCATGATCCTAAGACATATCAAACCAAGAATATGGGATATTATGATAAAATATTGGATGAAGAACATCATCATGAATTTAGAAGTTGTAAAGTGGTATTTGGTTGGAAAATGTGTGATTTAGAAGCTCTGGTGAAAGAAGGTTCTTTGGAATACCCTCCTGAGGGATGATGTGATATCGAAGATTATCTTAAATATTATCATCCATGGAAGTTCATATTATAATCATAGTCATTGAGGTAGAATCCATATCCACTTTTCCCCTATAATGAATCATCAAAAATATATGATATTCATTAGAGAAGGATACAAAATAATGAGAATATGGAAATCTATATTCCACTTTGCCCGCAAACTATCAATTCACGAAGCATTGGTCCACAAACCATTAGTTCGTGAAGCACTGGCCTACACAACATTGTAAAATGAAGAGTTGTCCCACAATTCATTCAGTTCATGGAACATTCCATCCATGTAGAAACTATCTACTCACAATACAGAAATCTAATTTACCATTTGTGGGTGATGAGGCACAGTTTGAAGAAAAGCCATCTGCAAATGATAAATACTATGCAGAAGCAGTGGGTAATAAAGAGTTCATAGAAGAATTAATTTTTTAGAGAAATATATAAAGAAAAAATGATTTAGTTCCCCTATTTATAGGTTTGTTCCCCTTTAGAAATTCCACTTGCATAATGAAAACCAGTTCAAAATAGGACCAATTTCTACATCGAAACAACCTCTTATTCTTCCCAATCAGAACTCATTCTAATGGGGGAATTTTTTGGGTCTTGAAAATTCCACATGTATTAAAAAGAGAATATAAACTTGTAAATAGGTAAAAATAAACCCAGAATAATATTTTTAAGGGAAATTTTCAAAGGGGACAAATCCATTAAGAAAAGTTCGGGTCCACATAGTAAAAAATACTACGTGGACCACCGCTTCACATGGCCTTCTGCCACATCACAAAGTACCCTAAAAATGAAATCATTCACAAGATAAAATGGTAAGCCTAGTTTACATAAATGAAACCATGTCATTTTCTGGGCCATGTGGTGATTTCCACCCCTGCAAATGACCGCACCTTGTGAATGAAATCGTTTGTAGGATGAAACGGTACCGCCAGTGCCTGCAAATAAAACCAAGTCATTTTTGGAGCTAAGAAGTGAATTAATCCCCAAATAAATACCTACCCCATGAAAAAAATCATTCATGGGACAATATAGTGCCACTAATTCCTATAAAAGAAACCAACTTTTTTTTGGGTTCGGATGGTGATTTCCACCCTCGTGAATAACTACCCCCACAAAAAAAATCATTTGCGGGTCAGGGTATCCTCCTTGGGATCTTGAAAACAAAGCCTCATATCCAACCATATATGAATGGACATGCTGGTATCTAGTCCCTATGTTATTCTACAAAATATCTGTAAGGGGGGATAAGGAAGGGAGGAAAAAGAGAATGAAGATACGTGCAATGAGAAGGAGATGCTAAAAGTGGAACCTTGGAGACGAATTGGGAGAGAACCATCAATTCCTAGTAGGTAAACCCACCGCATTTCCTTAAGGAGGAAATAAAAATCATCCAACCATTCACAAAATTAAAACCCCTTTCTAAACACCATTCCACATGGTATAAATAAATTTCCCCTTTGAGGACCATTAACCAACATATAAAACACTAGGTGAGCAGAACCCTGCCCCATATATAAAAATGATATGCATGAGAAACTTGGCCCCATGAATCAAAATGCTATGTGGGAAGAACCTATCCCCACATAGAAACATGCTATGTTGAAAAAACCTAGATATTTATAGAAAAATTCTCTAAGTATGGTGCCCTCGCCCATATAGAAACATTCTATGTGGAGGGAACCTCATCCCACATAAGAACCTACTATGTTGAATGGGGAATCCTAGGGTGTTCTACTCTCCACCTCCCATCACTCCCAACTGTCAAATCATCTGACCCCACTTTGGCCCCTCCATGAACCAGTCTAATGACATCCGGACAAGGCATATTCCAAATACACCTGACATGTATGATCATATTATCAGTCACATCATTTTACCCTCTTTATTCTACATACTCATGGTAAGTGAAGTCATGTTGATAGCCTCTATGATAAGGTGGACCCTAAAATGTCTTCTATTCTACATTCTTGTGGTAAATATGGTTCTAACTTCGGATTTTCTCATGTAAACCTTTTCATTCTAGGGATTGAGGGGAACCAATGGCCTTTCACTTCGATGGGGGCTAGTTCTGGACACTCACATCCTCCTCAGGGACCACTAGGGAATACCTTCTAGACTAATCCTCTAGTCTTTCTTGCAATAGGTATCACTCTATCCTCTTCAGCTCCCCAGGTTAACAAAACAAGTGAGGATATGGGAACTTCAATGCTCATTCTCTCTCCCTTTGGGCCCATATTTCATCCACTAGTGGACGAGGTGGATCATGTGATCTTCAGATATACTACTTCTTCTTGTTTCTCAAACTGAACATGAATCACATGGGATTAGAGGTTAGCAGCGATCATGAAAAATTCATGATCCAAAACATTTAATGGGCCTCTTATATGGTATAATCCCCAATCATGATTAATTGAAATCCTTCCAAGTGTAATCCCCAATAAAAATTATCATTCCAAAAACATGGACCTTCTATATGATATAAGCCCTGAAACCATGCCTTAGACTTTAAAGGTCCATATTCATAGTGAAGAAACACCTCAATGGGCCTCTTATATTATGCAATCCCCAATCATGCTCAAGTGTTATTCCTATATGGTGTAATCACCAACCCTTAACAAACTACGTGGTCTTTGATTCCCAACTAACCAGGATATGTAGGAAGCCTCCCTAAGGTCCAAACCCAACACCCAAATTTACCCTAATGTTTATCAACCCAGATTCCCAGTAGGTCATATCAACCTAGGATACCACATCTCTATTGGGTCCCCCAGGATGCCTCGGTGCTAGTCCCACACAAAAATTTGACTATGCACCTTTTTCCTAGATGTCCTTGTTGCATGACGTTAAAATGCATGGTTTGGTCCTAGTCCCATGACCTTAAAATGAAATGTTTCCTATTTAGTGGCACCAAACTATGTGGTTTATTATTCCTCTCATGAGGATATGTAGGAATCCCATCATATGGGTTCGATCCTAACATCAAAACAAATTCTATCTCTTTGGATGATAATAAACTTTAGAGTTCCCCATGTGGATTAAAACCAGTATTGTCCTAATTAATGAAAAAATAATCTCTAATCCAACCATAAAAGGGTTTCGTTGATGGAAAACCTCAAATACATGCATATATCCCTATCGATGGATAACCTCGAATACATACATATGATTTTGAACCCATTCATGTTCATAATTGATCGTTACCTCAAGGTGATCCGTATTATACATACTTGGGAAAGAACAAAGTATTTGTGAACATAAATTAAATCTATAAGAGATTCCTAGAATAGGTAACTGTTCCCCCCAAAAGGGTGTGATGAGACCAAGTTCTAATTCTCTTGACCAATGTGAGTTCTTAAGTGTCATTGTCCAAGTTCCCTAATGAATGCCTACTTTTGGGAAGTAGGTCCATGAGTCTTCATGGATATGTTATCCATTGGGTGTTTCTAGATCCATTAACAAAACCCATTAGATATCGTTCGGATATGGTTCACCCTACGTGAATAATTTCACATAATTCAACACCCAATATCAACCGTCGGGTGTGTGAATATGTCATCAAAAACAGGGTTTCCAACACATATATTTTTTGTTCATGGAATAGTATAATGCACAAGAACTTATAATATTCCAGAAAATTTGAGTTGGTGAGAAGTTTATCCATCTCTAATATGGATCTAAGTGATATTGTTGAAATTATATAGGTTTCTATTTATATAATAAATAAGATTATATCTTTAATATCTTATCTAGATTAAAAAATAGATAATGAATTTAATTCAATTTACTAATCTCTCACTATTTTATTGAAATATGATAGACCTCACCATTGGTATCATAATATCTTGTCACTTAGAAATTCTACTGGTAGGGATTCATCCATTCCTTCTCATAAACCAAACATTGGTTATAAAAGTTGCTTGAAGAAATTTTGGAATATGTAACTTTCCAACTGCATTAACTCATAGATCATCTACTCATTTAGTGAAATATCCACTATTGATATCCTAGACTTGGATTTCCTCAACACTTTTCTCTAAAATGGTGTCGTAAAAAATGTGGCCATTACACCCAATACTGATTTAGTTAAGTTGGTCCAATACGCTTATAGGAATTCCTAGATAAAAGTGCCCATACATTGGCCATGAAAATACTTAATTATACAGTTGTATTCTTATTCAATTAATAAAAGTCTTGTCTAACTTAATATTTAATTTGAATGATTTTTATCTTTATTTATAAATTATCTATTTTATCTTAGCACATTCTTGTTAATATTAAGGTAATTTTACTTAAGTAATTAACCATGTCTAGATAAAATTTACACATATTTTCAATTTTATTTTAATTTCATATTTCATGCTTGTGAATTAAATTATTTAATGATTTAAACATACATAAATAATAAATCATGCAACTAAAAAAATAAAGTATAATGAATGTGATCTTTTCTAATGGTTAGTTTATCCATCGGATGACAAACATATAATGATAAAGCCTTAAACATTACATAACCTTGATTTTTAAGTCAATAATTCATTTTTACACCCCAAAGATCTTTTAGGTTTATAGTTTTAGAGAATTTTTCCATAAAACCTATATAAATAAATATTACACCACAAATGGGACACATCTAATTGGTATCTATTCTTCCCATAAAACAAAACTTTTATAATATAACTAATTTTATTTTCTTGGCATATGTTCACAATTTTCTTCTTGACCTCATCCATGTCCATGGTCATCCTTAAAACCCTATTAAAAATATTTTAAAATGTGGTATGAGAATAAAAATATCATTAAGGTACATATGAAAATAAATAAATAAACATGTTATTTCATGAATACTTACACAAGAGAAATTCAAAATTAAACTTTGGGCTCAAAATAAACATTTTATTACCCAAGAAATAAACTTTTATACCGAATGATTTTCATAAAACATTTCATAAGAAATATTAAAGGTAAAATAAAACAAAGGTTACTTTAGAATCATGAAAAAATTATGAAAAAATTTTCAAAAAAAAAAGTTATAAAATTAACCCTTACTAAATATCATATAATTTCCTTTAAACATAAGCTCATCAGTAATCACATATGATCATAAAATCAAGAAAATTCTATCGTAAGATCATGGAAAATTAGGAAATGTGGCAGTAATACAAAACATGACATAATTGTAAGTCAAGGATAACTGCCAATACAACATCAATTGGTGGACAGAGTCCCATAGTGGATTAGGTTTACTCCCGAATCTTGTAGATAAGGTCTCCTGAGACAAAAAATTTACCCAAATCATTAAAGCACTATCTGGGTGCACGCATCATAACATGTTCATGATTATGTGTTCCATAAAAATTAAATTATTCATAAGGAATAAATATAACAATTACCCATAGAAATAAATGGGTTTTATAATATTTCCTTATATCATAATCAAAAGAGATTTCTTAAAGAAGGAATTTGAGAAATTATCATAAGGCATTTATTACCCTGTCAAAGGAAGGGAGAATAAGCTAGGTGTATATGTGAGAGACATATATAAATAATTTAAAATCATAATATAACATTAAATATAGATATTAAGTGATTGAGAGATAGAATGTTCATTACCTAAAAAAGTGGTGGTTCAGAGAGATCCCTTGCACCCATAAGCAAAACATTTACAGCTATCACAATATTCATTCCATTTAAAAACTTTTTTTGAAAATAATTATAAAAAGGAGAAAGTGAGTTTTTCTTTGAATAAAACAAGGAATGTTATAAATAAATCCAAATATCAAAAACTTTTTTTAACAGTGAAAAATCCATTGACATCGTATGCATTAAAATAAACCATTCCTTTTTATATTTTGTAAAGAAAATCAAAACATTCTCTATAAAATATATAAAATATTACTTTAAAAAAATGAAATATAGAGATAAAATTTAATTTATAATTATTTAATGTTTATATAAATACATCCATAAAATAATTTTTAATAATATGGACATTAAAGATAAATATTTAGAATATAAAACTTTAAAATATTTAAAATGAGGTTTTTAAAGTATTGTGCCCCTATGTAAAACCTTAAAAATATTCCCTTTTAAAGAAATTAAAGAAAGTAAAATATGTTCAAAATGAAATTTATCATCCATTGAATCATAAATAATAATTTTCTTGAAACATTTATAAGAACATGGAAATGGAAGAAAAATAATTGGAAGGGAAACTTTAAAGAGATATTTTTAAAAGAAAGTATCTTACCTCGAGTCTAACTAATCAAATACATTCTTTATATACATAAATAATAAAATTATATTAGTTAATTAATTTATTAATAACATTATTCAATTTTATTATCCCTTTTATTTTATTTATTATCAAGTTATATTCAATTACTTAATCATTTAATTTCATGTCGGTTGTTTTGATGATATTCGGCTGAGGAGTCGAAAATGACTTCGGAAAGTTGAATTTATTCAATGGGGTCATTATTTCATCATCTCAAGAATAATAATAATTAAATAATTATCATTTTTATATATAAATAATAATTTTAAAAGAAACCATGAAATATGTTTATAAAAAATGGACTACGTTACAATCATGGAAATAGTAGGTCATACGTATGCATGAGTTACATTTCCATTTTTCAATGATCATGATGGAAACAAGTTAAGTGTTATTTTATATTTATATAATAATAATTATATCAAAAAATTTATATTATTTATTTAAATATACATATATATACCATTTTTTTTATGTGGAAATGAAAGATGAATCACATCTCTTCATAGAGGTGGTAATCCACTGGTATGCATGAATGACGTTATCATCTTTCTATGAATGAAAATGTAAGTAAATATATGATATATTAATTTTATATAATTATAAGTATTTCATTAATAATATATATATATATATATATTAAATCCATCATCATAAATATTCATGAAAGGCGATGATGGAAAGTGAATTACATTGGTTCGTGAGGCGGTAGTCCTCCATACACATAAACAGTGGTTTTGTTTCCCATTTGATAGAAGAGGAGATAAATTAAGGTTATTACATTAAAATAATAATATGTCAGTATATTTTATATAATTATGTTATTATATCATCATGGTCTAATAATATTTTAATTATTTGTAATAATAAATAAAACAAAAATACTCGGTTAATAATGAAATATCTTCTTCGGACAACCTCTTTAGGTTTACACCAAAATCTTTCTTAGCATGGTTTTCTAATAAAAAAAGACAATAGGACATGGGAATGGAATTAAGAAATATATTTGGGTAGTTCTTGGTTGAACCAAAAGTATTTTAAAATGTGAAGAAAAGTGGAGAGGAGGTGTCCTTTTATAAGTGAAGGGAGGGGTACATTTTGAATTTCATAAAGTATTAAATTAATATAAATTATTTATCATAGAAAAATGTCTCCAAAATTATATATTCAGAATTTATGATGAGGGTGGGTTGAAATAGCCTCATAAAATAAAATTTGGAGAATTTTAGACTATTTTTACCCTTATCTTTTTGTTTTAACCCCCCCCCCCCCGTAAACCATTTTTTACAATTACTGTGAGAATTTTTTTTTACCCTTTATGGGTCAAGATAGTTACTATAAAAAGAAAATTGGACAATAAATGAAACATGATTGATATTTTAAACTATATTCCAATCACTTAGATAAATATTTCATTTTTAATAGTATTAAATAACTTAATAAAATATTATTTATTATAAAATAAGATTAATGTAATTTTTAGAACTAGTTAGTTAATTTGACATAGAAAAAAATTTGAAAAAAACAGAATATTAATATATTCCCTTAACACATATATAACATATTATATTTATCTATAAAATTCATGGATCACAATAATTATTTCAAATTATATTACTTTTAATATTTTTAAAATTATTTATTTTATTTTTCTATTAATTGAATAAATACCATGTCGGTGTTGCGTAAGTATTTAAAAAAATTATATAATCACTAAAAATGATAAATAAATCACCATCATGAAAATAATTTAATTATTCTCAAAATAAAATTTAATATTAATTCACAACTTATTTTTATACCTATGTGAACTTATAAGATAAATTTAAAATCAAGAGAGTTACATTTTATCTTTTTCTTTACTTAAAATATTATATAAATCACTTTCATGGATAAGTGTCCCATACACAAAAAAATATCAAGAATAAAGTGATAAAGGTAAAAAAATTACTTCATAGAATAATATTTAAGATGAAAATTTGTGTCCTTATCACTTAGTTTTAACTTAGGTTGACCTAATTTACCCTTTTACCATGGTGAAAAATTATTACTATTTCTACTATTCATTATGACCCAAAAATAATTTAATCGTACTAAATAATATAAACTGTGATTATTTAAAATATTTAATCCATTTTTTTCAAATTCAATCTATATAATTGGTAGAAATTCATTTTATAATATTCCCATAAAGTGAGATGAAAATAAGGTTTTTCAGAAAAATACATTCTTCAAGCAATAGATGATCTTATATTAACTCTATGACTAGAAATCATCATTGAATGAAATTAAATTAAAATAAAAAGATGTATAACATATAAATTTAATTTAAATATTTCTTTATTATGGGATATTTTAATTAATTAAAATGGATAAACTTTATGCACTTAAAAATAATTTTCAGAAAACTATATTTTTAAACATAAAAATAAACGTATATCAAAATCATGAAAATTGATGATTCAATTGAAATTAATTAAATTTTTATAAATAAAATGGTTCAATTTTAAATTTAATATCAAATATAAAATATAATATAAATTTTAAATTAATTTATTTAATGAAAAGAAATGATAGTATTTAAAAAATCAATAATTTTCACTATTCACTAAAAAATCAATCATTTCAAAACAAATATCAAAATTTCACCATAAGTTAATTTTGATATGATTATTTAAAAAATTAATTTCATTTTATCAAATACATTTTCTAATAATTCTATAAATTAATTATAATATTTACTCACAAAAAGCAATAAAACCCATTTTTGAAGAAATCGTATTTTTTAAAGAATAAAATGTCTATTAAAAATTGAGTACTTGTTTCCTAATAATTTATCAATAAATTTATATTTACTAATAAATTTTTATATATATAATAAAAATTTTAATCATATTCATACCTTCTAATTTAATGTCTAGGTTAAAATGGTCATATTTAAATAATTAGGGTTCATTTAGGCTTGGTTTTGTGTGTCATATACGCTACCGAACATAATATTATTTTTAAAATATATGGGTGTTACATTATTAACACATTTAATAAATTAAATCCTGAAATTTTAAAATAAAAATTAGTAATCAAAGGCTTGATATTTTAAAATGCCTTTTTTGAAATCCCACATCGTAAAAAGGGTAAATAAAACTTCTTCTTTAAAAGAGGAAAAATGAAATATAAATACTATCTGGAATAACACATACTAGGTTTTAAAATAAGAGAGCATTAGTGGGAAGTAAAAATATAGACATGGAAGAAAAATAATGTCCAAAATACCAATAGAGAGTGACATATAAAATTTATCATAAGAAAGTGAATGATTATGAGAAAGTTAATGACCCCAAAACCATAAACCAAAGAGTTTTGAGATAGACTATCTATTAATAAAAAATAAAGGTAATATAATTAAATTTTTATTTAAATATCCTTTTTCTAGAGTTTGAGTAATTTATTTACTCTCTAGATAAATTACATGAGTAAATAAACTTACTCGATAAGTATAATTTCATCCTTTAATCAATTTCTACTAATCTCATCTTTTTCTCTAAATGATGAGTATTCAAGATTAATTTTGTTATGCCTGAAGCACTAAAATTAGCTTATAATGGATAAAATAATCCAACAAAATGATAATATTATATTCATTGTATCTTTATAAATTAACCAAAACCTAAATGGTTATCATAAGGTATGATAATTCTCAAATTGAATAATTAATTATATAATGAAATATAACATCAATCTCTAAAGCCGCAATAATAATTCCCAAAGTTAAAATTAGATTATTTGGTAAATTAATAACCTTGAAATTCTTCAAAATATTCTTGAATAAGGTTTAAATACAAATATTATAATTATTTGATCAAAAATTCTTCCAAGATACATTTAGCATTTATCTTTAAATAATAACAATCAATCTTAATATATCATACAAAAAATGTATATTCCCTAATCATATAATCTCCAAGATATGCTAATTATTTCCATATATAACCTGAATTACCATAAAGTTACATTAAAATCATATATGCATCCAAAATATAATCCAACATTTATTCCTAAAATATCATATAATTTTCCCCAAAATAATTAACTTCTTCAAAAATAACATGAGTCGCATATTCACCAAATCACTTTTCAATCCCATGGTTATCTATATCATATTTTCCCAAATTATAATAACCCATAATTACCTCATCATTAAAGATCATATAAACCCTAAAGGTTATCAATGCATTTAAAAAAAATTCACATAATTTAAATTAATTCAACCTCAAATAATACTTCATGTTAAAACTAAGGTTAACATATACCTCAACTCAATAAAATGTATCCCAAAATGTAATTAATCACATTAAAATACCATCACTTCAAATATAAAAATGGGTGTCTAAGATTTTAAAATTATGATCAACCTTAAAATTATAAACCCATGATGGTATCTATAACTATAAATATTACCTCTCATGAAATCATAATAATCTCTAAAGTTGTTTAAACCCTACTCTGATGCCAACTATAAGGACCCAGCCTTAAACATTACACAATATTGAGTTTTAAGTTAAAAATTAATTTTCTTACATCCCAAATATATATTAGGTTTATATTTTTAGATAATTATCCCATCACCCCTACAATAATAAATAATACATCACAAATTGTACACTTCCACTTAGTCTCCATTCTTACCCCAAAATAAATCTTTTCTGCTATAATAAGTTTTATTTTCTTGAAATAGTTTCACAATTTTAAATTTAACTTCATTATTTTCCCTACCCATCCTTAAAACCCTATGAAAAACATTTTAAAATGTGGTATGATCCTAAAAATACCAGTAAGGGACATATAAAAAGATAGAAAGAAACTTGTTAGTTCATGAATACCTACACAATATTGTTTTTCAAAATTAAAATTTTGGTTCAAAATGAAAATTTTATTAACCAAGGAATCAAATTTTATACCCAGATATTTTAATAAACTATTTAATAAGAAATATTAAAGGAAAAAATAAAACACATAAAGTTTCGTTTTTAATCATGAAAAAATAATGAAAACATTTTCAAAAAAAATTACACATTTCACTATTATGAAGTAACATATACTTTCCTTCAAACATAAGTTTGTGAGTCATCACATGGGAGTATAAAATAAGGAATATGGTATCATAAGATCATGGAAGCATAGGAAATGTGGAAGAAACATAAAACATGACATAATAAAAAGTTAATTATAACTATTAAGACAAAATCACATGGTGGACAGAGTCTCGTAGTGGATTAGGTTTACTCCCCAATCCTATACATAACATCTCATGAGACAAAAACTTTAACTAATGCATTGAAGTGTTGTCTGGGTGTACCCATCATAAATATTTTATGATTATTTGATCCATAAAAAGGAAATCAAACATAATTCATAAATATAATAATTACCCATTGAAAGAAATGGGTTCCATAATATTGTCTAATATCATAATCAAAATATATTTCTTAAATAAGGAATTTGAGAAATGATCATAAGGCATATATTATCCCATAAAAGGAAGTGATAATAAGCTATGTATATATATGAGAGAAATATATAAAAAAATTAGAATCATTCCATAACATTAAATATAGAGGGAGAGAGTTATAGAGATAACGGTAATAACCTAAAAAGGGGGTGGTTTATAGAGATCCCTTACACCCATAAGAAAATAATTTATATATATCAAAATTTTAATTCCATTTAAAAACCTTATTATAAAAACATAGAACAAAATTAAAGTGTATTTTTATTTTAAGAAAACAAGTAATATTATAAATAAATCTAAATATAAAATAATGTTTTTGATGATGGTAAAATCCATTGGCTCTGTATATGTTAAAATAAAACATTCTTTTTTGTCTTTTGTAAACAAATTCAAAACATTCTGTATAAAACATGTAAAAATATTACTTTTCAAAACCTTTAAAAGAGAGACATAAAATTTAACTAATAATTATTTTATTTCTACATAGATTCATCCAAAAAATAATTTTTTAGAATACGGACATGGAAGATAAATATTTATAAAATAAAACTTTAAAAAATTTAAAATGATATTTTTAAAGTATAGTGTCACTTGCGTAAAACTTTAAAAATATATTTTTTTTAAAAATATTGTAAATAAATTAAAATATGGGTAAAATTAACTTTATCATAAATTTAATCATAAGTAATATTTTTCTTGAAACATTTATAAGAACATGGACATGGAAAAAATTTGGAAGGAAAACTTTAAAATATGATTTTTTTTAAAGGAAGTCCCTAACCTCGAGTATGAACCATCACATACGTTCCTTATATTCATGAATAATAAAATTATGTTAATTATTTAATTTATTAATAAAAAATTTCAATGTTATTATCCCTTTTATTTTATTTATTATCATTTTATATACAATTACTTAATCATTTAAGTTCATGTTGTATGTTTTGATGATATTTGACTCATAAGTCCAAAATGACTTCGATGGGTTGAATATGGTCAAAAATTTCATTATTTAATAATATATAGAATAATTATAATTTTTAGAAATAAATTATATGGTTAAAACTAACCATGAAATATGGTTATGAAAAATGAACTACGTTATAATCAAGGAGACGGAAGGTCGTACGTACGAATGAGTAACATTACCATTTTTCAACGATCATGATAGAAATAAGTTAATTGTTATTTTATCTTTATATAATGATAATTATATCATTAATATCATATTATTTCTTTAAATTCACTTGTATATACCATCCATGTGGTACGATAATGAAAACTGAATCACATCAGTTCATGGAGGTGGTAATCCACACGTACGCACAAACAATGTTATCATCTTTCAATGAATGGAAAGGTAAGAAAATATATGATATATTAATTTTACATAATGAAAAATATGTAATTAATATCACATATATATATATATTAAATCCATTATCATAAATATCCATGATAGTAGATGATGAAAAATGAATTACATCAGTTTATGAGGCAGTAGTCCACTATACACATTAACGATGGTTTTATTTCCCATTTGATGGAAGAGGATATAGTTGTAGGTTATGAAATTAAAATAATAATATATAATAATATGGTATATACTGATGTTATCATATCATCATGTTTGAATAAGATTTAAAGGATGTGGAAGAATAAATAAAACAAAAATGTTTGGTTATGAATGGTAGTTATTCTTCAGACAACCTCTATAGGTTTACACCAAAAGCCTTTCTAAGTGGGTTTTCTAATCAAACAAAGTCATAAATTATAGGTTATAGTTTCATTTTAAGTATATTTTGAAGGTAGAAAAAACTTGGATTTTATTATTTAATCATGTGTAATCATTTATTTACATGATCATAATATCATGTCCAATGAAAATAGTAGATTAATAGACTACATTAATACATTGGATCCATAGGGAGAGGATAATCACATGTAATTCATAATTAATTTATAATATAATATAGAATTACCTCAAATCATAATTATCTCTTTGTTGATTATCCAATGAAATTTATTTCTCCACACCATCATTGTGTTGCAGGATTCAAGTGCATAATCCCTCTAGTGATGATCCACACATAGACCACAATCTTTGACTAGTGTCATCAAATTTCCAAATTCTAGAATGGATGATCCTGATCACTATGATTATTCATGGTTTACCATATCAATTTTCTTCTTAAATATGGATAACTCTTGGTGCTATCTCAAATACATGAGAGAGGAGGAAGAGAGATCTATTTATAAAACTCCAAATATCTATATATATATATATATCTAGATATATCTATAGATATGTTTATATATATATATATATATTTAGTAATATCTCTAAATATATTTCTAGATATATCTATCTATATATATCACTAGATATCTCTCTTATCCATTGTGCACACCCAAAAAGTCACTTTAGGAAAGTGATATATTTAGATATAATTAGGTATTTATTTTGGCAGGTTTAGGGTTGTAAAATTACACATAATTCATTAACCATTTATAATATTATTAATTGAACCCATATCCATTAATAATAATAATATTATTATTATTATTATTATTAATCACTTGACATGTGAAACACATTAATTATATAAGTATCAATTATTTATAAGTGGACCATTAAACATGATCTGCTTTCCCTCATCAACATTTATTGATCCAAGAATAATAAATATTTAATTAAATAAATGTCACTACATTATTTCTATGATAAATATAATAAATATTATATTCTATAAACTTTAAAACTGATATTTCAGATACACTTAGTGTGTGACCCTCTATCCCTCTTTCTCAGTAGAATTGTTCATAATCGCATAAATTCCAAGGTTAGCATCTAGTAGCTTGCCAACGCATACATTGGGAAAAAAGTTAACATCACAATGACGTTAAACCTCCTATGAATGTATACCATGTAATATAATTTTTTTATTGTGATATATCTAATCAAGCATGTTGTATACCGATTCCATAAACCTATATAATTTATTTCTCTTTCTTTGAATTTTCATAAATTAACTTACCCATTGAACACCACAGACATTGATTTATATAGGAAGTTTTATTCCATCAAAGGTCCTGAGATATCAACTTTTATTATATGATAGAAGGGATAAATCATTTCTCTCATTATTAATTAATGTTATATTATTTATGATGCACCCAACGTATCCTAATTTTCTGTGAAAATGTGTCATCGCGATTTTCATCAATACATCATAGTATGTGAGTCATGATATTATTTAATGATACTCTTAAAGTCTAAGGATCAATACACAAATCTGGGGATAGGAACATCTAATAAAATATGGAAATATGGATTTCCTATTCACAGATCTATTCTAATAACCTCCTATCTTGGATATTACCAAGGGAAAACACCATGAGAATGTGACTCAAGGTCTTATGAGACTCCTACCCCTAATATCCTATATCATATATGTCCCATCATACAATATCATCCAACTATAGAAAAAGATTCAATAATAATGTCATGGAAGAACCTCTAGGTTCTCATCATAGTGGGGAACTTCTATGACCTTTTAGTGCAACATATATTATAAGGAAATTATCACATAAAAATATATTGTAGAATAATAATCAATATGTGATAAGAAAACTTATTTAATTAAGAAAAACATGTAATCAAGAACTAAACAATTTGGTTTTTGGGCACCAACTCCAACAGACACCCACTTGCACTAGAGTCAACTGACAAAAGATTTCAGTCCACTAGCACTCACATTATATTCATGCTTCTACTGAGATAAACCCTTCATTGAGGGGTCTACTAGGTTTTACTCTATGGATACTCCAGTCACTGTAACTTCACCTTATTGATAAAAATCCCTCAAGATATGAAACTTTTGAAGTATGTGATTTTTCCTTTGATGTGAACTTGGATCCTTAAAGAGATTCATATCTACAGTGTTATCATAGTAAAATGTGATAGTATATTTACTATTAAGAACCACATCAATATCTTAGATAAAGTTTTGAATCCATACTTCTTCATTGGCTACATCAAAAGTTGCAATATACTCAGACTCCACTATAGAATCAGTGACAACTGGATACTTTGAACTCTTCTAGCTCACAAATCCTCCATTGAGACAAAATATATATCAATACTATGACTTATGATTAATATAATCAGTTTGGAAGCTATCATATATATAAATTTTGATGAATATCTCTTAATCTCCTTCATGCACTAGAAAAATATCGTTAGTTCTTTTCAAATACTTAAGGATGGTCTTGATAGTATTCTAGTGATGTTCACTTGAATTTTCTTGATATCTTCCTACCATTATCAAAGAATAAGAAATTTTAATCCTCATATATAACATGGAATACATGATAAATCCTATCACAGAATCATATGGAATCTTACTCACTCTCTCTCTCTTTCCTCTTGTGTCTAAGGACATGTCTTCTTGTAAAGATGTATGCCATGTGACACTGAAACTAATCCTCTATTGGATTATTCTATACTTAAACTCTTCAGTATCTGGTCAATTTATGTACCTTGACTTAGTTCGAGTAGCCTCTTGTATCTATCACACATGATCTTGATCCCTAGAATATAGTTTACTTACCTAAGTCTTTCATGGAGAAGCACTTGATCAACCATTCATTAACCTATTGTAAGGTCGGTATATAATTTCCAATTAGTAATATGTCATAAAAATATACTATTATAAAAAAAATGTACTCCCACTAAACTTCTTTAAAACACATAGATCACATACATTCTTAATGAAACCAAATTCATTTATGGATTCATCGAATCAAATGTTCTATGACCTAGATGCTTTCTTTAATCCATAGATGGATCTCTATAACTAGAATACCTTTTTTAAATTTTCTGGAGTCACAAACCCTTTAAGTTGTGTCATATACACATCCTCTTGAAGTTTCCTATTAAGTAATTTAGTTTCGACATCCATTTTATAAATCTCATAGTCATGGAAAGTAGTTATAACAAAAAACATGATGGATTTAAACATGGAAACTGGAGAAAAGTTTTCATTATAGTAAATTCCTTGACATTTTATAAAACCTTTAGCCACTGTTCATGATTTATGGGTATTTAATTTACTCTCCATGTCCATCTTTCTCTTGAATACCCATTTACACCTTACAGGTTTTACATAAATCGGAATATCGGTCAAAACCCAAACTTAGTTTTGATACATGGAATCCATCTCATAATTTATGTATTATTTTGATCTTGTAGATTTTGATCTCTCTATTGTGTCCTTGTATAAGATAGGATCATTATCATAAACCAATAATGAGTCTCCATCATCAGTGACTAGAAATATATATATATATATATATCCGGTTCTCTTACCTCTCTAGAACTCCTATGTAGTACTTGTGTTTCTGGAACTCCTTCCATGGGGACCTATGGAATCAGTTCTTGTACTAACCCTTGTGTATCTTGAGCATCAACTTCATAAAAGTTAATATTTCTCCCACTATCCTCCTTAATGATGTTCTCTTTCTCAATAAATATGACTTGTCTTGCTAAAATTTATTTCTAAACTGAACGTTTTTATAGGTATTATCCCCTGGTTTCCTTGGGATACCTTTTTAAGATACACTTTATGCCTCTTGGTGCTAGTTTGTTGATTGATCTAGCCTTAACAAATGCCTCGCAACCCTATGAACAAACATGTGACAAAATGAGTTTCTTTATAATCCATAACCTAAAGGGGGTATTATTTTCTTCTTTGGTTAGTACTCATTTTAGTAGGTATAATTTTTTTTATAATGCATATCTCTAAAAGTATAATAGAAGACTTTCTTGACTCATCATCAACCTTACCATGTCCAAAAAGGTATTCTTCCTCATTTCACTAAAACCATTCCACTATAGTGTATAATGTGGGGTGAGTTGAGATAAAATCCCATACTCTTATAGAAATTTAATAAATTCTTAGTTAAGATATTCTTCACTTTTATCTAATCAAAGTTTCTTTATCTTCTTACCAAGCTAATTCTCAACCTCATTCTTGAATTATTTTAACTTCTCAAAGGATTTATACTTGTACCTCATTAAGTATATATATCCATACCTACTCATTTCATCAGTAAAAGTAATAAAGTATGAGAATATACCACTAGATTCTACTTGAAAATTTACACACGCATCAGTCTGTACCAATTCTAAAAGATATTTGTCCCTTTCACCTTGACCACTGAATAGTGGTTTTTTGATCTTTCCTTGTAAAAAATCATGATATCATTCAAGTTTATTTGGCTCAAAAAAGTCTAAATAATCATCTTGATAGATATTTGTCAAAAATTATTGTTTACATGAACAAGATGATGATTTTACAACTAGGTGTCATATGAGTCACTCATATTAGTTGTGTTATAAATTTTCAATATTTGGTTTTTATATTTTAATACATAAAGAACATTATTCAATTGTTCCATACCATAACATATGTTATATTTATAAAATTAGAAACCTTTATTTACAAATCTTAAAATAAATGCATTTGTATCTAAATAAGAAACAAAAATAATGGTCATGGTAACACTAGGCACATAATAACAATTCTTTATAACCAAAATAAATCTTGTTGGAAATGTGATATGGTAGTCTCTAATAGTAATATAATCCATACTTACTCTATTTTCTACCCATATATCCTCCTTGTCTCTTTAAACCTTCTGAAATCTACTTGGTTCCTATATTTGGATACTAATTTGAGAACCACATGCATCATCTAATACAAACTTGTAGATATAGAAAGATTACACTCGATAAATAATGAACTTGAAGATTCCCCTTTCTTATTTAGATGGGTACAATTCGTATTCCAATGGCCAAACTTACCACATGAAAAACATAACACATCATGTTCCTTTCCTTACATCTAGATATTCTTCTTCTTATAGGGATAATTCTCTGATGCCTTCGACTTGGGATTATTCATTAGACCCTTTTCCTTGTTCCTCTTCTTCTTACTTACTATAATTACATAAGGTTTTTCATGCCTCATGTCTTTAACAACTTGGAGAATAAGAGTTATAAGTTTCAATAGTGTATTCTCTCTATTACTCATATTATAATTCACAATAAAATTGGAGAATTTTTTAGTTATTTAAGAAATAATGAGATCTGTGTGTAGCTCATCAGGTATCTTAAAACACAGTATGTCCATATGATCAATGTATCCAATCATATTGACTACATAATCCCCAGATAATATGAACTCTTCAAGATTGCATTTGAATGGTGCATTGTAGATCTCATATCTCCCTGACCTCTCCTTCTCTTGATAGATATCTCAAAGGTGAGAAACTATTTTATATGCATCCATATCCTCAAATTTCTTGAAAATGTCATTAGATATGGTGGATAACATAAAATATTGGACATCCATTACTTTGTCATCATGATTAAAATAGAGATATACCTCTTCCTTGCTATCCTATTTGGAAAGTGACTCAAGAAGTGGGGTTTCCAGCATATACAATTTTCATTCATGGCGTAGAAATATGTGCATGCGCATATATCATTCCTAGAAATTTTCACCAGTGATAAGTTTATACTTTTATAGTATGGATCACGGTGATATTTTCTATGTCATTTAATTTTACATATTCTACAAATTAAGAACAAATATTTATTAATTTGATTACAAAAAATAGAGTAATAAATTTAAATTTGATTAAATTATTTATTAATATCCCAATATTTTTTGAAACCTAATATCCCTCACCATAGGTTTTGTAATACCTTGTCACTTAGATATTCTAGTGGAAAAGAACTATATTCCCTTCTCATAACCCATATGTGGGCCTATAAATCTATTTAAGGGTTCTAGGTAGTCATAACTTTCCAATACACTAACTCATAGTTCCTTGATCTATTGAGTAGAATCCCCAATATTGAAATTATATTTTAGGGTTTTTTCAAACTTTTCCTCTTAGTTACACCAATTTCTTATTAGTTAGTCAATCATTGATTTAAAATAAGTTAAATAAACCCAAAACTTAAACTAAAATTTACACGAAGATTGAAAGCACCCCAACTTGGGTGGGTCAAGCACTTTGAACTATGAGGTCAATTCTAACTTAAGTAGTAGAATGTTAATTTATCTTAATATTTTAATTGATGTATTTTTATCCTTATGCATAAAGCTTATTTTTATCCTTTTATGTGCCTTTTTAATATTAAGTGTATTTTACTTAAGTGATTAACCATGTCTGATAAAACATTTACACATAATCCTGTTATATTTTATTGCATCTTGTATGATTATTAATTTATTTATTAAGTTATCATGAAACATTCATAAACATAAATAATTAAACATGCCACTAACAAAAATAAATTATAATTGTAATGATCATGATATTTTTCTAGTGGTTATTTTATCTAGCATATGATAAACCAAGCCTCATCCTTAGGGGGGAAACACCTTGAATAAAGCTTGGTTTGTGTTGAAGCATTCCTCCTTTGGTTCCTTTGTATCGCCTTGATTGGTTTCACCTCATATCCTTGACCTAAACTACCTTTAATCACTTAGTATCTCCATACTTACATAAGTTTTTACTCATATGTAGTATATGGGGTCTAATGGATTGGATAAAAGGGGGTTTTCATAAAAGAATCTATGGGTACATAGGCCCTTATATAATAAGGAGGAGGGGATGACACACATATCATCAATAATAATTTATCCATAATAAATAAAAAGAAACTAATCACACACAGGGGTTAGTCTAATATCATGATCATCCACACAAAAAGCAACAAGCATACATTTACAGTCTTGTTATCAATTACTTTGATTTGTTATTTAATTAAGATAATACATCAAGAATTAATCTAGTTGATTCAATTTATCTTAATTCCTTCCAAGCATCCTTAAATTACCTCTATCTATAATTTTAAACAAAATTACTCTCATTTAAAATTAATGAAGTACACAAGTGTTCTTAAAGGAAACCTTTTGTATTCATTAAAATTTTAACATGGAAATTAATTTAATATATAATTATTAATCATATGACATGGTGTGTACTTTCGAATGAACGACGCATGAAACACATAATCCATAGGTTTAATTATACATTTAATTATTTTTTCTATGAAAATTAAAGACCACTTCCAGTAGCAGACTATGCGGTGTGTATTATTTTACATGGTGTTTAATTTTCTTCAACCTATTTTCATAGTATGTCAGTCTATGTGTCATGTATATGATACATGGCATGCTTGGGGTACCCCATGTATTATTCAAATGAATCTTCATTTTTAATCATTAATTGATTATTGATTATGTTATTGAGAATGAATAAAAGAATAGATGACGATGTTGGATTATTAAAATGAATCGTATTAATAAAAATAAAATTCAAATTCTTGAAATCAATCAATGAATAATAAATAATTATAAATTAAAAATGTGACTACTCTGATACCACTTGTATTTTTTAGGTGCAGTGGAAATATCCTTTGAAGGTGTGACTAATTCATATTTTAGTCTTAAATCACACATAATTGTTTCTTTACATGATCATAATATCATGTACAATTAAAATAGTAGGTTAATATACTACATTAATATTAGAACCATAGGGAGAGGATCTTCACATTTAATTTATAATTAATTTATTATTAGATATATAATTACCTCAACTTTTAATCCTCTCTTCACTAATGATTCAATGGAATATATTTTGTTACAAAACCATTGCATTGTAAGATTCAAGGGCATAATCCCTCCACGCGCACACCAAAATCTATGATCAATGATTTTGAATCTTCAGGTGCCAGCATGGATAAACCTGATCTCTTGTGTTTTTTGTGGTTGACCAAAACAATTTTATTCTCAAATAGGAAGAACACTTGGTGATCTCTTGAAGACGTTAGAGATGAGGAAAAGAGATCTATTCATAGAACTCTAGATATCTCTCTAGATATATCTATCTAGATATATCTCTATATATATATCTAGATATATCTATAGATATCTTTCTAGATATATCTTTATATATCTTTCTTGATATATATCTCTAGATATATCTATAGATATCTATCTTATCCATTGTGCACATACAAAAAGTCACTTTAGGATAGTAATATATTTAGATATAATAAGATATAATTATATATTTATTATTTTAGGTTTAGGGTTAGAAAATTTCACACAATCCCTTAACCATTTCTAATATTCTTAATTGATCCCATGTCCATTAATAATAATAATATTGTTATTATTAATCATTTGACATCTGAAGCACATTAAGAATATAAATAAATAATTATTATTTATAATTGGACCACTAAACTTGGTCCTCTTTCCCTCATCAACATTTATCAATCCTAAAATGATGACTATTTAATTAATAAATGTCACTAAATTATTTCTATAATAAATATTATATTTTCTAAACTTGAAAACTAATATTTATTTTTATTATTTAACTCACTTTATTCTTTTGAATAACTTGCGATTAAACTATGGATATAAACCAAACCTGAATAAACATTATTTATTCTTACTTATTAAATTCATTATTTTAATTTAACTGAGATTGCAGATACACTTAGTGTGTGATCCTCTAGGGCTCTTTCTTAGTGGAATTAGTCATAACTGTCTAAAATCCAAAGTTAGTGTCTTGAAACATGCCAATGCATCCATAGATAGATAAGTGAACATCACAAAAATGTCCAACCTCCTATGAATATTTACTGTGTAATATAATACTTTTATCATGATATCTCTAATCAAGCAAGTTACATACGCGTTACATAAAATTATATACTTGATTTCTCTTTCTTTGAATTTTTGGAATGAACTCACCCACTAAACACCATAACCATGGATTTATGCAGGCAGTTTTATTCCATCAAGGGTATGAGATATCAACTTCCATTATAGGATAGAAAAGATAAATCTTTCTCACATTATCTATTGATTCTATATCACTCATGATGCACTCAATGTATCCTACTTCGCTACAAACATATGTCATCATGATTTTCTTAAATACATTAAAGTATGTGAGTCATGATGTTCATTTATGGTAATCTAAAAGTTCTAAAGATCAATACACATGTCCATAGATAAGAACATCCAATGAAACATGGAAATATGGATTTTTTATTAACAGGACTATTCTCATAACTTCATATCTTGGATATTACCAAGGTAGAACACCATGAGAAGGTGTCCTAATGTCTTATGATCCTCCTACCCTTAATAGCTTATATATTTTGTGTCTCATTATAGAATATCATCAATCCATAGAAAAAGACTGAATAATAATTTTGTGGAACATCTAGGTTCTTTTCATAGTAGGGAACTACTATGATCTTTTTATGTGACATATATTTTAAATACATTATCACATACAAATATCATGCAAAATAATAATCAATATATGATAATAAAACTTCCTTAATTAAGAAAAACATGTAATCAATTACTAAACAAGTTGGTTCTAGGGAAAAAAATCCAACATCTAAGGCATGGGAGGGAAGTAAGAAAGGGATTTGGGAAGGGATTGGATGAACCAAAAAATTATTTTTAAATATGAAAAAATAGGTTATAAGGTTCCCTTTTATATGTGAAGGGGGTATATGTGGAATTTCTTAAAGTATTAAATTAATATAAATAATTACTCGTAGAAAAATGGATCCAAAATGATAAATGTCAAATGTAGGATGATTATGGGTCAAAATTATCTCATATAATAAAATTTATACAATTTTAGACTATTTTTTTACCCTTATCTTTTTGTTTTAACCCCTATTAACCCTTTTTGACAACTATCATGATAACAAGGTTTTTACTCTTTATGGGTCATAAGAGTTACAATAAAAGGAAAATTGGATAATAAAGGGACCATGGTTGATATTTTAAATCATATCCCAATCACTTGGCTGGATATATAATTTTATAGAAATTTTAAATCATTTAATAAAATATTATTTATTATAAAATAATATAAATGTCATTTTTGGAACTGTTTATTTAATTTAACTTTGAAAATAGCCTGATAGAAAAAGAATTAGAATATATTCCATTCAAAACTCTCTAGAATTTTATATCTATAAAATTAATGGAAGATAATGATTATTTCAAATTATACTATTTTAATATTTTAAAAATAATTTATTTTATTTTTCTATAAATTGAATAAATATTGTGTTGATGTCGCGTAAGTATTTAAGGTAATTATATAATCACAAAAAAATTGTAAATAGATTAAAATTATAAAAATATTTTATTTATTATAAATTTAAACTTTAATATTCCTTAACACCTTATTTTTATCCCTATGTGAACATATGATAGATATTTAAAATTAAGAGAGTGGCATTTTCTCTTTTTTTACTTAAAATAATATATAGGTTACTTTCATGAAAAGGTATCCCATAAAAAAATATAAATAATAAGGTGAAAATGGTATAAATACCTTAATTAATAATATCTAAGATGAAAATTTTTAGTCTTTTCACTTATTTTTAACCTAGGTTAACCAGATTTATCCTTTTACCATGGTGATAAATTTATACTGTTTTTATTATTTATTATGAAAAAAAATTAAGTTGAGCTTATTAAATAATATTAATCATGATGATTAAAAATATTTAATCAATTTTATGAAATTTAATCAGTATAAGTGATATAAATTCATTTTATAATAATCTTGCAAAATGTGATGAAAAGAGGGTTTTTCTAGAAAATGTATTTTTCAAGCAATAGATGATTTGATATTAATTCTATTACTAGAAATCAGTGTTATGTGAATTTAGATTCATATAAATAGATATATAATATATAAATTTAATTTAAATATTTCATTATTATAGGTTATTTTAATTAATTAAAATGGATAAATGTTATGCACTTAAAAATAGTTTTAAGAAAACTGCGTTTTTATGCATAAAAATTCAAAATCATGAAAATTAAAGATTAAAATGAAATTAATTTGATTATTCAAATAAAATGGTCCAAATTTCACTTTAATAACAATTATAATATATAATGGTACTTTTAAATTACTTTATTTAATGAAAATAAATGACAGTATTTGAAAAATTGTTAATTTTCACTATTCATTGAAAAATCAATAATTTTAGAAAAATCACAAATTTTCACCCTAAGTAATTTTTGATATGTTGATTTAAAAAACTAATTTCATTTTATAAAATAAATTCTCTCAAATTTCCATAAAGAAAATTTTAATATATTCTCACAAAAATCAATAAAAATCATTTTTGAAGAAAATGTATTTTTTGAATAATAAAATGTATTTTTTAAAAATTGAGTTCTTATTTCCTAATAATTTATCAATAAATTAATATTTAGTGGGATATTTATATACATATCATAAATTTTTTAATCTTATTCATACTTATCAATTTAATGGCTTGGTTAAAATGGCCATATTTAAATAATCATGGTTTATTTAGGCTCAGTGTTATGTGTCATATACGTTATTGAACATAGTTTTATTTTAAAAATATTAGGGTGTTACAAAACCAACCCTTGAAACTAGTAAAATAACTCCTAGAACCATTCTTGGTTCTAGTTACAACATTCCACTCCTACTCTTGTGTACCTCCTCGATTGGTTTTTCCCTGGCTCTAAACTTGAACATCCTCAACTCACCTAGGAGCTCCATCCATTACATAATTTTACTCACACACAGGTGAGGGGGATCAAAGGATTGGTTATGAGTTTTACATAAAAATAAACTATGGTTATTTAGGCCCTTGCATAATGATAGGAGGGGAATTGCATGTAGTCCATTATTTAATTTAAGAAATTATTAGAAAAATAATGCAATAATAATAAATTGAATAAAATAATCACACACATTGGTTGGTCTAAGCTCATGTCCATCCACATACATGAATAAAATATTAAAAAGTGAAATATCTATCATTCACGTCAATTTTTTCATTGTTATTAAGATAAAAATATTGAATTAATTCAATTAATTAATTAATTAATTCCTTTTATCTTAATATTAATCTGAAGAGTCTTATAGAAAACCATTAAAAGATGCATTATGATAAAAAAATGATTCGAGATTTATTTTTAAAAAAATTAAATAGAATTAATTTAGCATTTATTAATTCTAAAAAGAAATTTTATATAGTCAACACACTAGCTTCTAACAATGTAATTAAGTTTTAATGTATTATTTAATTATTCTTTATATAATTTGAATTTTAATAATTATCGGGTGACTACATGGTGTATACTAATGAGCTACATGTTATGTTGATTTCTTGTTATGTGTCTAGGATAGACATCCAGGGACTCAATGTGTATCTCGGTCAGAATACATGGAATGTACTAATGAGCTACATGTTGTGTTCAATTTTTCATGTGTTTGTGAAACTCACTTGTTGAATCAACATGTTCTTAAATCCTAGATATTAATGAGTTTCACGATGTATACAACAGTTACACATTGTGTATCTCATTAATGTTACAACATTTTAGTCTCATGCAGTGTGTGTCATCTATTTGAAAACAAGGTTAGCTCAAATTTCATCACTAAACTATATAGATGACACAGTGTGTATTCCATCTACACATTGTGTGGTCTAAAAGACTATGTTCCAGGTTTTTCTGGTTAATACATAGTGTGCATTAAATGTTCCATATGTTATTTACTTCTTTTCACATCATACATACCACAACAAATCTAGGTGTAGTGAACTTGGATACGCAATGTTTACTTTCAGTCACACATCATGTAACCATTTCTACCAATCAAAACCCTTAACAACTCCTGATGTAATATCTGATCATTATTCACCTATTATTAATCTATTTTAGACCATATAAAACTTGAAGGATGCATATTAATATGTCAAAAACATTTCAATTAAACATTAGATTAAAGAATGAATAAACTAGAACTGAAAAAATAATAATGGTTATATATAATCAAAAAATGAATAATAGATAATTATAAATTTTTATGTGACCAATCTAATACCACTTGAAGGTTTCAGGCATAGTATAAGCACCTATTGGATAGTTACCAACTCAAATTGTTGTATTAATCAATTATAATTCCAATTGCATGATAAAGAATGTCATGAAAAATGAAATTAGATCGAAGATTAATTGATAGAAACCCATAACCAAGAAGCTAAAATATTTTCACATATAATTTATAATTAATTTATTGGATATAGTTACATCTTATTGATTTTTTTCTTAGTTATTGATGATCTGATAAAGATCTCTTATTGTACTGTCATTACATCAAAGGAATCAATGGTAGATTCCCTCTAGTAGTGATCCACACATGCACCACAAACCACCGATCAATGTTGTAGGAATATTTAGGATCTATCATAGAATATCTTATCACTTACATCATTCATCATCGATTGCTATGAGAATTGCTTTGGGTAGAATGACTCTCCATTTTCCCTCTAGAATCAAGAGGGTTGTATAGGAGGATATCTATCCATTCTTTAGAGAATTCTATAATAGGATCTCTCTAGTTCTTGAGAGTATTCTCTAGATGTCATTATTCACAACAATTTGATTTGTAAGGGTTTATCATAACCGAGTTTAAATAGAGCCAGTGTTAGAGAATAATATTTCCCCACTGGCCTTTATGATTCTCTTAATCCTAAACAAACCCCTTGTATAAATAATAATAATATTATTATTTTTTAATTTTCATTCTTTAAACTCATGGATAAATAAATATCATTTCCTTGAATAAATAATTAATATTTAATCAAATAATAATTAAAATGAAATTTTTCGCTAGACCATTAAATTCAGTCATCCAATTCTCCTCAATATTTTTCAAGTATTAAATAATAACTATCTATTTAAATAAATAAATATCACTTCATTATTCACCAATAAATAAATAAATATTATATTCACTAAAATAATTAATAAATATTTATCAAATATTCAACTCACAAATATTTTCTTGAATAACTAGAAATTAAATATATGTGATCAACCAAACATGAATAATTATTAAATCACGTACAAGAATAATATTTATTCAACATGATAAATTTATATAGAATTTAGCTGAGTGTCATGACCCGTCCCCCAAGGCATGTATCATGACTACCCCAAGCCTGTCTTCTATAGGACAGGGGTTGGTGACTAGCACCGAATAGGAATATCCCAAAAAGGGAAGATATTTTCCTTTAAACTTGTACACACTCACAAAGCTCAAACCGCAGAAAGTAAACATAAAGTAAACTACAACTGTCACTGAGACAACTACAGATAGTACAGTATAAACTAAAAGTACAAAGGGGCCAGAATACAATCCCAAAACCAAAAAGGAAAGACCACAAATAAAGACCAAAAAGTAAGAAAACTCACACCAAGTATAATTCAAAGTATAGAAAGTGAGACAATCAGTCGTAAAGATGAATCATCTTGTAATATTGAGGGACTCATCCCTGATTAGTCACTGAGGTTCGCTTGAATACTGGACCACTAAGTTCCGCTCGGCTACTGGACCACTAAGGTCCGCTCAGATGCTAGACTATTGAGTTCTGCTCGATTGTTGAACCACTAAAGTTTTCTCGGCTACGGGACCACTGAGGTCCGCTCGGATGTTGGAACATTGAGGTCTGCTCTTCTTTAGACCACAAAGGTCCGCTGAGCTACTATACCACTAAGGACCACTACTAGAAATTTAAGATATATCTATATACCTATATTCATGGTTTTATAGTTCTGTGGATATATCTTTTTTATACCCATGGTTGAATTATATGAGCATGGCTAAAACGTGCCATCTCTTTTTTTTTTCAAAACTTGTGAGGCTTCTCCTCCCTGCTCCTTGATACTCTCTGCGGGCGATTTTTTTTCCAAAACCCATTGGGATTCTCCTCCCTCCTCCTCGGTACTCTTCTATTTTTCAAAACTCTTTGGGCTTCTCCTCCCTCCTCCCTGATACTCTTTGCGCACGACCCTCTGAACCCTCAACCTTCACAGCAGCGCCCCCATCCCTGATACCCTCTCACCTTTATGGTGGCACCCTCCTCCCCAATAACCTCTATACACGACCCTCCAAACCCTATACATTCACAGCAGCTCCCTCCTCCCTAATACCCTCTGCACATGACCCTCCTTCCCAGATGGTGCCCATCGCGACCTCTCCTCTCCCCGATCCTCCTCCACCAATGGTGCCCCTCACAACAGTTCCCCTCACGATGGTGACTCTTGCAACAGTGCCCCTCACTGCCACCGAACCAGGAAACCCCACTGTGATCTCTCATCTCAGATCCTCCCCACTGTGATCTCTCATCTCAGATCCTCCTCCCCCGACGCTACCACCAAATATGGGACACCTCAACTCCCCCCACCGATGCTGCTTCTAGGTGGCCTCCCCACCTCCGCCAATACGAACAACCCCCTCTCGGTGATCTTACTCCTCATTTTTATGAACAATATGTGTTCATTATTTTTTTATCAGTTATTCATAGCTATGTTGTATCAAATCTGTACGATTTTTTTGACATTTCATGAAATTATACCTTTAAAATATCTTGTACAACCAATTAATCTTGCATTAAGGTAGGTATTTTTGTGTATTTACTTTAATTAGCATGTAATTTTGTGCATGGTGTTTTCTAAAACTTTTTATCAAATAAAATCAATATTTAGTAGATATAGTGGGTTTAAAAAGTGCTATAAATATTTTTCTATCTTGGAATAAATGTTTTATAATTATTTTATAAATTTTAATTAATTGGTTTAAATGAAAAGTGTTAGTGCCAATGCCTATATGGCTTGTTTTAAAATAATTTATACAACAAGATCTATTTGAACCCATTTGGGTATTGGTATGATTTTCAAGGATTTTTTGAAATATAATTGGTTTAATGGATTTTAAAATGACTTGAATAAAAAGGTAGTTGGTTTTACAAATGATTTTAAGTGTGGTTTCACATAGAAAATTTATAAAGAAGTTGATAAAGTCAGTTTTTAAATGGTTGAAATGAATTGGCATTCCTAGTTGGTTTCTAAAAAGTCATATTTTCACTTTATATAAGATATTTTTATAATGAGAATCAGACCATCAATTATTCCCCTTGTTTTGATTATGCCTGATTTGAATTGTGGCCCTAGAGGAGGGATTTTGTATTATATTTTTTGATATGGATGAACTGAAAGGGGTTATTTCTTGTGAGGGAGTTGGAGTTGGAGTTGGAGGTGATATGAGATTTATTTAAAATAATTTTTTATCGATTATTTTGATTCTTTTGATTTTCCAACTCCATTATATTGATTTATCAGGGGAACTTAGGTAAATAATTGAAGATCTAGAGACATGTGATGCTAGCTTAGTGTATATTAGCTGGATAGTGCCCTAGGAGATTAGAACCCTGCCAGAGGTCTATTTTATACGTGGAGAGACCTGAAAGGGGAAGCTGAATGGGATGATCTGATTTCACATAGGGTCCCAATGAATAATATAATGAACTAGTTCTAGTATCACGAATTCTAGAGCCTAATCAGTTTCCCATGATGTCTATAATTCAGTGAATATTGATAAGAGGATCTCATCCCTTGACTTATTTGTATCCCCACTATTACTTCAATTATTTCTTATTATCAATTTCCCATTGATATCTTGGTGCATGTTATGTTTCTATATTCCATTTCAGTTATGGTTTTGGTTTATATTAAAACTTAATTAAAAAATAGTTTTGAAAGTATATTATTAAAGAAAAGAATGGTGTTTGATTTAAAGGTGTAGTTTCGAGATATGGATTTAGAAAAAAAAGAGAAAAAGTATTAGTTACATTTTAATGGATTTGAAACTCCCTTTTTCTTTAGTTTGAAATCATTTCCTTTTAAAATGAAAATAGAAGTTTTTTTATAAAATAATTTATGACATGTTACACTTTTTCTTTACACCCTCTTGTGAAAAACCTATTCACTACTTATATTTTAAACTATCATTAATAAAATGTCTTTTCAAATGAATTATACAAACTCCTTAGTGAAATCCTACTAGGCACAGTTTGGTTCACACTTTGCATACACCAATGGGTGTATGAAATTTTCATGTTTACATTCAAGATCCTAGGTTATGTTCTTTTACCTTGGTTAATGTTCAGGTTGGTCTGATGATAGATGGTATATGATGGTATGGGGGATTGTGGGTCATAAGGAGGTAGTTAGTAGTGATCTAGGTTTGGTCATATTTTTGGATGTTTATATATAATCCTTGTTAGACCAGATATTTATTTTAGTTTATTATATATTTTGGATTCTTCTTATTACTTTATTATGTGATGATGTGATGATGTGATTTATGAAATTTTATTATTTCTAAAATATTATTTTGTGTTTGATTGTTTTGTTTATATTGAAACTATTTATTTTGTGCACGAGTGACCGATGTATATATGAGTCATGTTGGATTTAGGGGTGGAGTCCTTGATGTGGTTATTCATATTTGGAGGGAGAAACCATTACCAATGGTTATACTTTGATACCCTAACACTTGTCACCATCCAACAACAATCAGAGACATTATTTGGGCCTTGTGGAGATCTAGGTTGGTTGACATGTCAGGTCGATCTAGGCCAGTTCATTACAAAATGGTATTAGAGGATCCTCTTATTCTTTGGAGTGTGTATTAGTATAAATAAGATATGATCATCATCAGGACTCAATAGGTAGGTCAAGATTAGTTTCTTGATCACCACTTTTCATAACAAAACTTTAGTTTCCATGGGTAGTTGTTATTTAAATCTTTGATTTGGATTCCAGTTTTAATTATTTTGATAATGATGATTAGATCTCCATTAAGTTATATCAGATACTTTTGGGGATTTATTTAAGACTTGGGATGAAACTAGGAAGGAACCAAAGTTTCATCATCATCTCACATGGTCTGAAAAAATATATGGAGCCTATTCAAGTGGTCTCAAAAAAAATTCAGATGCTATTGTATGATTGGTGTATGGTCATCTAAACCATTTGACCAAGTCATGCACAACTTTGCATCAATTTTGGATTTATTTTGTAAACCTATTTTGATTTCCAATGGATCCTAAGGAAATTTACACCCTATGAGATGGATAAAAGGAGGTTTTAGTGATTTTTTGGAGTTATTGTAAAGGATTTTGTGTGTTGTTCCACATTATGGTTTTCTTATGTTTGGTGCTTCAATTTTTTTGCATAGAAGTACATTTATTGAAATTTTTTTATTCCAAAACTGGTTTTGGGGGCTTATTTGTAAAGTATTTTGAATATCATGCATAATTTTTTCAAGATTATTAAGGCTTAAAAAGAAATTGGGAAATGATTTAAAATGAAAATACATTTCATGAAGTGTTTCAATTTAAAACCATTTCTGTGATTAATTTGAAAATGGGACTCATGGATGTTTTGGATTTAAAAAACAGGTTTTATGATTTTTTTTACTTTCACATGATTCTTTTAAAGTGTTTTATTACATTATATAATTTGGTAAATTATTTTAAATGAAATGGGATTTCATGAAATTTTTTAGTCTTATGATGAAATTCATGAGGTGTTTTGAAAATAGAGGAGAAATTTATGAAGTTTGAGTGAGATTTGATTTTAAATAAGTTCATGATTATCAAATCTAGTGTTAATATTTTTTTAAACTATATACTTAGGAAGTTTTAATTTTACCCTATGAAATGGATTTTGTATTTTTTTAAAGAAGTGAGATTCTCTTCAATGTTATTTTCTTTTTAAAATGAGTTTTCATACATATTTTTCACTATAATAGTGGGCACAAATGGAATACATTGATCCATTTTATCAAACTAACATCATTTTATCTATCTAATTATTATAGTGAAACAATAACCATGTGTTCGTGATCCCAGTTCAATTATCAAGATGTTGTTACCATGCCTTATAATCCATTCCATGTAAACTATTCATTGATCAGTTGGTGGGATCTAACAGCCACAATATTTCAACCATGACCTCACCTTCCATAAAACACCATTGCGTGGAACACATAGGAACCACGTGCACGCACAATGAATTCCCAAAATGGATGATATAATTTACCACACCTACCACTTTGATTGCTGACTATGATGGATTTCTAACACAATTGATCATTACTTTTGATTGTCCAAGGCAAACCTTAGTGATTTTAATTGTATTACATAACAAAATGATGTTAAATTGATTCAATGTTTTGTCTCACACCTGATTGATGCTATTGGATAATAATCACTAAGAGTCATGCCCCATTATCATCACATTTCACCATATCTCGCCTATAAAAATGAGTGCCTCTATTATGTTATGCATGTTAAACTAATCAGGATAAGCTACTCAAAGGCCTAAATATGAGTCTGAAATAAATATATTCATAGGTCATATGTATCATAGAAATTTAAATGATTTTTACATAGTTTCACATGATGTGTGACCATGCCTGGACACCTAGGAATTTCCTCATCTATAACTAGCATGGTAATCCTTGTGAAATTACAAGGCGTTTACATGTGGAACACAAAGTATCTTATCTTCCCAGGGGTATGCTTGTGTACTCCAATCAAGGATTGTGTATTCTCGCATATTCTTGTGCACTCTATGTACACAGATTGTCTATCCATGTAAAAATACATGAAATATCCCCTATGGTACAATTAATGTCTATCCAAATGGTGTAATTAGTAAACATGAACCTTTCCTTAAATTGATTCTTACATTTGGTGATATTTTTTTCCATGAATTAAAATTTAAATATTTTGTAACTTATGTTGCTTACTCATGTTTAATCCACTTTTATTGTAATAGGATGTACCACAAATGTATATTTTTAATATATTAAGTATAATCAAAATTTTTGCAGGGTTTCGATCCTGTATACAAGGTGACAGGGTGTACTAACACTCGATTTTGGAGAAATACATCATCATGAAATATTAGAGCAACAATATTTTCATGCAGTGGGTCATTTTATTTTGTTTTAGTTAATATTTTATTTTACTTGTATTAAATATGAGTTGTGATTTATTTTTTATACTTCATGACTCTTATTGAGCAGTGTATGATATATTTAATTTGAGAAATGGATAGTTTTTTAGACCATTAGAACTTTTTTTGAGCAGTCGGGTTTTTTTATTGAGCAGTGGGTCATTTATTAGAGCATTGGATTATCACCATGTGAATGCATGTGTGAGAACCACAATAGGGGGGTCTGTTTGGGGGGCTGTCTGTAGGGGGTGTCTGTTCGGGGGGGTCTGTCTAGGGGGAGTAAAGGGGGGATTTTCATGGGGGAAGGGGTGTTGAAAGGGGGGTCATATCTTGGGGGTCTGTCTAGGGGGTCTACAGGGGGTCTATCTAGGGTATGTCCCGGGGAGAGGCTTTCTAGGGGGAGTTGAGGGTGGGTTTGCATTGGGGAAGGGGTGTTGTAGGGGGTCCTGTCTGTGGGGGTCCTTTTCAGGGGATAGGTTGTCCACTGGTGTTGTTGTACTCAAAATTAGGATTGAATATTCCTTCCTCATCCTTAACAATAGTACCACACTCATTAGAGGCTCCTTTATAGGCTGATTAAATGAGGCTATAATTTCTTCCCCTAGTAGTATCAGGATTGCTAGTTAATTTTCACTCAGACTTCTGTGTATTAGTGATATGGGTAAGAGTGTTTATAGTAGGATATAAAATATCATCTAAAGATTTTGGATCAACTATTCCCTCAATTATCCTCTCCTTATCCTTCTAATATTGAACATATAAAGAAGAGTCCCCATCCTTCTTCCCATATTCACCCACATCAACCACTGTTAAAGAATCCTTCCCACCCTTCATAGATTCAACTAAGCTATTAGTATCACTGCTAGCAATAACACCATCCAATTCCATACTTTGATCATCCTCATTCCTTGTATAATCCTTATTAAATCCATAAACATCAATTTTAAAAAAGGAATTATCTCTAGAGATAACCTTGTATTTTCACTTAATAGATTATTATTTTTAACTTCCTCTTATATTAAAATAAAGGTAGACATCACATATTTATCCCTCTTATTACCCTAATATAGGGAGTTTGAATAGGTAGATAAAAATTCATAATTCCAAGGTAATTCTTCCCCTTACTGGTATCATAACTCATAAAAAGTTTCTCCTGTAAGTCAGCAAGTCCATCTCTTACACCCGATTATAACTAAGACCAGGTTGAGAGGGTGACTCTTAGTGATGTTTATGATTAATGACCAGAAGTCATTTATGGGATGGGAGATTTGGTTTTTATATTCACATAACCCCATGTGTTTGGAAATCCAACCATAAAAGAAGTGGAATGGGCAGCACACATAGAAGAGAGTCTTCTTCTTGATGATAGAGGTAATGAATTGTATAGCTTCACATGAATTGGGACTACTAGGTTTTTTCCCCACCTAATCTCTAGAATCTCTTTCATGATAAGGTCACCCATCCACACCCGCATGTGTGCATCCCAAATTGATATCATCCACCTACAAATCATAATATTAATACATACAGCTAACCTAACCATGGGATCCTTGAGCTTTATGTTTTATCCCCACAACTACCATATGTTCTCCTCTAGTATTTTATAAAATGAGTTCTCCTTTCCTTGTTAAATATACTTTGGATAATGACACAGATTCCCTATATTTATGTCCATTGATTCATTATGAAAATACCCAAAACATTGCGTGAAATGGATGTCCATCATCTGTATTTTTGGGTTACTCTCCCCTAAGACAAGTGTTGTGACACCCATGTGACCATTGGCATATCCTCCTTATCATCACAGACATCTTTATCCAGTTGGATCTCATCATACATCTCTCCATAGATATAGATTCTCATGAAGTGGTAGAGGTCCCATATACCATTGTTGACCGCCCGATGATGTAGGAGAAATTTGTTGGTCCCTAGTGTCCAATTTCTCAGCAACTCTGGAATGAAGTCATGATTACTGTAGACGTGGAATTTTGATCACCATGTTGGCTCATAGATCCCAACACTCTATATATCCAACTAAAATTCATGACAGGACAAACATACCCAATATACTCTAGCCCCTCTCTTCAAAAAAGTTTCTATAATGAAGCAGGTCCTAGTAATATGTCAAAAATCCTTGAATTTAAAAGTGGAAAGAGATTAGTTTAGAAATGAAGGGGGTATATGGTGGGGAGTATGTCTAGGGTGGAGGGGTGAAAGGGGGTCTATCCAAGAAGGGGGTGTCCAGGAGGGAGGGGTGTCCTAGAGGGGGGACTGTCTAGGGGGTGGGGGCTGTCTAGGGGGGTGTCCAGGAGGGATGGGGGGTTGTCCAAGGGGGTCTGTCAAGGGGGTCTGTCCAGAAAGGAGGGGGTGTCCAGAAGGGAGGGGGTGTTCAGGTGGGGGGGTTGTCCAGGGGGGTGTCCAGAGGGGGTGTCTAGGGGGGTCTATTAGGTAGGGGGTCTTTTAGGGTGTGGGGTATGTCCGAGGGTGTGTGCAGGGGGGCCTATCTAGGGAAGGGGTTGGTGGGTGGGTGGGGGTCTGTCCATAAAGGAGGGGGTGTGGAGGGGGGTGTCTTATTGAATATTTCCTTTGAAACTCATTAATTTACAATTTCATTTATGATTATTTAATGTTATCTAATGAGGAATAGAGTTATGGAAATTAGATGTTTATTTTGTTTCTTTTTAGGTACTTCAATGAGAATATCCATCTTGAGTGAAAAAATATAAGAGGATGGTTGGATCATTAAAAAGAAGAAAACTACATCATATCATTATAGGGGAGTACTTAATTTTGTTTTTACTTTTTTAGAACAGTTCATTCATGCTTCCACTTATTGGAACTCTTTTGAAATTCTTGATTTTAGGATGTTATGCTTGTTGAGTGTTTGTGCTTAAACTTTTGAATACTTTTCATGATGATGTTATTGAAATAAATCTGTTTATGATGGTTATTGAAAATATTCTTGATTATGGTAAAACATGCGGAGTGTTAAGGGGTGATGTCCAGGGGGAGGGGGCTGTCCAGGAGGGAGGATGCTATTATCTAGGAGGGGGTGTCTAGGAGGGAGGGGGTGTCCAGGAGGGATGGGGTCTGTTCATGGGGGGAGAGAGCTGTCCAGGAGGGGGGTGTTGTCTAGGAGGGGGGTTGTCCAGGAGGGGGTGTCCAGGAGGGGGGTCCAAGAGAGGGGGGTTGTCCAAAAGGGGGATGTTGTCCAGGGGGTGTCCAGGAGGGATGGGGGCTATCCAGGGGGGTCTGTAGGGGGGTTGTCCATGAGGGGGTGCTATCCCGGGGGGTGGGGGTTGTCCGAGAGGGAGGGGGCCTATCCAAGAGGGGGTGTCCATAGAGGCGTCCAGGAGGGAGTGCTTTCCAGGGGGTGTCCAAGAATGATGAGGGTTGTCTAGGGGGTGCAAGGGGGTCTATAGGGGGGAGGGGTATCTAGGGGTGAAAGGGGGGCCTACAGGGGGGAGGGGTTGTCTAAGAGGGATGGGGCTTGTGGGGCTATCCAGGGGGGATGTCTAGGGGGTGTCTAGTAGGGAGGGTTCAAGGGGGTCTGCAAGGGGGTCTGTAGGGGGATGGGGATATCCAGGGGGTGTATAGGAGGGAGGGGGTTGTCTAGGGGTTGCAAGGGGGTATGCAGGGGGTGCTGTTTAGGGGGGTCTGTAGGGGGGAGGGGGCTGTCCAGGGGGTGCAAGGGGGTTTGTATGGGAGGAAAGGGTTGTCTAGGGGGGTTTTCCAGGAGGGAGGGGCTGTCTAGGGGGGTTTCTGGGAGGGGGTGTTGTCCAAGGGGTGCAGTGTGATCTACAGGGGAGAGGGGTTGGTTGTGCCCAAATTTAACCTACTGGTAAAACCAGTCGTTGAAGTACAAGTAGGGATCGAATCCACAGGGACCGAAGAAGAAACCTTGAGACACTCAAATTTCTTGATGGATTGGTTCTGAAGTGGCCTACTTTGAGGTAGATTTTAATTGGAGAACTAATGATATAATTTAAATAACAGACAAGAAAAATGATGTGAACAAAACAATTATTGATGATGGGTTGATCTTAGGGTTTCTCTAGGGGTGGATTGGATAAATTTTTTTCTTAAAAAATTCATGTCATTAATTGAATATGTATCCAAACAACGAGATAATTCCCCCAAATCATTCACCAATTTAATCCATACACAATTCCAAGGCCAATCACCAATTAAATTTTAGGATTACTTTTCTGAGCACTCAAAAGAAATAGATTGTACTAGCACTCAAAATGTGTCATCATTAAGGTTGGAGAAGATGAAAAAGAATGTAACTCATCAAATGGAAATCCTAAAATAACAAAAATATTTAAATATTAAGTACATAAAATAACATCCAATCCCTAACCTTGCAACTCCCTTGGATCAAACCTTAAGTGGTTAGCCATCCATTGATGTTATTCTACCAATGGAAGTGGGATGTAGACTTATGGGGCGAAATTGAAGAAGAATAAAACTATTAAAAGAATGAACACTCCACCGTTGTGTGATTGAATTCACAAGTGCTGGTGTGAATAAATTCACACATTGATTCAATGGTATCAACTTGTGAAGAAATGGAAAAGAATAAGTGAAGAAGAAGAATAAATTTTATTAAAATACTATACATGAAAGAAAAACTTACATGGGATAACTTGACGATGCGATTACAAATTGAAAGTAGGAAATTACAATTGAAAGAAATACAATGGATGAAAGAAAAACTCAGATTGAAAGAAAAATATTAGATGCTAATTCCCTTCACCACCAGATCATTATATAGGAATATTAGGAGCCTTAGATATAACCCAAAAAAATAAATTTCATCCCCATTAATTTAGAGAGTCAAAAAGAGGGTGAGAAAATTAAGGGAATTTGATGTTTCGAAGTTGACCCGGAAATTCATCCAGATTCATCTACCGTTTGGACGTGTGAATTTGTAATTGAAGAAGGCTCAATATGGAGGGGTCGTAGAAGTAAAATATTCTCATACATATATCCTTTAATATATGTAAAAATTTTAGGCTATTTGATGAAACTGATTGGAAGTTATGATTGAAATGGTGGGAAGACATTATGGGCGTTCTGGTCGGGCCCACCATTTAAATGTTAACTTTGGATCCATATATCTCCATGAAAACTTCGGAATTAGCTCTTGCCACAGTTGAATAAAATGATCCCCATATTTTTTTCTTTCTAATGTAAAAATTTGAGCTTCATTGGTCTTGGTTTGTGGGCCCCACATTTTTTTATGGGCCTTAGACCTATTATGCTTTCTCCAGAACATCTCTGCATTCATCCCCAAAAATATCCATCTTCCATTAGGATTAATCCATCGATCCTAAAGTAAAAAATGTTCCAAAAAAGTGATCAATCATATCCTAAAATATAAAATTCAAAAAATAAATATAATGTTGTCCACAAATAGATGAATGATTGGGCCCAAATTTTCATTTTAAACGTGAATTGCATTTAAGATGAGAAATGAAGTTCAATTTCTATAATGAACTAAAAATTATGTTTATGGAATTTCGAACACATTATTATTAAGATATTGACAATGAATATTAGCCCCTTTTAGCGGGTAATCACACCCCCCTACTTGAGTTTTTCTAGTCCCAAGCAAAATATATCTCAAATATGAAATTCAAATTCTATTTTCCAAAAACATTTTAATACACATTGCTCAACCAAAGACCTCATACAAAAAAAATTATAAAACCCATAAAAATAATTTAAAACAAGCTAGTTCCATATGTATATCCCAAGCCCAATCCCATTCCTTTGTTAAAATTCATTGTCACATTTCATCCAATTTCAATTAAGCATGATGATGTGTTGTGCATCACAAAAGACATGGGGCCCATTTTTTTGTTCAAGAGGGGAAAATGGAAGTGCTAGGTGGGAATCACATTAAATCTTAAGATGATTATCCATTTTTTTATTTGATTTTTTTGTTGATTTTTTAAACCACAATAGATATGAAAAGACTAACTCTGGGAAATAAAACTATGGAGTCACGATCCCTAGGTATTGGATGCCACACATATTTTAAATTCCATGCTATACAATATAGATATAAAGATTAACTCTGGGAAAGACCACTATGGAGTCACGATCCCCAAGTTTTTGATGTCACGCATTTGGAAAAAACATTGCACTATGTGGTCATTATTTTTTTCAATTTTTTTATGTTTTTTTTATACTCAAATTAAACTAAAAGTGACTGCAGAACCCTATGCTATAATGAAAGGGACCCAAGAACTCCAATTTACACCCAAGATCCAATAGACTTGAATTGTGGCATTTTGATTAAGAGGATGAAAATGTAAACTTTGAAAAATCACATCAGATAACCTCACTTTTCAAAAACTATGCCCATGAAATTAAACTTGCATTAAAATCAAAATCAAGGCATGGAAAATTATTCGATATCCAATTTCAGAGTTTTCAATTTGTGTTATCATGTCCAAGGTTAATGGAATTTTTCTTCCCATGCATGTTCTTATTCACAAAAACAAAAAAAAATTATTTAATCTCTCCCCAACATAGAATAACAATGTCCCCAATGTTTAAAGAAAACTTAGAAGGGGGTATGGGAGAGGTTTCCAAAGAGGAAATAGAAAATGATAATTATGGAATAAATTCACCTGGTGGTTGATGATGAAAGCATGTTCCACGGTCTCCCTTCAATCCTGGGTTTGAGTCTCAGCAGCTTGGATGGTTGTGATGGGATTTTCCCAACGACCTACTACATGTCCTTAATTTTTTTTATTTTTTTAACCTATAAAAACAAAAAAATAAAACAAATAAACTGATGATACATTGTCTTCTTTTTAAATTTCTGGGTAAGGTATTACTCAGAGATCACGCCATGTGACACAGATGAATATAGTGATCCCCTTTCATACCCATCCATACTCATAATAGAAGAATTGGTCAACAGCCTATGGTAATTTTTTAAATGATAAAAAATGATTCCAAATGATTGGAAACATGAAAACCATGGGTTTCCTCCCATGCAGTGCTTTTGTTTAACATCGCTAGCTTGACTTAAACCCCCAAAATTATCCAATTCCAACTTTCAACATATTTAGGACCCCATTTTTATCCACCTCGACAAGATTTAGATTAATTATTTTTTTATAATTTTTTCCATGTGAAATCCCATGCTCTAAAATGAGTGGTAAAATCCATGTAATATCAAAAATGGTTGATTTGTTTGAATTTCTAGTCTTTCCTAAGACATCAATGACCATTCCAACATTATTGGTTTCTTGAGAATAATTAACTACAACTACAAGGTCTTTCTTATCTCCTATGGTGGGATTCTTTATTTGGAAAGAAAGTAAAATAATTTTGAGCTCGGGTTCATTAAAATTTTCTAAAGGAGATTGAAAAATTAAATCAAAATTATTTTATTCTCCAAAACATTTAGAAAGAATTGGTTCATTTTGAAAATAATATTCATCCTGAAAATTGTCCAATTGAATATCAGGAATGGTTATGGACTCATTGTTTGTGATCTCTCCTAATGGTTCAATGATTGGTGATTCTGAAAATTTATCAATGGAGTTATATTCAGGAAACTTAATCCATGATGTCAAATTTTCCTCTTTTTAGTCCAAAAAATCAATTTCCTCCTGATTTAAAGACCCTTCAACATTTCCTTCATCCTCTTCAATTATCCCATATCCAAAGTTTAGTTCTTTTTTAAATTTATAAGAGTTTTTTGGGATAAAATATTCATCTATCATTGATGAGGAAAGGAAATCTTGAGTGGGAATGGATTCCTCAATAGTCTTAATGCTTTGTACTTCTAATCTCAAATTTGAAACTTCTGAATTCATTATATCCATTTTTTCACACAATTTTTCAAGGATTTTTTGAGGATTAGGTTGGAAAAAAGTTTGTGCATCATTAACTTCATTAAGTTTGATCTCTTCAATCATCCTCTATAATGCTGGAAATTGATCCTTTAAACAATCATCATCCCATTGATTGTACAACTCATTGGGTGTGGTGTATTCAATCAAGGTTTGGTCAATGAAATTCCTTATGTGAGGTGTTTCCCAATATTGATTTCGGACTTGATTACATCATTGGTTTATGAAGGGGTATTTTGGAGGATAATTCATTGGAGTTGATTGAAAATTGGTTTTGGGATTCTTTGGACATGCAGAAACAGAAAGGGGAAAAGAGAAGAGAAATTAGGGTGAGAATAGAGAATTTGGGGTGAGAAAAGAAGATGAAGGTATAAGGTACTTACTTGGGTCCCTGGAAACAACACCAAAATTTGGTTGTGCCCAAATTTACCCTACTGGTAAAACCGGTCGTTGAAGTACAAGTTGGGATCGAATCCACAGGGACCGAAGAAGAAACCTTGAGACACTCAAATTTGTTGATGGATTGGCTATGAAGTGGCCAACTTTGAGGTAGATTTTAATTGGAGAAATAATGATATAATTTAAATAATAGACAAGAAAAATTATGTGAACAAAACAATTATTGATGATGGGTTGATCTTAGGGTTTCACTTGGGGTGGAATGGATAAATTTCTTTTCTTAAAAATTCCATGTCATTAATTGAAGATGTATCCAAACAAAGAGATAATTCTCCCAAATCATTCACCAATTTAATCCACACACAATTCCAAGGCCAATCACCAATTCAATTTTAGGATCACTTTACTGAGCACTCAAAGGAAATAGATCGTAGTAGCACTCAAAATGTGTCATCGTTAATGTTGGTGAAGATGAAAAATAATGTAACTCATTAAATGGAAATCCTAAAATAACGAAAAGATTTAAATATTAAGTACATGAAATAACATCCAATCCCTGAACTTTCTACTCCCTTGGATAAACCATTAAGTGGTTACCCTCCATTTATGTTATTCTACCAATGGAATTAGGATTTAGACTTATGGGGGCTGAATTGAAGAAGAAGAAAATTATTAAAAGAATGAACACTCCATCGTTGTGTGATTGAATTCACAAGTGTTGGTGTGAATAAATTAACACCTTGATTCAACGGTATCAACGTGTGAAGAAAAGGAAAATAATAATTGAATAAGAAGAATAAATTTTATTAAAATACTATACTTTATAGAAAAACTTACATGGGAAAACTAGACGATGTGATTACAAATTGAAAGTAGGAAATTACAATTGAAATAAATACAATGGATGAAAGAAAAAATCAGATTGAAAGAAAAATATTAGATGCTAATTCCCTTCACCACCAGCTCCTTATATAGGAATATTAAGAGCCTTAGAGACATCCCACAATAATAAATTTCATCCCTATTAATTTAGAGATTCAAAAGGAGGGTGAGAAAATTAAGGGAATTTGACGTTTTGAAGTTGACCCGGAAATTCTTCCAGATTCATCTACCGTTTTGACGTGTGAATTTTTAATTGAAGGAGGTAGAATCCAGAGGGGTTGTAGAATCTAAATATTCTCTTATATCTGTTCTATATTATTTGTAAAAAATTTAGGCAATTTGGTGTAGCCATTTGGATGTTATGATTAAAATGGTGTGAAGACATTATGGGCGTTCAGGTCGGGCCCACCATTTAAATGTTAACTTTGGATCCATATATATCCATGGAAACTTTGGAATTAGATCTGGAAACAGTTGAATAAAATGATCCCCATATTTTTCTATTTCTACTTTAAAAATTTTAGCTTCATTGGGCTTGGTTTGTGGGCCCCACATTTGTTTGATGGGCCTTAGGCCCATTGTGCTTTCTCCAGAAAAGTTCTGCATTCATCCCCAAAAATATCCATCTTCCATTGGGATTAATCCATCAATCCTAAAGGAAAAAATGTTCCAAAAAAAGTGATCAATCATATCCCGAAATATAAAATTCAAAAAATTAATATAATGTTGTCCACAAACAGATGTATAATTGGGCCCAAATTTGCATTTTAAACTTGAACTGCATTTAAGATGAGAAATGAAGTTCAATTTCTATAATGCACTAAAAATGATGTTTATGGACTTTTGAACACCTTATTATTAATATATTTACGATGAATATTAGCCACTTTTAACGGGTAATCAGGGGTCTTTCTAGAAGGTGGGGTGTCCAAGAGGGGGGGGTTGTTCAGGATGGAGGGGGTTGTCCAGGAGGGGGGTTGTCTAGGGGTGTTGTCCAGGAGGGAGGGGGTTGTTCAGGAGGGGGGATTATCCAGGAGTGTGGGTGCTATGCAGATGAGTGACTAGGAGGTATGGGGGCTATCCAGGGGGTGTAATGGGGGTCTTTAGGGGGGAGAGGCAAGAGGTCTGTCCAGGGGGGATCTATCTAGGGAGGGGGTCTGTCGGGGGGGTGGGTCTGTCTGGGGGTGTTTTTTTATTAAATGGAAGGGATATATCCACAGTTTTAAACCGTGGATATATACCTATAGCCACAATTTCAAACCATGGTTATATCCCTATAGCCATGGTTTCAAACCATGGATATAGCCCATGTGTGTCTAAATCTTTAGCCACAATTTCAAACTGTGGTTATAGGGCTATAGCCACAGTTTGAACTATGTCTATAGGGATTTAGACATGGTTTTAAACTATGGCTATAGGTTTTTCCTTATAGCCACTCCAATACTAGCCACGAATCATTAAAACATGGCTATAACCTATAGTCGTGGTTTTTGGTCTTACAGCCATGGTTCAAAACTTTGGTTATAGCCTAAATTTATAGTAGTGGACCACTCAGCTATTGGACCACTGAGGTCTACTCTGATACTATACCACTGAGGTCTACTGAGCTATTGGACCACTGAGGTCTGCTCAGCTACTGGACTACTGAGGTCTGCTCGGCTGCAGGACCACTGAGGTATGCTCTGCTATTGGACCACTGAGGTCCACCCGGCTTCTGGACCACTGAGGTCCACTCTTCTACTATACCACTAAGGTCCACTCTGCTATTGGACCACTGAGGTGTGCTTGTCATATCCTTCGTGTCACATCCAATCATAGGATTCCTGCTCTCCAGTGCACTTGATTTCGGTAGAATCTACTCCTCAATCCATTGTTTGTATCTATACTGCTATAAAAACTCAGTTAAATTATACCCAAGGGCCCGTCTTGTTGCAAGGGTCCCAACGCCGCATGCAACACATCAATCAGACACCCAGTCTGAAAGATATTGAAATTTTAGTAAATAGAGTCTGGTTACATCCGAGCCCGGTCCGACTAGGTCAGATCGACCCGACCCGACCAACCTGGCCTGAGGGTCCCACATGACCCAAACCAATTCGGTGGACAAGAACTAGTTGGGTCTGGGCCGACCCGGTCCGGACTGGCCCAATGGCCAGGCCCATTAGGACTTGCTGGACCCAGCCCCGTTTGGGCGTGGGTCCAGCCCGTTGAGTCATCCAGCGACCCAGTCCGCATTCTCCTACCCAGTTTGACTTAGTTGGACCGGTTTATTTCCAGTAGGGCCACACAATGTCCAGTTTTCCTATCCATCCTAGCCTGTAATAGCGGGCCATTTCTCCTCCAGCCTGGGCCTCCCAATAGCCCAGTTCACTCCACCGTCTCGGCCCGACGCCAGGTCTAGCCTACTACTCTAGCCCGGCCCGCTAGGAAAGATGGTCTGATCCACCTAGGATGCGGTGAGCACCACGTCCCTGCTCTACCAATGCGGCTCGATAAATCCGTGTCCCCCTCCACCATGGCCCACCCTGGCCACATCCCTCATCGTCGTGGGTCCCTGTCATTATCGGTCGTTGAGCTGGAGGGCTCCGCTGTCGGGTGGTCACACCACCACCACCGACCCTCCTTCCGTGGGTCACCACTTTCGATGTGGTGGTCCGATTTCTATTCTAAAAGCACCATTACAATCCTTAGGTCACCGCCTTTGTCTCTATGGACTCAAGATATCCTTACCGTCGCTTCGGGGGTTGGGTCGCACTCAGAACCTCCTAGAAAAACCTGACACAGCCTCATGGGTCCATCGGTGAAGAACAATAGGGGATAGAGTTGGGATCACAAAGAACACCCGATGAACAATCTGGGTATTTGTTCATTTTGGCCTGGATCTGTTCTTTTCAGTGGGGTCATGAATCATAATTCAATCTCTAAGATTTTTAATCCTCAATATCAACCCGTAATATTTATTCCCAATCCCGCAAGAAGAAATCATTTGTGGATCAACTAGTTAGTGATTTTATCTGCATTCTTCATTTATAAGAGAAAAATAGGGTAACAATAATCACACAAATTTAAACCCCTACCTAGTAAAAGGAGATCGGTCGAGGAAGATCGCCCATTGTCGTCTTTTAATCTTTGGTTCTAATTCACTCTTTAAGGGTATTTTCATGGATTTTTGATTGATCGGTGTTCATCATTGGAGAGTTTTCCTTCAGAGACTCAGAGTGATTTTCAAGATCTAAATTTGATCTCCAATTCTTTTTATCCCATTAAATGGAGAAAAATCATTGCAGTGTTTATGTTATGCTGAGTCGTCGTCGTTAAACTATTTCATTTATGAAGCAGCATTTTTGTTACTTTGTGTTTCAACATCGTTACGTGGTTCCATTTATGGAATGAAACAGTCGGCCTTTTTCTGCATTGTAGTGAAACAATTTTGAATAAAATAAAATTTTTGAGTTTATTTTATTTTTCCTTAAAACATATGAAAAATAAATTTTCCCCTCAACCCACACCAATTGAGGTTAATTCCTACTTAAGGATAACATCTCATTACAAACTCAATAGTGGTATCAGATTTTTAATTTGAGTTACCTTTTGTGAGTTATGAGGATTTGAAAATAAAATAACTTTTATATAAAATATTTTATTTACACTTATGTCCCAAAAACCAACTTTCACAGCATGCCCATGCCGATTGATGTTAGGATCTGCCTAAGGAAATCATACCCTCATAAACTAAACACTACTCTCAGATTTCCAATTTGAGTTACCATTTATGAGTTATAAGGATTTGAAAATAAAATAATCTTTATTCAATTATTTTATTTATGGCCAAAAACTACTTTATATTGTTGACCCATGCCAGCCAATTTTAGGCTCTTCCTAAGGAAGGAATATTCTCACAAGATCAACTGTGATCTCGTACTTTCAATCCAAGTCACCGTTTGTGAGTTATAAGGATTTTAAAAATAAAATAATTTAATTTAATTATTTTATTTACAGTTATTCCAATTTCAGGTTTTATTACTTAAGGCCCATACCGACTAAAATTATGTCATGCCTAGGGTAAACCAACCATCCTAAATGCAATGGAACCCTCAAATTTATAATTCGATCACTCGTTTAATATTTATTCCACTTTTTCAGGAAAACCTCTCACATGTGCTATGTAAAACTTAACATTTTTGGCGGATCATTACGGACACTCTGGGCCTCGGAATCACATGCTGTCTATAGAGACCCAAAGCTTGAAGTACATGGACATTACATTAATTTTTCGGAATACTTAATACATAACAAAAACAGACACCAAAGGACCGTAATAGTTTAGTGTCTTTGGAAACTAGGAACATAATCTTCTAATCTTGGTGAAATATCTTCAACATCTCTCATAAAGATCTTCCTCTTTTTTTTCTTACCTAATACCTTTCTTTATATCCTCGAGAAAAGAAAACATAAAAAGGGTGAGCTCAAATGCTTAGTAAGGGCAAACATAGAGAACATAAAACAATCCATAAACATTTTATAGCAAAAACTTGAACATAAAATTTAAACATCAAAATCTTGAGCAAAGTCCTAAATCTTGGAAATATGTAAGGCATATATCATAATTTAACATCAATCATGATAAAATATAATAGGAATAAAACATGTAATTGTGGAAACCATTCAGCACATGTTATGATTTCCATATTATCCAAGGCATTGCTGCCAAGACCATCTTAGTGGACAAAGTCCCTTTCTGAATCGAGTTCACTCCTCGTTCCAGTCCTGTATCACTGAACCGGATTAACTTACCATTCCAGACATTTCTATCTCATGAGATATAAATCTTTACCCATTTCATTGGAGGTAGATATAGGTCCCACCCATATCATAATGAAATCATTCTTACTTGTTCCACCACATAAACATAAATCATTCATCATAACCCAAATAATAAAATGGGTTCCATACACATCATCCCATCATATAATAATCCATATAAAACAAATGGATATCATTTCATCATAAGAAAAATAAAACCATGTAAATCATAGATACGTTATACTTGAAACATACACATATGAAATAATGTCATCTTAGATGGAAAATGGTTTTGATAAAACACTTGAAATGAATTCTTGAGGAAAATATCCTTTCTTTTTCAAAATCATTTACTTTTCACAAAATGCCATGAAAATTTTAAAGAAAAGGATTTTGTTGAAAATAGTCATGAAATCATGTAGAGGAAGCTTTATGTAAAGAAGGTGTTATGAAACTGTAAAAATCCGTTCATGCTGTATATGTTAAAAAAACATTATCCTCATACTTTTGTCGGAAAAGTCAAAAAGTACCTCGTATGGTAAACAAAACAAAGATTCCTTCCATAACATGTGGTAAAAGTCAAAAATGGGTAAAAAGGACTTTAAACATACATGAAAAAAATTTAGAAAATATGGACATGGATGATAATAAAAACCCCAGTAAATACTTACGAATAAACAATCCGGGATAAGAACGAGATTGGAATAATTATCCCTTACCTTATGTTCGATATGCTTCATATGTTTCCAAAACTCCTGTATAATGATTTAAATAATTTAATTGACTTATTAAAGAATAATATTCATTGTTATGATATAATATATGGTTCAATTATGACTTTATATAACCCGTTCTTTTGTAAATTTCATGTAAAAGCACCATTTTGGGTAAAATCGTTTCATTTATCGTACAAGTTTCGACTTGTTGTTCTTGATATTATTACTTATATCCTGATTTACATAATTCTAGAATGTAAAACATGATTTATATAGAATATATATTGATCATATAAATATATATGATAGATCGATATATGGAATGAAATACACCGTTCATGGAGACGGTAGGTCGTACGTACGCATGAATGCTGTTTTCGTTTCCTTATTGAATTGAATGGAATTAAGTATATGAAATACATATATATATATACATAAATACAGTATCATTGTTATGTCATATATTTAATTAATATTCATTATATATACTTTATAATCATTCATGAATGGTTAACATGGAGAATGAATCTCATCGCGTCGTGGAGACGGTAGTCCGTACGTACGCACGAGCGATGATATCATTCCCATGATCGTGGAATTGTATTGAAGTGTATGTATACTATTTAAGAATAAATATCACTTTAAAATAATCATATATAGTTATTCTTTACACCATTATACCCATCCAAGTAAGGTGGTGGTGGAAAACAGATTACACCATGGCGTGGAGACGGTATTCTGTATGTACGCATGCGTGGTGATTTCATTTTCCGTAGGATGGATAGAAGGTTAAATAGGGTTGTTTCATATTTGTAATAAAATATCAGTATATAATTAATACTTCTTTTATTACATTATAATGATACAACTAAATAATAATAAGTAGAATAAGAAAGAAACTTGAGAAAATCAGAAGAAGAGATTATCTCTTCTTCGATGCACCTCCTTTAATCTTCTTCTTAAGGAAGTAGAGTTTGTCTTTTGAGAAGACCAGAAACTCCAGAATGTTTATAGGTAATTGGAGAAGATAAATGGTCAGGGTTGTACGAGACTCAAGGCTCAAAAGGGTGTGAATAGAAGAGGTAAGGGGTGCCCTTTTTATAAGGGAGGAGAGGGGCACCTTAGGAAAACTTAAAATATTATTTTATAAAAAAGTCATATTCGGTTTTTAATAGCTCCAAATTGATTTATTTATAAGATAAGGTTATTATGGGTCTAAATACTCTAACCCAATAGGTTTTAGACAAGTTTATGTTACTATTTTATTCTTATCATTTAGATTTAACTCTATGTTAAATAATTTAACGTTTACTGTGTCTTTTTGTTTTCTTACATTATATGATTAATAAACTTACTATAACAAGAAAAACGAACCCCACGTGGTTAATTATTAGTATATATATACTTATATAATTCATTTGGCCAAGCCTTAGATTTTTAGGAATAAAATAACAATTAATAATATAATATTTGTTTTAAAAACTATTTTATGTCAATTTTGACACTATTTGGTACTTGATTTTTGTGAAAATCATAAAAGCATGATTAGTTCGAAAAAAGTCAATTTAATCAATACTAACATGTCATATTAACCTATAAAATTATTGGAATTCATAAAAAGTCTCAAATTATATTTATTTGGGTATTTATAACATCAATTATGTTAATATTTCATTAATAAGGTAATTACTGCATCATCATTGCGTCATAAATAAATTAAATTATTTAATGTCTAAAAATTATAAATAAAATACCATTATGTAGGAAATATTTTTATATTTTTAATTAATATCTATAGTTGAATTTATCTTATGTATAACCCTATATTGAAAATGTTTTAGTTATTAAACTTTGATTTTAACTATTTTAACTATTCTTTAAATAAAATAATAATAAGTGTCCTAATCTAATCCAAGTGGACCTAAATGGTCATATTTTATTCCTAAGGTTGTTTTTGGTCAAATTACACTTATCCAATAGAATTAGGACATGTGTTATGGTAATAATAATATCATTTTTACCCTTAATTTCCCTATGTACTTTTAATCGTGGTAAATAAAAGTAAAAAGTTACTATTCATCAAAAATTATTTTCATCTCATTGAACCACATTTTAGTCCTTAATATTAACCGTGTCTCTCAGATTTTTGAAATTCCCCTCACAGAAGCGGTAAAATTAAGTTTTATGTGAATTTCCAAATTCTCCTAGGAGATGGGTAAAAGACGGTGAAAAGTTCAGTAAATTTTTTTTATATATTATTATAAAATGACTCCAATGAATTTCATTGAAATTATATAGGTATTATGTATCAATTTTTACCTAAAATAAATTTAAATAAAATAAATAATTATTTAAATAAAAAATTTGGTTTTTAAATAGTAACCCAGTGTTTTCACTATTCATAAAAAATTGATAGTTTTCAGAAAAATACCAAAAATTCACCCTAGGATAATTTCGATATTCCAAATCCAAAAATGAAGTCCATTTTGAAAGATAAAATTTATAATATTACAAAAAGTGGGTATTACTATTCATAATGGATAGTTTATATAATATTTTAATAGTATATCTTTGTTTAGTGAAACTCAGTATTGCATACAACACACACTATCGTGGAAGGTCGCGATTGCGTGTAATGTAAGACAAGTCAGGGTTGTGTGTTGTGAAAGACTCCTTCGTTGTTTTGTATAACATAATCCATCAATATTTCATTTATAAATTGAATATATATATATATACACACTCAATGTTGCGTAGAATGACTACTATCAAACAAACTTGAAATTGTGTGTAACATAATCCAAGAATAGTGTTACGTATACTGCAAGCTAATACGGTGTTGCGTATAGCGAAATATAATCTTGGTTTAGCGTACAACACAATACATCAATGAAATTAAAAAGAATAATCCTCATAAAATCTCAGGTTGTTACATTCCACTCCCCTTAAAATGAATTTCTCCCTCGAAATTCGTCGGGGTTATAAATGGTTTACTACTCGAAATTTTCTTTAATAGAAACCCACATCGTAAAAAGGAATACCAAAAATTATCTTTAAAAACTAAAGTATGAAACATAACAGTTACCCAAATTAACTAATCACTGGGTTTACACATTGGAGAACATAGGTGAAAATATGGATATGGAAGAGAAATCTAACCATCATGTTCTGATAGTGAGTAGTAGAGAACATGTCTATGAAAAATCCAACAATCACAAAGCCATAAATTTGTGATGATCTAAGGTATCGTCTGATTCATCAGATATAAGGGCACTAGGACAACATTTTTGGTTTTCAAGATCATTTCCCTAAAGTTGAAGAATTTTAATTAGAAGAAATAATTACTTTATTTTGGTATAATCTCACCGTTGTTCGTGTCTTGAACAATTTCCACAGCATGAAGTTGAATTTTTCATTCGTGAGGTGTTAGCAGATCATGTGATAGAATGATGGGTCATTCCATCTGTCTTAAAAAAAGGTTAGAAAAAGTTATCAAATATACATAAGTCCATATATGGTGGGGTTAATCATATATGATTCCAAAAATGGACTTACAATTCATCTATCATACCATTTAATATAATAAAACTAGTTTCTAATAACCAGGGACTTCCTGTTGGCCAGTGGTAGGCGATAAAGGTCGGTCGCACTTTGGTTGTGGGTTCGATTCCCACAGCCTTGTCTGATGCGACGGGTTGTCCCTCATCCTACAGGTTGTCCTTCTTCTAGAAATATATTATTATAACATTCCATTAATAATATCGAAAAAGTTATATCCTTAATCAATACTAACTTATGTCCAACATAATCCATTCCAATCTTTAGGCTTATCCAAAATACTTCTGTCCAATATTATAGTATAAAGAAAACGATTACTAAAAATATCATCTACCGAGCATATGAATACCATCATTTATCCCCCATATAAGATATATCTTTTTGGTCACTTTCCAAACATGTGAATACCTTAATCATGTATTCTCTTGAAAAATTAATACCCATTGAATCTTAGTGAAAACATGAATGTTGTCAAAAGTTAACTCTTTCCACATACCAAAATCCAAAAATTCTATATACTCAAACCATGATAGAAATTTTTCCTTATATCAGTCATGAGCTCATGAATAATGTCAAACATTTCATTTTCTCCTTATCCCTTCATTATGCACATATCATCTACTTTCCAAAATATTTGAATAACTTTTCATGGTTATCGGTACCATATAATTATTGAAAACCACAATAAACCATTATATAGATATTCCAATGTTCCAAAATACTATAAATGAGATTCCACAACATTATTTTGGAATCCATTTACATAAACACATAATCATTCAACCACATCATTGTCATACTCAACATTACTAAAAGTGATCGCATGTGACTTCCATTTGTCCTTTGCCTTAAGTGGTTGCTCATGTCGATCACCATTAACCCTTGGATTAGGGAATTGATTAGCATAATGCCCAATTTCCTTTCACTTGAAGCATTGAAGTGTTATTGGTGCGTTCTCTACAGTCTTTTCTTTATTCACATCATTAGCAACCCTTTTTTCATTACTTAGACACTCATCTACTTGATGACCTTCTTTTCCACACTTAAAACATTTTCTAGTCCCTTTAAGACAATATCCACCATGCTTCTTTCCACACTTTGAGTATAAAGAAACATTTTTCTTATTTTCACCATTATTCTGAGATTTCTCCTTGAACTTCATCTTTCGTTTCTTGTCCAAACCATGAGATGGATATGTAACACCAACTTCCATTTCTATCTTGATAGCACAACACACAATTTCTTCATAGCTACTGAATTCTCTTATAGCTAATGCCCTTCGAAGACTTGGTTTTAAGCCACTGAATAATCGATCAACTTTACTTTTAGGTTGGATGATAAAGCCAGATGCATACCTTGCAAGCCTTGTAAAATTCACTTCGTATATACCAACAGATTCATCATCCTTTTTCTTAAGCTCAAATAAATCCTTTTTCATCTTTTTTCGAATAATACGATGGAAGTACTTATTGAAAAATAAGTTCTTGAACTCATCCCATTCCATGGATTCAATTTCATCTCGGGGCCTCGTATTCTTAATTAGAGTCCACCATTTATCTGCTTCACCTTCTAAACGGTAAATAGCTATAATGACTTTTTCATGATCCGAACAGCAAAGTATGGAAAATATCTTTTCAATGGTGCTAATCCATTGTTCATCAACAAGTGGATCAGAATACCCATTGAAATAAGTTGGGCATTGCCTCATGAAGGACTCAATAGAATATTGTTCCCTTCTCTTCTCATTTGGAAGTCCAGAATGATTCATAGCTTGTGTAAGTATAGAAATAATATTTTTCACTCCATCTCCCATAACATTGGTTTGTTTAGGAGGACAATCATTGCATTGTCCATTACATTGATCAACACGGTTCCTTCAGATTCCAGCCATCGTCTAAAACCCAAAAAGAATAGTGTGAGAGGAAAAAATCATGCTAGGGAAAACAACATAACAAAGGGGAAGTACCTTCGATATCTAACATCTTAGGTTTAATTCTAATATAATTTCCATAATTCTAGGACTATAAACTATACGTATACTTAACCTTTGGGACATCCCTAGACATACCTTAAAATATCTCTAGGGTTCTCACTAAAGTTTTTTCATCCTAGTTTCCAAAGGTTAACTAAACCTTTCCTCTAATACCAACTGTAGAGACCCAAAACTTAGCATACATGGACATTACATTAATTTTGCGAAATAATTAATACATAACAAACACAGACACCAAAGGACCACAATAGTTTAGTGTCTTTGGAAACTAGGAACATAATCTTCTAATCTGGGTGAAAGATCTTCAACATCTCCCATAAAGATCTTCCTCTTTTTTTTCTTACCTCAAACCTTTCTTTATATCCTGGGGAAAAGAAACATAAAAAGGGTGAGCTCAAATGCTCAATAATGGAAAACATAGATAACATAAAACAATTCATAAACATTTGATAGCAAAAACTTGAACATAAAATTTAAACATAAAAGTCTTGAGCAAAGTCCTAAATCTTGGAAATAAATAAGGCATATATCAAAATGGAACATCAATCATGATAAAATATAATGGGAATAAAACATGTAATTTTGGCAACCATTCAGCACATGTTATGATTTCCATAGTAGCCAAGGCATTTCTGCCAAGACCATCTTAGTGGATAAAGTCACTTTCTGAATCGAGTTCACTCCTCATTCCAGTCCTGTATCACTGAACCGGATTAACTTACCATTCCATCCATGTCTATCCCATGAGATATAAATCTTTACCCATTGCATTGGAGGGAGATATATGTCCCACACATCTCATAATGAAATCATTCTTACTTGTGCCACCACATAATCATAAATCATTCATCATAACCCAAAGAATAAAATGGGTTCCATACACATCATCCCATCATAACATAATCCATATAAAACAAATGGATATATTTTCATCATAAGAAAAATAAAACCATGTAAATCATAGATACATTATACTTTAAACATACACATATGAAATAATGTCATCTTAGATGGAAAATGGTTTTGATAAAACACTTGAAATGAATTCTTGAGGAAAATATCCTTTCTTTTTCAAAATCATTTAATTTTCACAAAATGCCATGAAAATTTTAAAGAAAATGATTTTATTGAAAATATTCATGAAATCAAGTAGAGGAAGCTTTGTGTAAAGAAGGCGTTATGAAACCATAAAAATATGTTCATGTCGTATAAGTTAAAAAAACATTATCCTCGTACTTTTGTCGGAAAAGTCAAAAAGTTCCTTGTATGGTAAAAAAAACAAAGATTAATTACATAACATGTGGTAAAAGTAAAAAATGGGTAAAAAGTACTTTAAACATACATGAGAATATTTTTAGAAAACATGGACATGGATGATAATAAAAACCCCAGTAAATACTTACGAATAAACAATCCCGGATAAGAACGAGATTGGAATAATTATCCCTTACCTTATGTCTGATATGATTTGTATGTTTTCAAACCTCTTGTATAATGATTTAAATAATTTCATTGAATTATTATAGGATCATATTCATTGTTATGATATCATATATGGTTCACTTATGACTTTATATTACCCGTTCTTTTGTAAATTTCATGTTAAAGCACCATTTTGGGTAAAATCGTTTCATTTATCGTACAAGTTTCGACTTGTTGTTCTTGATATTATTACTTATATCCTTATTTACATAATTCTAGAATTTAAAACATGATTTATATATAATATATATTTATCATATAAATATATATGATAGATTGATAAATGGAATGAAATACACCATTCATGGAGACGGTAGGCCGTACGTACGCATGAATGTTGTTTTCGTTTCCTTATTGAATTGAATGGAATTAAGTAGATGACATACATATATATATACATAAATGCAGTATCATTATTATGTCATATATTTAATTAATATTCATTATATATACTTTATAATCATTCATGAATGGTTAACATGGAGAATGAATCTCATCGTGTCGTGGAGATAGTAGTCCGTACGTACGCACGAGCGATGATATCATTCCCATGATCGTGGAATTGTATTGAACTGTTTGTATAATATTTAAGAATAAATATAACTTTAAAATAATCATATATAGTTATTATTTACACCATTATACCCATCCAAGTAAGGTGGTGGTGGAAAACAGATTACACCAAGGCGTGGAGACTGCATTCCGTATGTACGCACGCGCGGTGATTTCATTTTCCGTAGGATGAATAGAAGGTGAAATAGGGTTGTTTCATATTTGTAATAACATATCAGTATATAATTAATACTGATGTTATTACATTATAATGAGACAACTAAAGAAGAATAAGTATAAGAAGAAAGAAACTTGAGAAAATCGGAAGAAGAGATTACCTCTTCTTCGACGCACCTTCTTTAAGCTTCCTCTTAAGGAAGTAGAGTTGGTCTTTTGAGAAGACCAGAACCTCCAGAATGTTTCTAGAGAAGTGGAGAAGAGAAATGGGCATGGTTTGTCCGATCTTAAAGGATCAAAATGGTGTGAAGAGAAGAGGGAAGGGGTTCCCTTTTTATAAGGGAGGAGAGGGGCACCTTAGGAAAACTTAAAATTTTATTTTATAAAAAAGACATATTCAGTTTTTAATAGCTCAAAATTGATTTATTTAGAAGATAAGGTGGGTATGGGTCGAAATAATCTCATCCAATAGGTTTTAGACAAGTTTAGGTTACTATTTTATCCTTATCATTTAGATTTAACTCTATGTTAAATAATTTAACTTTTACTGTGTTTTTTTGTTTTCTTACACTATATGGTTAATAAACTTACTATAACAAGCCAAACGAACCTAAAGTGGTTCATTATTAATATATATATCCTTATATAAGTCATTTGTCCAAACCTTATATTTTTATGAATAAAATAACAATTAATAATATAATATTTGTTTTAAAAACTATTTATGTCAATTTTGACACTATTTGGTACTTGATTTTTGTGAAAATAATAACAGCATGATTAGTTCAAAAAAAGTCAAATTAATCAATAATAAAATGTCATATTAACCTATAAAATTAGTTTAATTCATAAAAAGTCTCAAATTTCATTTATTTGGGTATTTATAACATCAATTATGTTAATATTTCATTAATAAGGTAATTACTGCATCATCGTTGTGTCATAAATAAATTAAATTATTTAATGTATAAAAATTATAAATAAAATACCATTATGTATGAAATATTTTTATATTACTAATGAATATTTATAGTTGAATTTATCTTATGTATAACCCTATATTAAAAATGTTTTAGCTATTAAACTTTGATTTTAACTATTTTAACTATTCTTTAAATAAAATAATAATAAGTGTCCTAATCTAATCCAAGTAAACCTAAATGGTAATATTTTATTCATAAGGTTGTTTTTGGTCGAATTACACTTATCCAATAGAATTAGGACATGTGTTAGGGTAATAATAATATCATTTTTACCCTTAATTACCCTATTTACTTTTAACCGTGGTAAATAAAAGTAAAAAAGTTGTCATTAACAAAAAATTATTTTCATCTCATTGAACCAAATTTTAGTCCTTGATATTAACCGTGTCTCTTAGATTTTCTAAATTCCCCTCATAGAAGAGGTAAAATTAAGTTTTATGTGAATTTCCAAATTCTCCTAGGAGGTGGGTAAAAGACGGTGAAAAGTTCAGTAAAATATTTTTATATATTATTATAAAATGAATCCAATGAATTTCATTGAACTTATATAGGTATTATGTATCAATTTTGACCTAAAATAAATTTAAGTAAAATAAATAATTATTTAAATAAAAATTCAGTTTTTAAATAGTAACCCAATGTTTTCACTATTCATAAAAAATTGATAGTTTTCAGAAAAATACCAAAAATTCACCCTAGGATAATTTCGATATTCCGAATCCAAAAATGAAGTCCATTTTGAAAGATAAAATTTATAATATTACAAAAAGTGGGTATTACTATTCATAATGGATAGTTTATATAATATTTTAATAGTATATCTTTGTTTAGTGAAACTCAGTATTGCGTACAACACACACTATCATGGAAGGTCGCGATTGCGTGTAATGTAAGACAAGTCAGGGTTGTGTGTTGTGAAAGACTCCTTCGTTGTTTTGTATAACATAATCCAACAATATTTCATTTATAAATTGAATATATATATATACACACTCAATGTTGCGTAGAAGGACTACTATCAAACGAACTTGAAATTGTGTGTAACATGATCCAAGAATAGTGTTGCGTATACTGAAAGCTAATACGGTTTGCGTATAGCGAAAGATAATCTTGGTGTAGAATACAACACAAGACATCAATGAAATTAAAAAGAATAATCCTCATAAAATCTCATGTTGTTACACAGTCTTAGTGCCTGGTCTTTAAATAATCCCATATAATTTTAAAAAAAATTACATGGAATTATGGGACATTAAATTACCTCCACCTTTAGGGATTTACATCCTTGTAATCCAAAACAAAGGATAATCAAACAAATGGGAGCATGAATCTAATTCTCCAACTCCCATGTGCTCTCTTGGAGATTCATATGCTTCCAATGAACAGACACCATAATAATTGACTGTCCAAGAAGGATCCTCTTTCATCGATTCTCTATCTTCACTTGGTACTTTGTGAATGTCGCCTCGTCTTTAATCTCCGACTCATTATGGTTGATGACATGAGAAGGTTCGTGAACGTATCTCCTCATATGGGATACATGGAAGATGTTGTGCACCCTCTCTAACTATGGAGGTAGAGCCAAGTGGTATGCCACCTTGCCCACTCCACACAGTATCAGGAAATTTTCGATGAACCACAGGGATAACTTGTCGCCCCATCCAAATATTTGTATCCCTTATCGAGGAGATACCCATAAGAATAAGTGGTCCACCTCCTCAAACTCCAAGGGTCTCCATCGCCCATCAGCATGGGACATTTTTTGGCTCTTTGAAGTCTTAATATTCTCTCAGATGACCTGTACCTTCTCAGTGGTATCCTGTACCATCTCTGGACTCATGAGTGATGACTTCCCTAGGTCTATCTAGCATAACAATGACCTGCATGGTCGTCCATACAGTGCCTTGAATGGTGCCATACCAATGTTGGAGTGGTATATATTTTAGTATGCAAACTCCACCAGTGGTAGGTGGTCCTCCCAATTACAACCAAAATTTAGAATGCAAACAAAAATCATGTCCTCCAATCTCTATATAGTCTGCTCCTTCTGACCATTCGTATGTGGGTGAAAGGTTGTTCTCAAGCATAGATGAGTCCCAAACACCTCCTGCAATCCCTTCCACAACTAGGATGTAAAATGTGCAACACGGTATGAGGCTATCGTAGATGGAACTCCATGGAGTCAAACTATCTTCTACACGTAGAGGCATCCCAATATCTCTATTGAACCCTTCTCTTGAATGGGTAGGTTATGGACTGACTTGGTGAGTTGGTCTACGATCACCCAGATGGTATTGTACCCCCTTGACGTACATGGTAAGCCCTTCACGAATTCCATAAATATCCCATACCACTTCCACTCCGGTACCTCGAGGGGTTGTGTCAAACCTGCTAGAACCTGGTGCTCAGCATTCACTTGATAACAAGTCAGGCATCTCAAGATAAACTCTACCACTGCTTTCTTCATCCCTAGACACCAGTACTGACATTAGAGGTCCTATTACATATTCTAAACACCTAGATGTACCGCCAAAGGGGATGTATGGAACTCCCTCAACACCTCCTCCCGTAACGCCACCGGTACTATGGTGAATCCTCTAAAAAGGATGATGTGCTCCCTAACTTTCGAATATCCATTAGGGGCATTCTATGTGGACATCTGGTAACATGTAGTCTCACAGCTGGAAACTCCAAGTTGCACCTCCTTGAATCACTATAAAAGTGGAGGGGAAACTACCCTCAACTGAAGAAAATTTGTCTCCTCCCTATCCACAAAATATATCTAAAGTGAGGCCAACTACTTTGAGGCCTTATTCCATAGTTGTGAACTCGATATCCTTCTCAGAGCATCTTCCACCACGTTCCCCTTCCCAGGAGTATAGACTATCTCGAAGTCATAGTCCTGGAGAAACTCTAGACAATGTCTCTATCTCAGGTTTAGATTTTTCTTAGAAAATATATACTTGAGACTATTTTGGTCAGAGTAAACGATGAACTAATTTCCCATGGAGGTAGTTTTGCCACATCATCAATGCATAGACTACTACTACTAACTCAAACTCTATATTAATTGTTGGAAATCCAACAGGCACCTTTCCATACATACAAAAGGATTCCCCTTTCAAATGATCGATGGGTTCATCGTCCCTTTGGTAGTGGGTACTCATTCTCCATGGCCACATGGTAAAAGGGCCAGTAATCCACACATAAGCTTGAAAACTTGGTCTTACTAATCCCTTACTACACCATCAACTTGCAAATATCTGAGAAATCCATCTGATATACTGATATTGATATCGATTTTATCTCAGGGTTTATAATGATGCATAAGTCCATCACGCTGTAGGGAGGTAATCCTGGAAACATCTTTTGGAAGACATCCTTGTACTCTGCCACTACTACTGGGAACTGAAAACTCAAAACATCCACTTCCATGTGGGTAAGGCTAGCTGATTCAAGTGTGATCGGCCGCACTCTCCTATGAATGAGTTTATACCTTTCTTCCTAGGTATCCTTCTTTTTTGACCAAGGAAAACTTCATTCCGACACTGCAGACATACCACATGCTTTTTTCTAAAATAGTCAATCTAGGCATGAACTTTGGATGACCAATCCATCCCCAAACCAACATCATAAGGCCTTGACTCTACTACTAAGAGGTTCCAAGCAAAAATCTCACCTCAAGGGTTAGAACACACCATTAGGATAAGTGTGATTATTGAGTATCCTCCCATAGGTATATCCATACATGAGGGTCAAGTCACCAATTTAACCGTAAACTCTAGGTCTTGAACAAGGTTCATGATAAGAAGGAATGATTAGCACATGTGTCCATTAATACGCCATCTAAGAGTAGAGACAGACCGTACCTTGAATTATTCATGGAGCCCTTAGGTCATAGTCCTTGGATTCATGTAGCTACCCCCTTCCCCTACCCTCCAACTCCTGAGCCTAGTGTGGACCATGTTGGGGTGGATGTTGTAACATACCGAAATGTATACCACCTTCTGCTGCTCTCCCAACTCCTCTACCACATCTGCTACCCTACAGATTAATTTTTTCCTATCATTGTCTCTACCCCGGTGGCCCATTCACTATTTCACTATCATCATGATGGGTTGGACAATGTCTAGAGATATTTACCCCACCATTTATTGAAAATAACTACCTCTTTCTGAGCCGACTAGACTCACCCTATGAGCCTTGAGCTATAGATCCTCTATCTTGGGACCTCTGCGTCATATTTTGGCTACCTAGAATGGATAACTCGTCCACCTATTTCTTGGTTATAGTTCATGTATTTGCACTGAGCACAATGTTGTTCTAAATAACTCCTATCTGAAGAGACACTCAAATTCTTTCTAGGTGAGGGTTGAATCTTCATGTGTCTGGTTGGTCAAACTCCATTATCTCTCTACTGAGCCCTGCAGAAGGCTCGCGACTAGAACCATCATCTGGTCAAGTGGAGTTCTCACTAATTGGAAGACTCACATCACCACCTCCAACTAATCCTCAACGACCTAAGGATATGTCTCTCCCCTAAACTTGGGAGGTCTCTGTCTCTGGAACTTGTGTAAGGCACTGATCCTACGTGAATCCTCTACTAGTATTGTTGATAGTAACTATTGACTAAAAGGAAGTGGTATCGCTAGGAAACTACCCGAAGGTACCATATCGGGCAATGGTCCATGTACTTAAGTCTCATAGCTCTATGGGCCATCCTCATGGTAACTCACTAGAATCCTGGTTGCCTAGCTGTGTAGAGGAATCTTGAAGGGTATCAAGATGAACCATTATTAATATATTATACCTGGTGAGATGACTTTGGATCAAAAATATCATAAGAAAAACACTCAAAAACGCATGCAACTAGTGTTTTCATGTAACAAGTTGGAAAGAAGAATTCAGGGTCCTAGTGTATGGATACATCGGTTGCCGCACCAACACTGGACTCCTTGGCCTGAAATCCACACCAAAAACACTTAACACCATTTCCCTATCAAAATTTATATACTCTTAGTTCTTCTAGTAGAATCGACTACCCTCTGATACCACTTTCTCACAACCCATCCCCCAGGTCCCATTTCGTGACTACCCCAATCCCGCCTTCCATAGGCCATGGGATGGTGACTAGCACCAAATAGGCATATCCCAAAAAGAGAAGGTATTTGGCTTTAAATTTGTACACACATACAAAGATAAAACTACAAAAAGTAAACACAAATTAAACCACAACTATCACTGAGACAACTACAGAGAGTATAGTACAAATTGAAAGTACAAAGGGGAAATAATACAAGCCCAAAACCACAAAGGAAAGACCACAAATCAAGACCACAACGCAAGACAACTCACACCAGGTATAAATAAAAGTATAAAAAGTAAGACTATCAGTCATAAAGTTGAATCATCTTGTACTACTGAGGGACTCATCCCTGATAAGTCACTAAGGTCCGCTCGGCTATTGGACCACTGAGGTCTACTCTGCTAATGGACCACTAAGGTCCACTCGGTTACTGGACCACTGAGATATACTCAGCTACTAGACCACTGAGGTCCACTCGGCTCCTGGACCACTAAGGTATGCTCCGTTACTAGACCACTGTGGTCTACAAAGCTACTGGACCATTGAGGTCCACTTGGCTATTGGACCACTAAGTTCCACTCTGATCCTAGACTACTGAGGTCTTCTCTGTTACTGGAACACTGAGGTACACTCGTCATATCCTTTGTGCACAGCCAGCCATAGGATTCCCACTCTCTAGTGTGCTTGATTTCAGGATAATCTACTCCTCAAGCCATCAGTTGTATCTCTACTGCCATGAAAACTCACTTATAGTATACACAAGGTACCGTCTCATTGTAAGGGTCCCAACACCATAGAGGGTGCATCAATCGGACACCTGGTCTAAAAGATATTTGTGTTTTAGTAAATAGGGATTGGTTGCGTCTGAGGCTGGTCCGACTTGGTTAGAATGACCCAACCAACCTAGCCTGAGGGTCCTGCATGACCTGACAAGATTTTTTTGAACCAACCCGACCCGGTTGGGTCTAGGCTAACCTGGTCTGGCATGGCCTAGTGGCCAGGCCCATTGTTCCTTGCTGGACCTGGCCAGGTTCGGCTATGGGTCCAGCCCACCAGGTCACCCAGTGACCCGGTCCATATTCTCTGACCCAGTCTCCCTTAGTTAGAACAATTTATTTCCAGTCGGGATGCACAGAGGCCCAGTTTCCTATCCGGCCCGGTCTATAATGGTAGGCCGGTTCTCCTCCATCCTAGGCTGCCCAGTGGCTTTGTTCGCTCCACTGGCCTGGCCCAATGCTAGGTCTAGCCTACTACTTCAGCCCTATCCACTGGGTGGGCCGGTCTGATCCACCCAGGACACGGCGTGCGCCGCATCCGTACTCCGCCGAAGCGGCTTGACGGAGCCGTGTCCCCCTACATCGTGGCCTCTGACACCACGCAGCCAACCTAGGGACAATCGGGTCCTCTTCACGTGGTATGTTAACCGTGTGCTACCATCTGGTGATGTGGTGCTACACCGTGTTACCCCTGATCCCCCACGGCCGGCCCTAGCCATGACCCTCGTCGCCACCCATAGCTGCATCGCTGCAGGTCCCTGCCATTTCCAGTCGTCGAGCTAGAGGTCTCTGCTGCCAGGTGGTCATGCCGTTATGCGCCACCATGCTACCACACGACACCATTGGCAACCACCCTTCCACGGGTTTCCATTATCAGTGGGGTGGTCCGATTTCCATTCTAAAAGCACCATTGTAATACTCGAGTCTTTGCCTTTATCATTATGGCCTCAAAACTGCCGTACTATTACTCCGGGGATCCGATCATTCTTGAAACCTCCCAGAAAAACCTGACGTGACCTCGTGGGTCCTTCGACAAAGAACAATTGGGGGGAGAGAGGGGATCACAAAGAACACCCAATGAACAATCCTAGCCTTTGTTCATTTTGGCCCAGATTTTTTCTTGTCAGTGGGGTCATGAAGAATAATTCAATCACTGAGATTTTTAATCCCCAACATCAACCCATAATATTTATTCCCAATCCCGCAAGAATAAATCATCTGCGGATCAACTAGTTAGTGAGTTGATCCACGTTCTTCATTTAGAAGGTAAGAACATGGGAACAATAATCACACAGATTTAAACCCCTACCTTGGAAAAAAATATCGGTTGAGGAAGATCACTCATCACCATCTGTTTATCTCTTATTCCAATTTACTCTCCAAGGGTATCGTCTCCTCTTTCTGATTCACTAGAATTCATCATTGGAGATTTTTTCTTCAGAGACTTAGAGTGATTTGCAAGATCTAGATCTGATCTCCAATTCATGTTATCCTGTTAAATGGGGAAAATGTGTCACAGCATTTCTATTACGTTGGGTCACCATTGTTACGTTGTTTCATTTATAAAACATCATTTATGTTACTTTTCATTGAATCATCGTTACACAGTTCTATTTATGGAATGAAACTGTCGGCTCATTGTTGCGTTGCAGCGAAACAATTTCAAATAAAATAAACTTTTTAAGTTTATTTTATTTTTCCTTAAAACATCCCAAAAATAACTTTTTCCCTCGACCATAACTAGTCTAGGTTAAGTCCTTCTTAAGGATAAAATCTTATTATGAACTCAATAGTGATCTCGCATTTTTAATCCAAGTTATTATTTGTGATTTATGAGGATTTGAAAATAAAATAACTTTTATTTAAATTATTTTATTTACAGTTACGTCCCAAAAACCAAATTTCACTGTCGGCCCACACCGGTCAATGTTAAGCTCTTCCTAAGGGAATCATACCCTCACAAACTCAATGGTACTCTCTGATTTCCAATCTAAGTTACCGTTTATGATTTATAAGGATTTGAAAATAAAATAATCTTTATTCAATTAATTTATTTACAGCCAAAAACTACTTTCCATTGTTAACCTGTGTCAGCCAATGTTAGCCTCTGCCTAAGGAAATAATACCCTCACGAGCTCAAAAGTGGTATCAGATTTTCAATCTGAGTAACCGTTCATGATTTATAAGTATTTGAAAAATAAAATAATTTTATTTAATTATTTTATTTACGGTTATGCCATTTTTGGGTTTTCTCACTAGAGACTTGCGCCGACTATACTTAAGTCATGCCTAGGGTAAACCCATCATCATGAATGCAAGAGTGCTCTCATATTTCTGATATAGCCTCCCATTTAATATTTATTCTACTATTTTAGGAAAATCGCTCGCACATGCTATTTAAAACTTAACATTTTTCGACGAATCATTTTGGGAATTCTGAGCCTTAGAATCGTACATCGTCTCAGCACTTAGTCTTGAAATAATCCCATATAATTTGAAAAAAAATAAATGTAATTCTGGGACATTACATTGAGATTCTTAATACACTTAGTTTGTGACACTCCAGGCCCCTTTCTTAGTGGTATTTGGCTATATTACCTAAAGTACAAGGTTAGCATCTAGCTACATGTCAAGGCACCCATAGAGAAATAATTAAATTCTATAATGAAATAAAAACTCATACTAGCATATTCTATGTAATATTATCTATTTATCATGATATCTCTAATGAAGAATGTTGCATGTTGGTGTCATCAACCTATGTTCTTAATGTATCTTTATTTGAATTTCTAGAAATGAACTTTATAATAAAACCACCACGATCATAGACTTAATTAGGCAGTTCTACTCACATAAAAGGATTATAGATATCAACTTATTTTCTTGAACAAAAGGAAAAAATACTTTCTATCATTACTCATTAATACCCAACATACCCAACTTCGCTATAAATATATGTCATCATGGATTATAGTAATACATAAAAGTATGTGACTAGTGATATGTAATAATAATATTATTAAAGTTTAAGGTTTATTAAACATGTCTACAATTATAAACATACAATGACACATATAAATATGGATTTTATACTCACGGTTCAAGTTCTCATAATCTCTTTTCTTGATATTACCAAAGAAAAACTTCATGAGAAGAAGTCTCAATGAATTATGATCCCCCATCCCCTGATAGTCTATATCATTTTTATCATATCAAATGATATCATATGGTCATAGAAAATTTATTTAAGAATGTTTCCATGAAACTTATAGGTTATCATATTATTAGAGAACTGCTATGATAAAAAGATTCCAAACCTTGAAAATTTCTTTCTTCTGTGATGGAGTTGGGTTGTGGCTAAGAGTTGACTACTTCCTCCTTTGATTGATTCATAATGATGCCTTCCTTGGATACTACATATCCCAAAAACACCACCTGATATGAAATTAAATTTCACATTTCTATCTTTCCATATAACTTTTGTTTCCATAGAATTCCAAACGCCCATTGAAGATGATCCACATGGCTCTCTATATCCTTATTGTAAATCAAAATATAATCTAGATAAACAATAATCAATTTTACAATAATGGCTTTAATAACTTCATTAATGAGTTCCATGAATATATTAGGTTCATTTTATATATTGAATGGAATAACTGTATATTAAAATAATCCTCCTTAGATTTTGAATGTTGTTTTCCCCTCATTCCCTTCCTACATCCAAATCTGGTTGTATCTACTCCACATATCAACCTTAGAAAAGATATATGACCTATGTAATTCATCAATCATATCATCGATTCATATAATGGGATAACTTTATTTTTTGGTAATATTATTCATAGAACTACTATCAATGAACATGTGATATGTAATGTTGTACCCTGGTCCTATTATACACCCAAATAGGGGGTTAATTAGGGTGATAAAATTTCTTTATTTCTTTAAATAAAATTGGATCTTGTCTCCACTTTGGAAAATTCAACATAAATATGATTCTTTATCTTAATAAAATATTGAAAAATATGGATAATAAACACATTTATTTTACTTAGTTCACATATAAAATGTTACTCTAAGGAGAACATGTCAACAATGTATTGATATTCTAATTAACCACTACTTAACTAGTATGTGATTATAACTTTAAGAAGAGTGAATTGCTCGTCCAAGGTCCAAAACCTTTTCCTATATTCTACACACTAATTTCAAGAGGGATAAATATCTAGTAAACATATAGGTCGATCTTACAAGATTTAATATAGAGATAAATAACACTAAATAGAAAGGGTGTTCTTCCATGATGCTTAAGTCTTCACTTCTATATTTATAAAAAATAAGCAAAGTCAAATCTTCTTTCAATACTTAACATAAAATCACTTTATACACACACACTTATTCTTCATTCATCTAGATAATTAATGATGCTCCATTCTATAATCTTTTATTCCTCTCTATTATCTATTTTGTTATTTTTTTTAATATCTTTCCTAGAAGGATCATCTTTTATCCAAAAATAGTTTGAATATCAAATTTGAAATTCAAAACTATAATAACCATCCAAATTATTCTACTTTGAAAAATATAATTTGTATCTTTCCCAATTATATCTCCTCCATTCAATTAAAATTTAGTAGTTTAATAAGTTTAAATAAATACCAAACCTCTAATAATTTCCAAATAAACAATGTTTTTTGAGTTCTATAAAATCCATAAATTACAAAACATCATACCCTTTTGTGGCATAATGAATCCATTTTGAATTAAATATTTTTCAACAAAAATAAAGGTTGTAGTGTATAGATGTCCTTCATAGTGTAGGGTCTTGTATCCTTGGTGAGAATATCATCTGAATCACTACCAAAAATAGACCCTCCATGGTGAAATTTCCTCCTTCAATGTGGAAGACATCTTTTCTATTTTGACTATGGTGTAGTCTACCTCTTCATGGGGTAGAGTCTCATTGACTCTAAATAAACTCTTCAATTTTTCCTTTACATATCCAAATTATTTTAGAGATACCTTTATGTAGTCTCCATATACTTCCTTACCATTATGTAGGTCATTCATGTTGCAATGTATCCTTAAGTTGTAGTGTGAATATCACCAAATCTCCAACTCCACAAAAATTCTCTTATCTGACTGTATAGTGTATCCTTATCCACTATGAAGTGGATTTATATAGATCCAAATATATAAAATTCTTCACACTATTAGAAACATATCCTCCAACATAATTAACCATTATAGCATGAGGTCCATGAAAATTGTCTCTTATTGAAATCCCCTTTCAAAGCCAATGACCTTTATGTGTCATGTAGAAATATAGAACAACCTTTATGAAGTTCATAGGTTACCCTTACATAACACAGATTACTATATATCCCATTTCCTTACACAGTAGATATATCCTACTTTTTTTAGAATTATAGATTCCTCAAACCATTTCTATATTCTTCAAAATCCTTTACAATATTTATAATAAATCCAATAAAAATAAATTTGATTCTAATATTCTTCCCTTTTTTTTGAAATATTAGAATCCTTTGAAACACACTCCCCCTTTAAAAATAAAATTAAAAAGGTTATTCAACTTTACACTGCTCTAGAAACCAAGAAAAGTGAATTTAATAATTTCTCTAAGTCTATGTGAGATAGAGATCGATGCAGGAATTCAAAAATTCTAGATGTATAATTATATATAATAGGGATATGGATAACTCTAAACCTCTTAGTTTGAGGAAATTTATTGAACTTCCATGATTAAACCTATGATTTTTTGAATTCATGAGCCACCAATGTCTTTATGAAGATATCTGCCACTTGATCCTGATTTCTAATCAATTCCAAACTCACTATGTTATTTTACACTTTCCACTTAATGATATGATACCATATCTCAAGGTTCTTTATGTGAGAGTGTTGAACTAAATTTTTAGACTAATCAATAAAACTTTTATTATCATATTGAATTATAATTTCCAAGAACAAATCAAACTAGTTGTTTAATAAATACCTCTTCATTAAAGACATCATTCAAAAATATAGTATTCATATCCATTTGAAAAATTTTGAACTTACTTTGAATAGAAACTACTATAAAGAGTATAATATATTTCATTCTTTCCACCAGTGCATGTGTCTCTTCAACATCACTGCCTTAAACTTGATCTTATACCTTACAAACTAGTCTTCATTTATTCTAAATAACCTTTCCATTTTTATCTAACTTGTTCTTAAATACCCACTTTGTACAAATTACATTATGAATTTCTAGTATGTAAATAATATTCCAAGTATTATTTTTATCAATTTAACAAAATTCATCATTCATTGATTTTACCCATGATTCCTCCTTTATCACTTCTTCAAATGAAGTGGGTTCAATCTTAGAAAATAGAGTGGTGTTCTCTTTTTACTTCTACCTACAAGTTTGAGTTAGATATTATTTATCCCTAATGATATTTATTAGATTAACTTGATCCCTTTTCTTCCTTTAATGAGTTATAGATTGACTCAAATCTTCACTTTTCTCTTCTACAAATCCAATCTCAGAATCTTCATTATCTATAACATATTATGCTTCTTTCAAATAAGTATTTTTTATTCAATTTCTTCAAATATTTCTTCAAAAATAGAATTTACTTAAGTTTATTTGGATTCATTTTCAATCACATTTACATCACTACTCTCAACATTATTATTGAACATATTATTGAAACATTTATAGGCCTTAATCTTTATTGAGTATCCTAAAAAGATACCTTCATCTGCTACATCACCATACTTAGCTTAATTTCCCTATTTGTTTCGAATGAAACACTTTCATCCAAACACCATAAGGTAGTTAAATAATAGATTTTTTCAATGAAACAATTCATAAGGGGTCTTCTCAACTTCTAAACTAGGTAATAAACTATTTTGAGTATATATATCTACTTAAATTTATTTGTTCCTGTAGTGACATGAGATTCCACTATCTATCAACATAGTTTTATCCATATTGTTGATTGTGTGGTTTCTCCTCCCCACAACTAAATTATATTTGGGGTTCATACTAAATATGATTCATGAATAATACTATGTTTTTTAGATAATTTTCCACTTCATGGGATGTATATTCCATTCTATTGTTTGACCTTAAGATTTTCATTTTTCTTCCTATTTAATTTTAAATTTTTTCTAGAAACTATTTATGCAATCCATCACTTTTATTTTTGATTATATTATAATTTAATATTCTATTTAGATAAAATAAACTATAAAAAATAACAATTTATCTCTCTCCATAAATTCTTTCTTGATTCATCACACCACACACATTAGTGTGAATCAAATTTAGTAACCTCAATGTTATATTCTTCTTTGGGGGTAGGGGTTTCCTATCATTTTTTCTCACATTCAAGCATCACAAAAATTTTCATAATCCTTCTTAAAAATAGAAATATCCACCACTTCTTTAAATTTATATATTTTCTTCATAATTTGTTGATTGATTTTATAGATCCTTCGATGCCATAGTCTATTTTCTTCTTCAAACAGTACTAAGGAAAACATTTTCTCTAATATTCACTTAATACAAATTCCCATTAGTTATCCAACCTTTCATAAAATAATTTCTATATTTTACTTTAATGTTTCATCCTTTACAATCAAATGTGACCTCCAAACCTAAATAAAAAAGTTTACTAACACTTAATAAATTATTTCATAAACCATTTAAATAAAGTACACTTATGTTTCTCAACTCATATCCATCTAATCAAGTCTTTTCAAACCCTTTTATCTTAAATTATCCATCATTTATGAAGTTTCAAGGTCCATAACCTATACCTTTAAAATTATTTAATAGGTTCATATTATATTCCACTAGATATGAACACCCATTTTCAAAAATCTATGTGTTACTATTATTTTTTTATTTTAGATAAATACCCATCAAGTTTTCCTTTTCAATATACCTTCTTTCCTTCTAAGGATTTCTCAAATGATTGGAGACTTTTTTAGTATCTTCCTATCATTTTCAATACAATTCATCAAATAAAATTATTCTTATTCAATGGGATAAAACCTATTCTTCAAGGGAACTGAACTATACTAGCCTGAATCCATTTTTATTTCTTTTTCATAAGTATATCTTCCACTTATATACCTATAATAAACTACTTTATATCCAAAGTTTTAATAATTAAAACAATAACCATAGAAAAAGTTTCTTCTTTGATATAAATAGTGTGTTCTAAATCTATTTTATTGGATTCTAATATCTTCTCCTCTTAGATAGCTTTCAACTTCACCCAATAATACATGGTGTGGACAAGAAATCCATATAACTGAAATTTGATAAATGGAAAATTTCTATTGTTGTCTCCTATCTATATATCACCATATTTCAAAAAATATCCTGATTATTGATAAGTTCTCGTTGGTAGAGAATTTTTCTATTTCAAATACTTCCTTGTGATCTTCATGCTCATATATTTTTTCTTTTATGTTTAATAATAAAAACTAATACCTAGTATTCCTATATTATTTGGTATTTTAGAACTTATAATTTCTTTAAAGATTCATAAGCCTCATTCAGATCTTTTTTTTGAAACTTCATTTGAAACTTCCAAAAGTGAATATTCTTATTTGAACCATTTATTTTGATTTCAGTTTCAACCTTTTTTCTCAAATAAAAATTTTTCTTCAAGAGTTTCTACCTTCTTGACTTTCTCCAAGATATATAGGTTAATATCATCAATTATCTTAAACTGTTCTTCAAAATTCAACCTATAATTCATATCTTTTTTTATATTTCACATGGTTCATTTCACAATATTACACAACTTTATTATGAAGATAAAATTCATCATCATGTTCATCAACATATATTAAATAATTCTTTAGTAATCCTATAATTTTTTTGTTCTTCTTTCTTTTTAAGTCAATATCTTCAAGAGATCCTTCTAACTCCACTTAAAAACTATTAATCCTTCTAGTTTTTTCTTATCTTATTCTTTATTTTTTAATTTCTCAAAAAAATCCATCATAACAACTTATATATCTGAGATATACTATGTTTCAATTATTTTCAATGTATCTTTCTCAATATCCACTTATTCTTTGTTACCAAACACCTTCCTATGAAATTTTTTTCCACTTTAATTCTCATAAATAAAGTTTATTCTATATGGAAACTACTTCTTATATTTTGGTGAGAATTCAACCTCATTATCTTCTTCATAAAACTTATTTGGAAACCTAATAGTTACGTTTAAAATATTTTTATAATGAAAAAAATATAGAGTTAACTTTACCTCAAATATTCCTTTTCTTCTTTTAAACATTTTTTCAAAGAATGATGAGAAATCATCACTTAAATCATCCTCATTCACATATTCCTGAAAATCATACTTATCCACTTTGAATTAAATCTCATTAAAATAATTTTCTAAAGATATTTCTGATTTCACCTGCATCACATAAGTAACCAACTTATTATGTAATTCATCAATATATAATTCTATAAGATTCATTTCTTTGAGTGTTGATACCTTTGGATTATATAATGCGGGAAATATTAAAACAAACATCTTTATAATATTTGAATCATTGATTTCTTAACTAAAACCATGAATGGAACCAAAAATTTAAGTAATATTATTAAATAACCCATCTAAATTCCCACTAGTACTCATTTTTAAATCATCAAGCTTGTTTTGTAAAACTTGTTTCTTCACCTCTTTCATTTTGATCTCTCCCTCATAAATGTTAGAAATTTTTTCCCATATTCATTTTGTAGTACCGTAATCTATCACATTAATATAAGTTTGCTTGAATAGTAATCATAATAGGGCATAATGATCCTTATCATAATTATTCAACAATATCTTATTAGTCGCTATCATCGACTTTCCCATGGGATCACTTACTTGTATCCCATAAACTATAGCTGAAAAAATATTCATACCAAGATATCTTAGATGAGATATCATCCTTTTTTATAGTATGATAATTATATCCATCAAATAATAGAACTTCCTAATCATTAAAAATGTATTCACTAAAATTAGTTTCCTCTCAATTGATTTAAGAAGTAACCAATTGCTATAATACCATTTGTTGAACCATAGTCCCACTATATACACTAAGAGGAGGTAAATCAGGGTGAAAAAACTTCTTTATTTATTTAAATAAAATTGGATCTTGTCTTTACATTAGAAAAGGAAACTTGATTCTGGTTCTTAATATCAATCAAGTGTTTAAATTTATAGAGAATTAGAAAACTTATTTTACTTGGTTCACCCATAAAAGGCTACTATAAGGATAACATATCAACAATGTGTTGATATGATAATTAACCACTACTTTACTAGTATGTGATTTCAACTTTAGGATGAGATCATTACTCTTCCAAGGTTTGCAGGATCTTTCTCTCTTCTATGCACTAATTTAAAGAGAGATAAATATAGAGTTTAAACACAAGTCAATCTTATAATATTTCATAAAAAGATAAATAACACTGAACAATAAGGGTGTTATTCCATGATTCTTAAGTCTTTATTTCAATATTTATCAAAAATAATAACATTCAATTATTATTTAAAACCTAAACTTCAAATCACTTTAAACAACACACTTATTATCATTTCATCTAGATAATTAATGATACTTCATTCTATGATCTCCATTTCCTCTCTCCTATATATTCTTTTGTGTGTGTTTTTAATCTCTTTCACAACAGGTTCTTATTTTATCTAAAATGGTTTTAATTTATAATTTGAAATAATAAACTATAAAAACCTTCCAATATCTTTTACTTTAAAAAACATCCTGTGAATATTTCCCAATTATATATCCTCCATTAAATTTTCATTTGGTATTTTAATAAGTTTAAGTAACTATAAAACATTTGAGAAATGATCATATCAATAATATTTTTTGAATTCTCCAAAATCCATAAATTATAGCACAACATATCATTTTGCGATATGATGCATATGTTTTTACTTAACTATTTTTCAACTGAAATGAAGGCTATGGTGTAGATATATCCTATATAGTGCAAGGTATTGTAACCTTGGTGATAATCCCAACCATCTCACTACCAAAAATAGACTCTCCATGGCGTAATTTCCTCCTACGACATGGAAGACATCTTTTCCATTATGATTATGGTGTGGTCTACCTATCTATAGTGTAGATTAATTTATACTTAAAATAAAATCTTGGATATTAACTTTATATATCCTAAATATTTTAGATATATCTTTACATGTCCTCCATATGTTTCCTTACCTTTATATAGGTCATTCATGTTTTGGAGTATCCTTAGACTATGGTGTGAACATCATAAAATTACTAATGCAACAAAAATCCTCCTAGGAAGCTCTGTGATGTATCCTATTCCACTATAACATGGATTTTTTTAGATCTAAATAACTCAAATCCTTCACACTACTAGAAATATACCCTCAAGTGTAGTTACCCATTACACCGTAAGGGACATGAAAAATGACCCTTACAGAACCCCACTTTCAATATTACTAACCTTTATATGGAATGTATAAATTTGGGAAAACCTTTAAATGGCTCACATTTTATCCTTATGAAACACAAATTATAGTGTGATTAATTTACTTATATCATATATATATATCATACTTTCTCCAAAATTCCATATTCTTCACATTATTTCCAGATTCTTCAAAACCCTTTATAATATTGATAATAAATCCAATCAATAAATACCTTTGGTTCAAATTCTTAACATCTTTCTTAAGAACCAAAAATGTTGATATAGAACATAGGCTCATGTTTGGACTTATAAATTCTTGATCCATCAATTCGTCTAGTTGTTTCAGTAATTCCTTTAATTCCTCGGGATTACATCAATAAGTAGGTTTATTAGGAAATTATGCACCCAATATAAGGACAATATGGTGTTCAATTCCTCTAAAGGGTGGTAATAAAGGTGAAATATAATTAGAAAAAATCATGATATTACTCAATTAAATATTTATCTAACAAATTTTGATGAATTTTATTTTAATTACATGAATTTTTCGTATTAAAAAATAGGAATTTGTTTATGAATTCATTTATGAATTTGAGATTTATTAATAAAGAGGCTACATATGGGATATTATGGAATAGATTTTTCTTGAAGGGTTTGTGATTTATTCAAAGGATAAATAATGATATTATTTTCTATAGATCAGGAAGAATATGTGTTCTTTCTCTCATCATATTGTGCTTCCCTATCAAAGTACCATGGTCTTCTTGAAGGAGTTATATGTGAGCTAAATCCTTAATCCTTTTTCATATGATGCATCTAGGATTGTTATAGGCTATGATAGGGTGATATCATAAATCATGAGTTTTCAATCTACTCTGCTGTTATTGTATAGATCCATGAATTCCCATGCAATGCTTGGATATTGAATAATAAATGGTTGTCATTTAAATCTTCTACATAATCTATCATTTAAGGAATTATTTCATAAGATGAAATGTGAGGGAGGATTTTCACTCAATCATGTGATGTATGAACTATCCAAGGTATTAAATTATATGTTATAATTCATGATTTGATTTGATAACTCCCAAGGATCATCCTTTAGGGTTATATAAATACATATCTATGTAATGACTATTATCTGTGTGCTTGCTTGAAGTCAAATAAAAAATCATCATCACCTATTGTTATCTTTTCCTACATCCTTTAACACCGGAGGCACTAAGATGGCATGGAGGATGGAAGGATACCTCTCATATTATAAGATATTTAAGAGAAACCTATGGATACCTCTATATGTGTGATGTCATTTGGATACCACTAAGTAATTTTTATTAAGCACATTTGAAGGTGTTAAAAGGTAATAAATATGATGCAGATTATCTTTGGTGAATGGTATGTGTTTAAAATAGTATACTTCATGGTTTTTATTATCTATCATGTAAATCATGAATTTATCATTTATTTATGCTTCTAATACCATGATTAAGTTTCAATAAACCTCTAAGAAACCTAATGGTGATATCAGAGTGATTCTATGTTTTAATATTTGTGAAATCATGTTGAGAAATGAAGAAAAACATAGTACTTTGTCTTGTTTGTCTCCATGAATAATTCTATGTGGCACTATGCTATAGAGGGTCTATCACCAAAAAAAATTCCATCTAGTATTGACTATTTCATAGAGGAATCCATTTTATATCAAAGTGCTAAACATTATAGCATATAAAATGGGAAAATCATCATCGTTATTTCATGGAGAGAATACCTTTTTTAACAGACTTGATTATCATAGCTTAATCATGTAGCATGATATTATCTACACCATAGAACCTCTTGTGGTATCCTTAAAATTCCTATAGATTAAACACCATGGTGTAGAGGTAAATGTAATCGTTATTTACCTTCATGCAAAAAGGTTTTATGGAATTGTCATCATAACATACCTTTACATAGTGGGAGTGTATATGAAGGTAATCATTTGTACCTTTTCTTAATGAACCATCATAAATTTAGTTTATATATTACCTTTACAAAGGAGGAAATTCTCATTCCGCTCTTATATGAATGAGGATGAAAAGAGGTAATGTTTATGTTACCTTTCATAGAAGAAAATCTTACATTAAATTTACACATACATACACTTCAAGAAAACTAAGCTATACTAATGGTTTAGAACTATTATTATAGGCCCCAAAACCATTGGTATGGCCTATACCAACAATTTTGTGAACTATGAGGATTATAGGTGTCTATATAGGATATTAACAATGGTTTCCATTGAAACCATTGGTATATCCCATTTCCAAACTTTAATACCCATGGTTTGATGTATATTGTGGGTATACATCTATACCAATGGTTCCTAAAACTATGGGTATAAATTAATACCCAAAATTGGTGTATACCAATGGTTCTATGAACCATTGGTATAACTTCTTATCCCGAATAGATAACAGCAGCACCATCCAACACTTTTCACAGAACCTACAAAATAAATTAAAAACCCTGGTGCACATTTAATGCAGTATAATTATTATATATTTAGAATTTAACTATCTGGTTATTAATAGTCTTCAAACCATTTACAATACTATACATACATATAAAATCCACATTATCAACCAGTTTTAGTCATTAAATATAATCCACACATATATCTTTACTATCAACTCAAAAATGAATGAGATTGATATCTCCCTCATCACCACTAGTTCCATCATAATCATCACTAGCATCCTTATCAGCATCATCACCTAGAGCACCAACATCATCATCATTATCATCACCACCACCAGCAGTATCATCACATCAACCACCACTAGGACCCTCATTGACATCACTTTTTTCATCATATAAAGAATGCATTATTTCCATACATGAATCAAAAACATTTGTATCCTATGATAGATGTGATGGACATATAACTATCATAGATTTTAGGAATTATTCGATGACCAGTTTACCTCTTTCATGCTCCTATATAGCTATTTTTGTGTCATCAGATTCTTCTTCATAAGCGTTTTTCATATCAGTGGTGTGAGATATTTGAGAGGCATTCGATGAGGGCCAATACCTAGTGAGGATGATGATTTTCATGGGTCAGCATCAAACTCTCCCTCGATGATACTCACCTAATACCTGTCTCAAATGACCATTTATCCCAAATTTGTTATCTTGTTTCTCATCTAGGGCCTCCAGGGCACACTGTTGAAAATATAAACATGATATTTCATTATGAAGTATGTATCAAAATTTAAAATATCAATAAAAAGACTTATAATCTTTTCTTATTTCTATTCATTTACAACACTTCCATCCTTTTTCCTCCTAATCAAGCGAAATAATTTTTCTTGAGGTGCACAGCCTTAGATTCCCAATGTCACTTTCTATAAATAACATTGATTAATATAATAGTACATTATTTAATAATATTAAATTGATAAAAAAACAAAAAATAAATAAATTGTGAAGAAATGTGAGATTAACCATCTACTCACATCAAGTTAAAATTTTCCCACATTAGATTAAATTATAATGGTGATTTACTATATGGTATTAACTACAACTCTCACATTATATTAAGATATAAGGAAATGAATCTACAAGTGATTAAGTGAAATCCAATCTCAAATGGGAAGCATGGTTAAGGAGTAAGTTGTGTTAGATTAATAATATAGTGAGAAGCTCATTTTAAAGTAACCAGTTTAAGCTAAATAGGAATTCAAAACAACCTAGAATGAATTAAAATTTTAGATATTAAGGAAATACATAAAATGAAGAAGCATATAAATAAATCATATGCTATAATTAATAAATGAAAACCATATCAGTTAATCGCATGGTATTTATCCATCAGTTGTTCCCAATTATGAACTAACTAGATCATGTGCTATAATTCATAAATGAAAACCATATGAGTTAACTACATGGTCTCTATCCATAAATATCCATTATAGTGTGAAACTATACACTATTATATAAAAACACATATCATTTAGTATTCCTAGTGATTTTTAGTATTTCCAATTCACTTTTTAACATTTTAATATATAAATGATATAATACCATAAAAGTGTTTAGTTTAATTGTTTTTATATTATCATTTATTAGAAGCCACATTTTCATATGAGAATGATATGTTGTTTAAATTCTCTCTTGTCGGTATTAAGATGTGTGTTTCTTGATATATTATTTTGGTATGGTGGTTGTAAAGTCTCTTTTTAGGGTCTTGATATATGATTCATTGTAGCTAGATCTGGACTAGATGTCTTGATATGGTTAATGAATTTTTTGGTAATGTTTGGATATGTATAACTCATTTTCATTTAATATGAATGAAATGTGTTTTAGGAAGGTTAAAGTTTGGATTATTCAGGGTGAATTAGATACTACAATATCTAGGTGCTTATTTTTTGGTCTCTGTATGGATGAGTTGTACAGTCTAGATCTGGAATGATGGAAATTTCAAATGTGATACATTTGTTCTAAATGGTGGGTCTATTTGCTACAATAATATTTGGATGGGATTTATTACTATTTATCTTGGGAAATTTTCTTATGATTGTGTTTTTTATGGGGAATTTATCCTCCATTATCTTATAGGTGGATGAGATTTTGTAGGTTGGTCAGGAAAATAGGACGATTTGTGAAATGAAGAATGAATTGTCTAGAATAATCAAGGTAAAATATATCAGTCGCCTTAATAAAATCATGTGGATGAGGATTGAGAGAAATGTAAAATATGGATGTTTAGATCCATCTAAATGTGACAACATCTTTAAGGTAGCCTAGAAATTATATATATTCCCTTTATCCAAACATTAGAATATAATTCATCTTTCCTCTATAAGGAAACTTATCACATTGAATTCAATAAAAATTAATTACCATCACATATAAAGGGGTATTCCCTATGAGTTTTAATTTCCAAATAAATTATTAATAGTGTAAACTAGGTTTATAGACCATTCTTTATTGATGAAAGTAATTAAAAACCCCTTGGAAAACTAAATAAATAATTAATCATTTTATTTATTCACTAAATATGTGTTTTTGAAGCATTTACCAAGAGATCCAAATAGACTTGAGATTTTAGAAAACAAAACTTTTCCATTAATTTTAAAAATATATATCATAAAAATTTTCAAGAAAAAATATCAAGAGCCAACATGGATTTTCAATTTCCAAAAACAAGGGCTTGATCCATCAAAATAGTTTTGACATCAAATTGTAAGAAAACCACATTTTCCCACTTTTATCAAAATATTATAAAAACATAGTTTAGTGATATTGGTATTATGTATAAGTGAAAACATAAAATATATACAAAATTCCATGATTAAATCATAAGAAATCATAGATTTAATCATAAATAGAGGTTTCCTTGAACACCTACCTCAAATATCATCACTTACATTGGCCATAGAGGTAATAAACCAAGACACGGCCCAAGAAAAATTATTAATAATCATGAATATACATGGATCCTTTGGTTCCACTAATCTTATTCACATATTCAACAAGTATTCAGAATTTATCAGTGACTCTCATTGCGTGATCTCCCTTAATTCCCACTATAATAACCATTTTTAATCATTCCCCTATGTTTCAAGGACCCATGGAATCTTATAAATTATTCTTGACACTAGAGAATTCAAATCATAGCAATTATGGAATATTAATCCTTAATAACCCATAAGAACCAACATAGTCTACTTTGGGTTCTCAGACTTTTTGATATGGTGGAATAACATTAAGTTTAAATGACTTAGGTTGTGTTGTATTGTTGACATTTATTGGTTTTTGTTATCACATATAGATTAATTATAAAAATATAACACACATTACATTTCTTAGTGCATCCTTAATTTCTGGTATTAATTCATTGGCAGAGTTGAAGTAACCTTAAGTGATTGATTTTCCAAATTTCATGAAATAAGCTGTCATAATTCCTATTATATTCTACATAGAACATAGTTATATGTTTGGTCTTGAGATTTCATTGAGTATAGAATGTAATAATAGGTTTCAATGTATCTCACATTGGTTATGTTGTAATCTCAAGTGTTTCCCCATGCTATATTGAGGCTGACATTGTCCAAGAATGTTTACATGTTCTCTATTGCTACTCTAACATACTCTCAATGTTGTGATTCCAAAATACTGTTAATACTTTATGTAGGTTGTGTTCGCACTAACTTATTCTTATGAATGAGTATCATACTATATTTTTGAAAGGATTCCTTATAAATATTTTATAATAGGATACGTTATATAGAGAATGTATCCAAAATCTCATGACATAGATTATATTATCCACTGATGTTGTCTTAACCCTTTAATTTGAATTTTACAAATATTTTGAAAACATATTATTATTCCTTTACAATTCCCTTCCTTGCATAAAATCACATCAAACTATTATTTAATTGTTTAAAAATTAATCAAGTAAAAATTCTATCATTAATTAATTTAAATCGATACATTAATTCTTTAATTTATGTTCATATTTCTAAATCCTTAAAAAATCTACAAACCATTGAAAAAATCCAAAAAAATATCTCAAAAAACACAATAAATTACTAAGAACTACTTAAAACAATGATAAATTTGTGTCAATGAATTCCTCCACACATGAATTATTACAAGTCATCAACTAAATTTTCTTAAAATGTTTAATAGAGAATCCATTTCATCACATATTAAATCCTAAGGTAATGGATGTTAGTTGATTATAAATTAGATTTCAATATTCTAGACTGGAACACCTTAAAATATCCCTCTCTAATCAAGGGTTTTTTGGATTTAATTCTTCCTTTGATGCTTATAGAAGGTGTATTATTTTAGATATTGGGGGTACTCCCCCACTCCTTAATAGAATGCTCCCCCAAATTTCATAAAAACATCATTCAAATATGATTTAGTCAATTAGGACCTAGTAAAACTTCATTGGTAATAAAATTACCTGGAACCTCTCATGATATGGAATTATATTTCACCTCAAAGTGTTCATATACATCATATCATTCTTGTAATTTTTTTCAACGTATCCTAAAAAAATTCAATGCAATTAATAAGAATTAAATTTTCAATACAAACCATTAAAGATTAATAATACCTTGAACTTATTACCCTTCCAATATATGATCATATCTTGGTATTATGTTGTTAGATAGTCAATGAATATTGGTACACCCTCTAAATCAAATCGGACTCTACTCTTCCAACCAACATATAACTCATGCTTATATGATCACCACAACTCTCCAAGTTCCAACAATGGTGAGACCTTGGAAGCTTCTCTATCAGAAAATTTAAATTGACACTGTAATAAATATGTTAAATCATATAAATACAAAAATAATATAGATATAAATTTAACAAATTTTCTAACCAATATCTCCAACCATGCTTTCCCCTTTATTTCATTACCGATATTCCTCCATGAGGCTGGTTTCATCATAATGATATCATTATACTTGGATAAAGTTTACATAAAAATTATATATTGTCCTACATTTTTACCTATAATTTGATTATCTTCATTGTAATATACCATTATTTGTGTTTGATAATTCCATAATTCATTCATATAGGTGCACCCATTTCACCTATTAGAAGATCCCACTGAATAAGATAAAATAAAAAACATAGAATTAATTCACAGTACAATAGGAAAAATAATATGATATAATTTGACACACATATAAAAAGAAACCTAGTCTAGGATGATCATTAGAATCTGCTGGATCTGTGGGATTTCTTGGATCGATAGCCTTTGAAGTATGTGTCTATTATAATAAATGCACTGGGTTATCTTCATATAGTGGATTGGAAGCTGAATGAGCACAATCATCAGATCTTAGACGGATAGTAGAAAATGAAGATAGTATAAACATATTAGGATAAGGATAAAAGGGTTGGGGATACATCATAGGATATAGATATGTTATATGTGGTAACATCCCTGGAGGTTATGTAGATATAAGTACTCGGCCTTAAACATTACATAATCTAATTAATTCAACTAGAATTCACTTTCGTACATTCTCAAATATCTTTTCAGTTTAGAGTTTTAGAGGATTAGGTAATAATTCATACATAAAAATCCCACAATCATAAAAAGTGGATACTACTAAAACAATATCTATTTTTTTATAATATGAATCTCTTAAAATAAAACATTCTTTCTTTTTGTGATAAAAACTCATAACTTTAAACTTGAATCCTTCCTTTCCTTTACCCATCCATAAACCTTGTGAAAACATTTGAAAACTTGGGATGGTCATAGAATCTCAGTAAGGGACATAAAAAAATAAAGGAACTATTACTACATGAATACTTATAAACATATGAAATCATTTTTACAAGGACATACTTATCATCCATAAAGTATCATATACTTTTTGAAAACAATAGATTTCCATAAAACATAGGAAACATAAATAAACCATTTAGGTAACTTGGGGAATTACTTACTTAATATTGTAACCCTCATGGATACCATATGATTTGTAATCCTCATGGATACCTTACAATATGACCCTTATGGATAGTTTATGATGTAACCCTCATGGATACCTTATGGTGTAACCATCATAGTTACACTTAAAATAACTATTATGGTCAACTTCTAAAATATACATACCCAATTCATTTGAGGGAGATATAGGTCTCACCCTTCATCATAAATAATGACCAAGTACCATAACATAATCATAAAATAAGAATAATTGCATCATAAAAAAATCATTCCTCAAGAAAATAACATATTAAAGGAATACTGTGCACATACAAAGGAAAATATTTTCTTTGAAAATAACCATGTAATATAGTAAATAAAACATTAAAACATAAAGGAGTCATGAAATCAATAAAGTATCTCATTCCATATATTTTTTAAAAAATCCTTTTTAATTTTGTAAAAATAGAAATTAGAAGAGGATTTTTAAAGAAATACCCCTTGCCTCAGGTTTGAATTCCTTAAAACATGTTCAAATATCTTGTATAATGGTTTAAATATTGTTAAAATTGGTCTTTTTTGAGACCACCAACACTAGAATGTGGAAAGGTATTAGGATAAAGGAATTTGGAAGAATATATTCGAGAAAGAAGGATCAAGGTGATGAAATTAAATAAAGGAATAAGCCCCCTTTTTGTAATTGAGGTGATGAGAAATTTAGGAATTACTTAAAATATTAAAATATAATAAGTTTAATATAGGTTTAAAGAATTCCAAAAGGCCTAAAAATCACAGGATATCACATTTTCAACAAAATATTATCATTTTTTTATTTTTTGATATTTTTTTTATTTTTAAATAATTTAATAAAATATTTTATTCATGAAAAATATTTTTTGTCAAATTAAACACTATTCATAACTATGACATTAAAACATTAAATATTTTATGATTTATTTGGTTAAGCGTTTAACTTTATAGTTGCATTTTAGCTTGAAATTGGATGTTTTCATGTGTAACTCTTGGGCTATTATTTGAGTGTATTTTATAACTTGTGAAATTGGTTTAATAAATCTTGTTTGGGCTGCCAATTCTTCTTTGGTAGGGTATTGGTGTTCCATTGGGTTTGAAATAGGATTTTTGAAGGGTTTTATATGTAAAACCATGTTATGCCTCTTGAAAGTGTTTTATGAAAATGTGTGTATTTTCATGTGCATATTTTGTGGTATTATTAAAGGTAATTTTATAATACTTAAGAGTGGTTTATGAAATATTTCTAGGGCTATAAAATTTATTTTGGATTGGTATTGCTGTGATTTTTTCCTTGCAATATGGTTTTGAAATGGGTTTTATGTACAAAGCTTGGGTATACTCTTTATAATTGTTTTGTGAAAGATTTGAATAGTTTAATGATTTATATAATAGGTGAAACCATATTGGTAAACTATTTTGGATTGTGTATATTTTGAAATAATCCATTTTAAATGTGAAAGGGGTTGTCATGTGATGTGTATCATCTTGTAAATGTTTTATAAAAATGTTTAATGGATTTACCGAAATGTGAAAGAGATGTGAACGTGATGTGGGTTGTTTTGTGTGAGTTTAATGTGAAAAATGGTTTTTGTTTATAAAAAAGGTATTATGTAACATGTGATTGGGATGTTATGTGTTTTTTAGCATCTTGGGAAAAAATTTATAAATTTTTAAAGGATGTGTTGAATTGTGAAAGAAATGAAAAATGTGTTGTGGGCTATTTTGGTGTCAGTATGATTTCAAAATGAATTTGAATGAAAAAGTGGATTATGTGCTTATGTGATGCATATGTGGTCTGTTTGTTTGATTTTTTATGTGAAAAATATATTTTCATGTGAAAATTTTATTTCATGTCTTGTTGAACTTGTTTGAGAATAAGAGGCAAACTTGAGTATCTAGGTGGGTGGACATGTACTAGTATGCTAGTGATCTCGTGGGGTTTGGCCTTAGTTTCACGTAGCAAGATTGACACTTACAACACTAACTAAACTATGTTTATGATGATGATGGGTGACCACTAGGTTATGGGCATGTTCCCTACTAGTGGCTCGTGCATGAGAATGGATATTTTTATGGTTACTTTCACCAAGATACGAGGTACCTGGGACCCACAACGAGCTAGTGACTAGGGGCTATTTCCCATTGCTTGTGCTCATTAGATGTTTTGTGCTTACCATCGGCATATAGTATGATTGGCTGGAAAAATTCAGTAGATTTCGATTTTATTTTAAAATTTTTTACTCTTTAAATTATCCCACTTGAAAACTGTTTTTATTCAAGGTTGCATCTTTTAGAAATTGTAACTAGCATTTCATGTTTTTGAAAACTCACATGATTTTCATCTTTAAATATTTATAACATGTAATATCTTAGTGGTGGTATCCTACTAGGATTTTTATCACACCCTAATTACACATTTAGGTTTAATTAGACTTGGTTATTTTGTTGTCGTAGGTTTGTGTACAAATTTTGTGCCAACAGTTTGAGTTTTTACCGGTCGTTCGTGATGCGGTGTTGTGGAGATGGATTAAGGTTGGTGCCTCTTTCCATGTGGAGGTTCTTGGGATGCACTTATTTGGTTTTGTATCTTTTTAATGGTCTTTAAACATAGTTTTAACTTATGTAATTTAGTTCTGAAATTTTTTAAAAGACTGTTTTAGTTGAAAAATCCAGATTTGTTTTATTGAGTTTGTTTGTTGTTTAATGTTTATAAACTCAGGTAAATTGTTCCCAAACTTCATTTTATGATACTCGGGAACTTGTGCTATCCCTTGGGGATTGGGAACGCCGTTAGAACCCTGTTTCGGGCCAGGACGGGTGCCAGTTTTGATGGCGACCAGATTCGGTTCGTGAAAAAAATTTATCAAAGGAGGTTCTGGTTAACTCTTTAGGTCATGTTATTTGGGTAATAATTGAGATAGTATGGAGCTAGGATTGTCGAGAATTGAAATTCTGGTTATGGGTTGTGTTCCTAGCTAGTAAACCTCATGATGGGATTCAAGTCACCAGGGAAATTCAGGATTCATATGGGTCCTTTGGTTTTCTTGGTTTGACGATGATCTGGGGAAATGAAAAGAGAGTTGGGCTAATGGTCTCAGTGAGATCGTAGGGCCTAGAAATCCATGTATATCTAGGGATATTTCCCTAGAACACTCTCTGTGGTAGTTAATTTATTAGTGTATGGCTACCAACCATATGTCCAATTCACCCACTGAAGCTAGTTCCCCCTTGTATTGGCTTGTGTCCTTTAGTTTTGAAATCTTAGAAGTTCAATTTTAAAGAAAAAATGACATGGTTTTAAGAAGCATAAGGTTTTTGTGAAATTATTTTCTAATAATGAGGAAAGGGTTTGATTTTTTAAATGGAGGAACTAAAATTTCAGAATTTTTTTTTAATTAGTAAAATGGTGTGTTTGCGCCTCTTTTGAAACCAGGAAGTATGTTAAAGTTGGTTTTGAAAAGGTGTTTCCAATTTAGTTTTCTAAACTTTTGAAAGGTGTTTTAATGGGATGAGATGTTTTGAGATTAATGTGTATGACTTGAAAGTGAGTTTTAATTTGAATTATTATGCCTTTCTGAAAAGTTTTGTAATCGGTAATTTGGGTTCGATTTCGTGGTTAGCGGTATTGAGAAAAAGGAAGTATTGGTTGATTGTTTTGGTTTTGAAAAGTGGAAATAGTTTTTGTTTTAACCTTTGGTATTTTCATGAGTGACCACATGCATGGGATTATATGGGATGATGGATGGTTAATGCCATGAATGGATGAGTTCTGGGATGGATATGAGGAGGGTGCCCGGTGTGGCACGGAAACATGAATGTGTGGGGCCCATGGGGTACCATTGGTGGATACACTAACCGCTGAACCGTTTTTTTCAAAGAAATTTTTTTAAAAGGAAAACTTAATGTCTTTATGAGTGGTTTGGGATGGTGTTTATTATGTGTTTTTTGAAATTTTGATGTTGTGGAATGTTTTGATTCCAAGAAGCCCTCTTGTTTTGAACGGTGTTTTGGGTTTGTGTTTAGTCGGTAAGATGGGTTGAAGGGATGGTTAGTGGTCTCTTCTAAGAAAAGTTTGGTAAGCCTTTATGGTGGTTCCCCTCATCTGTTTGGATCTGGTTGTGGTATTTCTTAACCAATGGACCAGGTTGGTTGGGTCCTTGGGTTCTCTCATTGGATAAGGTACGCCCCCATTAAGGGTTAGTGCACAACTAAAGTGAAACTAGAATTATTTCGCCATTGGAAAATCCTCTAGTTGATCAATGTATGGAATATTTTCTTGAGATTTGTAGAATGAGTCTACACCCTTTTATTTTTGGGTTTGAGGATACTCTTATAGTGGGAGAGTGCTTGTGGAAGGTTGAAAGAGGCCATAGTTTCTTAAGTTGTCTGGTTCGTTGAAGGTGGAAGTGGTTTGGGATTGTTAGTGTGGATGAGTGTCTGGATGGTGTCTAAGAGGGCCTTTGGATCCTACATAGTCTATTTGAAGTAGGAGTTCACTTTAAACCACTAGTGTGGGTAATATGGTCATGATAGGCCATTATGGCCACCTTATGGAATTGTGTATTGTTTGGGGACTTGGCATAAGGTCCCTTTCCATGTATTGTTTCTATCAATCGCAATGGTCATGTTTAGTGATGCCTTGTGATGTCATGTGCTCATTTGACTATAGAGGTGAAGGTCATGCAATCCTCTGAGGGTCTCTGTTATGTTGGGAGTATGTCTCCCTTAGAAAAACTTCAAAATCCACTAATATAGAGGAAGGTGTCTATATGTTTCCCTTCCTTATATTTTTTCTCATCCAATGAAACAAGGTGTGATGTGTGTGCATCTTCTAATCCCTTGTTTCACTAAAATGTCAGGTTTCGGTTAAGTGAGTTCTGAAGTGTGTTATGTCTTGGTGAACCCATCTAGGATTGTGGTGTAGTTTTTTGTAGCACCAGAAGGAGAAGTTCCATTTTGGGGTTTTCCAAATCCTAACTATGAGGCCAAAGATGCTTCAATCCTTTGAGATCCAGCCATAGGTCCCAGAGAGAAGTTGGCATGTAGTCAGGGGAAATCCCAGTGTCGTTCATACCCTTGTAAAAATTCCTGCCCTTAGTATGAGATATGGGAATATTTTAAGAATCCGGTGTCTTCATCTTTCTTCTATTATTCCCATTCGATGGAAAGAGGTGGAGGGACTCGTGCCCATGTTTGTCGCCTAATTTCTTTCCTTCCTCCTTTGGATTCCATTGAGTTTTTGGAGAAAGGTTTAAATTTTGTCTAGAGAGGTTGAGAGTATGGTTTTCACATGGTGAGTTGTAACCATGCCCCAAAAAATCATGAAAATATAAGGATCCACACAGTTAGCACACGGTTTCCGAAACTGTGCGGACTAACTGTGCGGCCATCCCCACTCTTTGAGTTTTGGGTTCTTTCTGTGTCATCCCATTCTAGTTGGTTAAGATGGTTGGTTCCTATGATGGGATAACCACCATGGGTATCATTTAGGTTCTTTTCAAAATGTCTTATGGAAGTCTACCCCTTTTACCAGGGAGTCCGTCCGAGCCTCCCCCTGTTAGTGTCCTGATTCTGTCTCAGGAATAATTTAAGTTGTCTCTTATGGTGGGGATCCCATTTGTGTCTCCTCGTACCAATAACTCGGTTTTTTCCTTAGTCTTAGATTGGAAGGGGGTAGTCTCGTTCAGAGCTATCTTACTACCAACATCTTCCTTGGTTGAACGTTGGGATTGGATAGTGCTCAACGGTTTAGTTATATCAAGGTAAGTGTAACCTTGTTCAATGTTGTTGTTTGTTTGGGTAAATTGCTTGAGCCTTCTTCGGATAGTGTTTGAGGAGTTTTATTTTGGGATAAATCATGAATGTGCTTGATCATTTCAGTAAAGTGGTCTATGTTTTGGTTGTGAGATTATTCCTTACTTAATTTATCACTGGAGGTGTTTCGGCATTTGGGGGGTGAAGCTTGGAAAAGGAGTTCATTTCGACCTTTCGATTGGGTTTGGTTTTTTCTTTTGGCCTTACTATGGCTTTCCGAGGGTGGAATGTTTTATGGTGGGGAGAATTGTCACATCCATGACTTCTTTTAAAGTCATTTTTCATTTAATTTCTATTACTGATTTTCTTAAGGGTTTACCATGAATTTTGGTGGAAATTGTGGGTTTTGGAAATTTGGGCTAAATCGTAAGCCCATTTCCATATTTAAAAATAAATTTTTGTTTCTTTTATAACTCATTTTTTCAACATTTTACACCCATTACACTTCCCAAATGGAATCTCCTGGTATATTAAAATCACCATATCAATTTGGAATCCATATGAATCCATAATAATTGTGGATTTTTGTTTTTTATTAAGATGTTGGGCCATCCCGAAAGCCCATTTCCTACATTAAAAATATTTTTTAATTATTTAATATATCACTCAATTTTTAAGATTTTTTTGTGATTCCAACTCTCACCCGAGACCACTTACCTAAGGAGATCTCTCATTCTCTCCTACCCTTCTTTGGAGATCATTTAAATTGGGAATATAGGTGAAACTTCTATGGATTTCTCAAATCACCCATATTTGAAGAGGTAAATTGATTCCTTCATAACTCCTTAATTTCTCACTATTTTTCCCCCATTATAGTTCCTACATTATCTCCTAATCATTTTTAGAACCTCCCTTGAATGTTTGGATGTTTTAAAATTCAGATATTGGTGGATTTAGGGTGATTTATCCAAGATTCCTTCAAGTGAGTGTTCCTCCCTTCCTTTTCTTCCATTTCCTTAGGGTTTCATCCCTCTTTCTTGATGTCCCAAAATGTTCATAAGTTAGGGTTATAACCTAGGGTTTGACATGGTTTCTTTTTTATATAATCTTGAGGTTTTAGGTTTCTCTTCACTTCCTTGTGGTGCGGTGGTGGTTCACTTGATGTTTCACACCAAGATTTGAGGGTTTCGACTCAAAAGGTAGGTGATTCCATGTGTAAACAATTATTGATGAGTTAGTTTTCTGTATTTACCCATTTTTCATGTTCCTAATATGTTGTGTGTGGTTTGAAAACTTTTTATGATTTATTTGGTTAAGTGTTTAACTTTATAGTTGCATTTTAGCTTGAAATTGGATGTTTTCATGTGTAACTCTTGGGGTATTATTTGAGTGTATTTTATAGCATGTGAAATTGGTTTAATAAATCTTGTTTGGGATTAAAATTATTCTTTGGTAGGGTAATGGTGTTCCATTGGGTTTTAAATAGGGTTTTTGAATGGGTTTTATATGTAAAACCATGTTATGCCTCTTGAAAGTGTTTTATGAAAATGTGTGTGTTTTCATGTGCATCTTTTGTAGTATTATTCAAGGTGATTTTATAATACTTGAGAGTGGTTTATTAAATCTTTATAGGGATTCAAAATCTGTTTTGGATTGGTATTTCTGTAATTTTTTCCTTTCAAGATGGTTTTGAAATGGGTTTTATGTGAAAAGCTTGGGTATACCCCTTAGAATTGTTTTATGAAAGATTTGAATGATTTAATGATTTATGTAAGAGGTGAAACCATATTATAAAACTATTTTGTATTGTGTATATTTTGAAATGGTCCATTTTATATGTTAAATGGGTTTTCATGTGATGTGTATCATCTTGTAAATGTTTTATAAAAATGTTTAACGGATTTACTGAAATGTGAAAGAGATGTGAATGTGATGTGGGTTGTTTTTTGTGAGTGTAATGTGCAAAATGGTTTTTGTTTATGAAAAAGGTATTATGTAACATGTTATTGGGATGTTATGTTCTGTTTAGAATCTTGGTAAAAAAATTATAAATTGTTAAAGGATTTGTTGAATTGTGAAAGAAATGAAAAATATGTTGTGGGCTATTTTGGTGTGAGTATGATTTCAAAATGCATTTGAATGAAAAAGTGGATGATGTGCTTGTGTGATGTATATGTGGTCTGTTTGGTTGATGTGTGATTTGGAAGTAATATTTTCATGTGAAAATTATATTTCATGTCTTTTTGAACTTGTTTGATCACAAGATGGAAACTCGGGTATCTAGGTGGGTGGACGTGTACTAGTATGTTAGTGATCGCATGGGATTTGGCCTCAGTTTCACATAGAAATATTGGCACTTACAACACTAACTAAACTATGATGATGATGATGGGGGACCAATAGGTTATGGTTATGTTCCCTACTAGTGTCTCATGCATGAGAATAGATATTTGTGATGGTTACTTTCACTGAGATACGAGGTACCTAGGACCCACAATGAGCTAGTGCCTAGGGGTTATTTCCCATTTCTTGTGCTCATTAGATGTTTTGTGCTTACCGTCAGCATACGGTATGATTGGCTGGAAAAATATAGTAGCTTTAGATTTTATTTTAAAAGTTTTAACTCTTTAAATTAGCCCACTTGAAAACTATTTTTATTCAAGGTTGCATCTTTTAGAAATTGTAACTAGCATTTCATGTTTTTGAAAACTCGCATGCTTTTCGTATTTAAATGTTATCACGTGTAATCTCTTAGTGGTGGTATCCTACTAGGATTTGGATCACACCCTACTTACACCTTTGGGTGTAAGTAGACTTGGTTATTTTGTTGTCGTAGGTTTGGGTACAACTTTTGTGACAAAATTTTGGGTTTTTACCGATCGTTCGTGATGTGGTGTTGCGGAGATGGCTTGTGGTGGGTGCCTCTTGCCATGTGGAGGTTCTTGGGCTGTAATTATTTGCTTTTGTACATTTTTAATGGTCTTTAAACATAGTTTTAACTTATGTAATTCAGTTCTAAAATTTTTTAAAAGACGGTTTTAGTTGAAAAATCCAGATTTGTTTTATTGAGTTTGTTTGTTGTTTAATGTTTATAAACTCAGGTAAATTTTTCCCAAACTTCATTTTATGATACCCAGGAACTTGTGCTATCCCGTGGGGATTGGGAACACCCTTAGGTCCTTATCACGGGATGGTTCAGGCACCGGTTTTGATGGAGACTATATTTGGTTCGTGATAATGAAAGTGGGAAATCCTCTCATGTCTTATATGTTTTAAAAAAAATATTCCTTTTGAATTTTATAAAATTAGAAATTAAAAGATGGTTTTTAAATAAAATCCCCTTACCTCAGGTTCATCTTCCTTCAAACATGTTCAAACCTATTGTATAATGGTTTAAATAGTGTTATTAATTTATTTTAAAACCATATTAATATTTACAATACCTTACATGACATTCTTATAACATATTTCCACCCATTTATTAAAAATATTTTGTTATTTCTATTATTTTGAGTGCGTTCTTTTCATGGTTTCCATGGTCAGTTCATTATGGATTTTCTTTTAAAATAAAAATAATACTCTAGAAGTGAGAACATATATATATTTAGGTCATTTTAAACAATTATAATTTAATTTAAACATTCTATGATTATGGTAAAGGGAAACAAAAACTCATCATCCATGAAGGCGGTGAATTGATACACCACGAACAATGACTTCGTTTCTAAGAATAAATGAAAATAAGAGATTTGATGTTGAATATACCATCATCACAATAAAATTACAGTATATATATGATATTGGAGTTATTTTCAAACATTTAATAGGGGTGAGGATAATGTGGAAGTGAGAAAGAATTTAAAAGAGATGAAGAAGGAATTTTCCTATTAGATACTTCTCCATGAGGAACTCCTTAAACACTTTAAATTGGTATTTTTGTGAGACCAGAAACACTAGAATATAGAAAGGGATTAGGATAAGGTAATTTTTCAGAAGATATTCGAGCAATAAGGCTCAAGGTGATGAAATTAATTGAAGGAATTATCCCCTTTTATAATTGAGTTGAGGGGAAATTTAAGAATTACATAAATATTAAAATATAATAATATTAATAAAGGGATAAAGACTTTAAAAAGGCCTAAAAATCATAGGATATGACATTTTAGATATAATATTATCATTTTTGTCCTTTTTCAAGATTTTTTTGATTTTTAAATAATTTAATAAAATATTTTATTCGTGAAAGATATTTTTTTTCAAAATTAAACATTATTCATAACTATGACTTTAAAACATCAAAAAAACGTTTCAAATTCAAAACCAAAATTTTTTATTATATCCTAGAAATATTAAAATTCATCTATAGAATTCATTAATTACCTTAAAATCTCAAATTATATTTATTTTAATATTTTTAATATCATTTTTTTGTAAAATTAATAATTATTACACCATTGTTGTGAAAACCTTTAAGGTGTTTCTTTGTTGAAAAAAAAATTAAAAATAATTTTCACGAAGAATAGAAATTTATTAGCATTAAAATGTCTATTAATTTTCAAAAAACACTTCTGGAAAACCATATATTAAAATATTATACTAATTTAAAACAATAGTGTAAATAACTTGACTTCATTTTAAATAAAATATTATAAGTGTCTTAATCATATCCATGCGGCTCAAAATGGTCATTAATTAGACCCTTGGAAAAATATTGTTGATATATAATCAACCAATAATATTTAACCATGTTTTTAGGTCATTTAATGGTTCTTATAATTTTAATTAATTTTTTTATTTATTTTTCTTCTGCTTGCACAAGCACTGCATCAACATTAAAAATTAAAATCATAAAATTAAATTAATTAGGTTCAATATAGTCATTTTTATTATTTTATTAATTATATTTAATCATATCCATGTCAAGACAGCTTCTTTAATTTGTCAATTTGTCTTTTTTTACCTTGAACAAGCATTGCACAGGTATCGGGATAAGATTCATGTTATATAACTTTAAAATTTGAAACTATCATCCAAAAAATCAATTATACATAATAATTAATAAATAAGTCATGAAAATAATTTTTAGCACTCAATTTTTATCTATAAATAACCAAATTTTACTTTTTCAATGTTGTGCAGGCACTGTGTCAGCATTGACAAAGATTTTTTTTATACTTATCATGAAATAAATTATAACTTACATGTTCTGAATTAATTTTTTACAATATTTATAATATTTTAATTTAGTTATTACATGAGTTTAATAAATTTTATTTCATAATTTATGTCTTGATGATGTCACAAAAAATATACTGTATAAAAAACTGTATTTTTTATTATTCACTAAAAATATAAAAAATTTAGAAAATTCTCAAAAATTAATAATAAGATAAGCATGATAAATTTAAAAATGAAATTATTTTTTTAAAATTAAATTCTATAATTTAAAAATTAATCATTTAAATATAACCATATACGAAATTAGTTAAATAAAATTATTTATTTTAAAAATTACTTAACATAGTGAATTTAACTATTTAATTCTAGAATAAAAACAAATATGAAAACAAATTATTCTATTTGTGTATGGGTTGTTATAGTAGACATGGTATGATAAGTAGATTCTATATAAGTTGATGATAGAGGAATGGGTGGGAACATCCCTAGAGGTTGCATAGAAATGGTATGATAAGTAGATCTTAAATAAGACGATGATGAAGGAATGGGTGGGAGCATCCCTAGATGATCAAGTGGAGGATGAAAAGGTGTGGTATATTGGATGTAAAATAGAGGGTGAGGGTGTGAACGGGTATGGTAGGTGCTCCGTATAGCTCTAGGAGCACCCCGCTCGAACCCATACTAGTAGGCTGAGGAAAATTCAACTCCAGTTCAGATGAATGTCCCTAAATTTTTTGATAAAGAATAAAAACATGATAGTAAATTTAATAAAAAATAAAAATATTACAATTTTTATGCTCACTATGGACCATAGTAGGCAGCCCTAGTTCATGCATTCTTTTATCATTATTAAATATTCTCTTCTTTCAAATTTCTTCAATATCTTTAATATTCTGCATAATAATGAAATTTAAATTTTTTAGAAACATATTTTAATTTTTTTTAATAAAACCTAGAAGTCAAAGAATATATAAACAATATCATAACATGTTTTAGCGGCTATAATTTAAAAACAAAGTTATACATTTTTTTAGAAAATTTTTTAAACCCTATTTTCTAAATTGAAATAAATCTAATTAAATGCAACAAAAACAAATGATGCTAAAATAAACATATCATTACAAAATAAAACTAAATTAAAGTAATTATAGTAGTACCAACCTGAGAAACCTACATCAAGGTAAACTGAATGAACTGTGAACATAAATGGTTTCTTCTATATATTTATCAACACTAAATTAGGTTTAGCATCAATTATTATAATTGTACAATTTGATTCATCAAATAAAATATTTTTTTCAACACCAATGAGGGAGTTAATGGTGTCAATTTCATCCCCACTATCATGAAAAATATATCTTGGTATTACTTCAATAATGACATCATAATCAATTATCATATGATCTTTCACATAAAACACTTGTTTTTTTATTTATGTTAAAATATATGGTTCATTAGTATCCAAGAATCGAGTCATGTCAATAACTATGAATACACAGTCATCAATAAATATACCACATCATGTTATTGAATCAAACCATTTACATTTCGTCATAGTGACTCGAGTATGAGAGTAGTAATCCAATAATAATGTTTTCTCAACAATTCCATAATAAGACACATTTCAAATCCAGGCCTGCTATTGGATGCACTGGTATAACAGTCTTTTGTTGTGGTTAACATAATTTCATCATGTTGTATTCTCATATTCACCACTCGATCAATTGTAAAAAAAATTATACCTATTGATTATTAAATATTTTCATTCACAAACCAAAGATTTGGGACCAAAAGTCAACTCTCTTAATTCTTTAAAGATGGATTCAATAGGTAAACTCAATACCTAAAATATATATGAATAATAAAATTAAATTAACATATATATATATATATTAAGTTAATTAAATTGATGGTCAATGCCTTTGATTTCAACCAAGTATGAAACTATTTGCTATGCAAAGTCTCTCTCCTTCTCAAAGATAAAGATCGATGAGTTCTACTTATAATTTGTTTATGTTCCCTATGTAAGAGCTGGTTTCCTAGAATCAACTGGCTTTACTTTGATTACATGGATATTTAATGTATTATTACATATTGTTCATTTTTCTACATGATTATGATGTAATAATGTCCTAGGGTATTTGTTGCATTGATAAGGTCATGGCATCTCCCCGTTATGATAAGAACCTTGAAATGCTATAACAATATTCTTAAATATAGTTCTATAGTTGGATGACCAACTATGATGGGACACATAGCATGTATACTGTCAGGTGTGAGTGCTCGTAAGCAGATGAGACTTCCACTCATGAAGTTTGCACTTGGTAATCTCCAAGATAGGAGATTATGAGAACAGACCCGCTAGTAGGAATTATGCATGTTTTTGTGTCATCGGATATTTCTATCTATAAGTGTTTGTAATGATCCTTAGACTTTAAGATTATCATTAATATGTATCACAACTTATGCAATTTGATTTACTGACTAAAACTGTCATGCAGATAGTTGGTAGGAAGTAAGGTACATTGGGTGCATCACGAGTGGCATGTTATTAATGGATAAGTCGAGGAAGGATTTGTCCCTTCCATTTATGGAAGTTGATATCTTGAACCTTTGATTGAAATAGAACCATTACATAAAATTCTATGGTCATAGTGTTACGATGAGTTTATTTCAAGTAGTCAAAGAACGACGTATCAAGTATAAAAGTTGATGACACAGTCATGAAACCTTCTTGATGAGATATTGTGACAAAGGGATTATATTACACAGTGAGGGTTCATATATGGATGTCGTTTTTGTGACTTTATGTTCTTTATCTTGGGTACCTTTACCCATTGCTAGACAGTACTCTTGGACTTTATGCAAGCCCGCCTAATGTCAATGAGAAATAATCCTAGAGGGTCACACACTAAGTGTTTTTGGTGGTATCAGTTAAATTCTATTTAAATTTAATTAATGAAATAAATATTATTCTCAAGACTGTGGAATAATTTTATTCAAGTTAAAATGATCTCATAAATTAAATAAAATATATTTATTTATTTTATTTAACATTTAATAAATATTTATTTACTAGTTTGTAAATAAAATATTTATTTAAGAGAATAAATTATTTATTTATTTATTCAGGTGTTCAATAAATGGAAATGGAGTTCAAATGGACCAATTTCAGTTCGGTAGTAAAATAATTATTTTCATGATGCTAAATAATTATTTAACTAGTTGGCACAAATTAAAATAACGCTGCTATTATTTTGTGATGCGGAATTTTATTTATAATTTCATTTTGCGCAAGTTGGTGCACCATAAATAATAATGCAGTATTATTATTAAATGCATGGGTTTTATCTAAGTTCATGAATGTATTTAATTATTGTTATGAAATTAAATATTTTAACTGAAATTCCATGTATATAAATAGGCAAGTACGCCTATTGTGCCATACACCACACCACATGCCTGGTGAATTGAGAATTGTTGAGCCAAAAAAATCTCTCTTGAATCCTCTTCTCTCCCCTCTCAAGAACAAGATACATTCTTTAAGGGTGAAGAATAGGTGATCAAGAATGACTGACACATGACACTCGATTCGCCGTGCTAGCACCTGAAGAACGAGCGGTGTCAATCGGAGGCCATCGGAGCACATGTGGATCACTACTAGAGGTATTCTAGTTTGGATCCTTACAAGCGCAACGAGATAATCCAGAAGGGTCATTCTGGATGATCAAAATCATCAATGAAGAAAAATACCAAAGATCCATGTATTATTTTTCTTTATGAAATTAATTAAATTAATTATAAACATGATGTGAAAGATCCTCTCTAAAGGTTTCGAGCATTTTTATTCTTTATCTAAATATTTGATTATATTCTGTGGAGACTGGATTTCATCATCATATTGATCCCTAAATAACCATTGATTATGGTAAAAATCAAAATTGTGTGTCTTCCCAACCACGCTTCTGTTGTTCCTGGAACCTTCAAGTGGTATCATAGGGGTTAGATCATAGTTTATAATTATTTAAATATTTCATTGATGACTTACTCATTTAATAATTTATTTGTTTCAATTCAAGTTAATCATTCTATAAATCTAAAACTTGAGATCCATTCCTCCTCTTTTGTTTCTCATTCACCTTATAGAAATGATCTTTTCGTTTAATTTTGATTAAAATAAAATATAGGATCTTATCCAAAGGTGCCAAGGCTTCCTGGTCATACAACACCAGAACACACGGTGTGTATTCGGCATAACGTGTAGTCAAGATTCAATGCATTGGAATGGTCTGTCAAACCAAGTTGTGTGTTGGAGTCTTTCTAAGTCTTAAATGACCCCGTGTGTTGATCATGAATAGGTGGCATGTGGTTTCCAGATTACACGTCATGTGGCCGAATAGACATGGCGTGTAGTTCCTTTGGGTTAGGGTTGGACCATGTACCCTGTACACGGCTTGCTCGGCTGGAGACCATGTAACGAGGAACTACATGGCATGTGGCCCACTGGACACGCCATGTACTCCGAATATTTCTAAAATATACTCATACGTCGTTTCCCCAAGCGTGTACTTCGGATATATGGTGAAAAATAGTGCACGTTGTGTAGTTAGAACTATACGTCATGCACTCATCCAAATTACGCAGATTTATTTTAATTTATTATTATATTATACAAACCCTTGAGATGTGTACCATCATGTTGGCATAAAGCTAAGGCACAACACGTGATATGTGTTTTATATATGTGTGTTTAATTTAACATCTGCGTAATGTCCATTTCTACTCATTGGGTAGTTATGAATAGGAATTCACTGGGTTGTCTCCAAGGTAGAAGTTACGTAAAAAGATAATTTTAAATAAATTTATTTATTTAAAATTATGATGATAATCTCAAGGAAATTCATAAAAGGGTTTAATATAAAAGGATTGATTAATTAAAGATGATAATTAATTGATTCGAGCGTGATTTATCTTAAACAAGAATGATTAAAGAATTGATTACTAGTTTTATTTATGCGTAAATATCATTGCATGTATGGATGATCATGAGCTAGACCAAGACCTTTGTATTTGGATGGTTTCTTTTAATTTATTTATTTGAATTAAATTTTTTGGTCTATGAGCCTTCTCCTCATTAATATGTAGGGCCTGCGTGCCCAAGGTTTCTTTTATGTAAAACCCCTTTTTACCCCTCACCTACATGTGAGTTAAAAAAGTCATATGTAATGGATGGAACTCCCAAGCTTGTGGAGGTGGTTCAAGATGGAGCTGAGACAAACCAATCCCAGGAGATACAGAGGTGGACAGGTGGAAGTTGTAAACATGAACCCAAAATGTTCAAGGTGTTTCTCCCCTAGGTCAAGGTTACTTTATCAATCCCTAGATAAACTAACTATTAGAAAATATCATGATAATTCCATTTACTTTATTTTATTTCTATCAGTTTCATAGTTTATCATTATGGATGTTTTGTCACGATCACATAATTAATGAATTAAACAAGCATGCAATATGGAACTAAAATAAACCAAACTTATGAATAAATGTTATCAAGACATGGTTAATTAGTTAAGTAAGTTCCACTTAATATTAAAAAGCATGTGATAATGATAATAATCAATTCATTCATAAGATATAAAAATCCCTCAAATAAAATATTAAGTCAGAACAAGCCTTCCATTGCTTGATTAAGGGAAAAACTCAATAAAACTATGTGTTTAACTAACCCTTGTTGGGACACTTACTTTTATACAGGAATACATTATGAAAGGTTTTGGGTTGACTTAACCATATTACATAAAGAGGAGTAGCCCTTGATAGACTTGGTTTAATATTGGAGGCAAGAGTTGAGGAAATCCAAAGTCATGATTTCAGAATTGGGGAGTCCACTCAACATATCAAGGAGCTGCAAGCCCACAGTGGGCAAAGACCTGCCTACCTAAATACCTTATAATAGCTTGAACAACCCTTTTTGGGGTTATGTGATGGGAATATGGATCCTTGCCACTATAATTTCATGGAAACTAGACATTCTGAGTTCAATGGTGAGGGCTATTGGGACTTGATAAAATAGTGGGAGACTTAATAAAATTTATTATTTATTATAAAATGTAATCTAGAAAGTACTAATGATCTTATATTTTAATTGTAGAATAAAAATGACAACCTTGTCAACCAAACTATCCCTACGTTCAATTCTAAATAAAGACAACATCCTCACTAGTAGTAACTTCCAAGAATGGTTTAGATTCCTTTAGGTTATCCTGTGCCATGAACAAAATTCTTACGTGCTAGAGTCAGCATTACCTGATCTGCCTGCCAAAGAGGCAAGTGATGAGGATTTCCTATTCTATGAGAAACATATGAATGATGTGGTTGATGTTCAATGTTTGATGTTATCATCAATGTCTAGTGAGCTCATGAAGTCTCATGAAAACATGGATGCTTATAGCATGATCGAGCACCTCTGTGGTATTTACCAGGAGAGAGCAAGACAAGAAATGTTTGAGATCTATAAGGAACTATTTTAGAGTAAGCTTGGAGAATGTTCCCCAGCTGGGCCTCATGTAGTCAAGCTCATTGAATACATTGAGCACTTGGAGGTTCTAGGGTTTAAACTCCCCGAAGAACTGGGCACCGATCTCATTCTTACATCACTCCCTCAAAGCTTCTCTAAATTTTTTGTAAATTTCAATATGAACAACATTGAGAAGTATCTATCCGATATTCTTATCCTCATTCACCAAGTGGACAAAGATATGAAGTGCGAAAATCCTTCTATCCTTATGGTGAATAAGAGTAAAGGGAAGGTGAAGAGCTTTAAACCCAAATCTTCTTCATGGACTTCCAAGAAAAGAAAGATCAAAGGGGATTCAAGGGAACATGAGGTTGTTTGTTTCACATGTGGAAATAAGGGCCACTGGAAGAAGAAATGCACCCATCCTCAGAAGAAAGGGGAAGATTCATGTGCATTTGTTATCGAATGCAATCTATTTTTTTCTACAAATTGGGTATTAGATACAGCTTGTGGTGATCACATATGTATCCAAATATAGGAACCAAGTAGATTAAAGAATATTGATCGAGGGGAGGTAGATCTACGAGCATCCAACAGAGCCAGACTTGTTGTTGTAGCTATCGGGGACTACCACCTCATATTTCCAACTGGGATGATCTTGGTGTTAAAGGGTTGTTATTATGTGCCATCTATTACTAAAAACATTATTTTTGTATCCATATTAGATATAGATGGATTTTTTTTCAAGTTTTGAAATGAATGTTTCTTATTTTACAAATATAGCATTTGTTATGGTAGGGAACATTTATACAATGGAATTTACATGTTGGATTACACAAACCAAGTAATGGAAATCTATAACAAAGATACTTTACATGACTAATACCACACCCAAATTTGGAATCACCGGCTAGGTCATGTAAATGAGAAACGCTTGAAAAAAAGTTACATCAAGATGGATATTTAGATTATTTCAAACTAAAACCACTTGGCATATGTCATGCATGTTTACAAGGAAAAATGACCAAATACCCATTTAGTGGGAAAGGTGAAAGGGCTAAAGAAATTCTTGAATTGGTCCATACAAATGTGTGTGGACCATTTCCTGTTGAAGCAAGGGGAGGGTACTCAAACTTCATAACTTTTACTGATGATTTTTGTCACGACACGTCCTCGGGGCCTGTGTCGTGACTACCCCAAGCCCGCCTTCCATAGGACAGGGGATGGAGACTAGAACCAAAGGCGTAAATCCTGATAAAAGGTAAGGAATTGACTTTATATAAGTAAACAAACACAATAGAGTACGCAAGCTTAAGTAAACACTAAATAAACTGAGTACAAAAGTAAGTGTTGGAAAGTAAATGGGCCAAAATACAAACCCAACTGAAAGTACAGTACAACAGTAAAGAAAGAAAAGTTGCAGTAAAGTAAACCAGCAACCACTGAGTCATCCTCCGAATATCCCACCTGAAGGGTGGGTAAAAATGGTCTCCTAAGCTCCTCGGGTCTGGCCGTCCACTACATGTACGTCCCGCCAAGTGGTCCACCTCCAGGTATCGTCCCGTTCCACAAGACTCCACCTCGATTAGTGATTTCCGTTGTCTGCAACCAACACAACATAGTGCGGGAAATGCCCGTGCAGGGGTGAGTATACGATACTCAGTAGGGACCTCGAGACCCCCGAAGGTCTCCCCGAATCCACAAAGGATAAACCACAAAGGAAAGATACAAACACGAAGTATCAATCAACTCTACTTAGGTATATTCTCATACATATACCTAAGTCATAAATTCCAGTTAGACTCTAACTCAAGAGTCCAAGTACAACCCAGTCTACATAGGAAAGCACATTCCAATCCACACAGGAAAGCACAACCCAGTCCACACAGGAAAGCACAACCCAGTCCACATAGGAAAGTAAGTCAATCACATCGATGACAATAACTGAAAGTCAAGACTCATCTCACACAGGTATATTATTCATGAAGAGGGGTAGAGATGATATATGTAGCCTCTGAATCATCTCCTCTACCAAACCCACGTAGGATCCAAGTACAGAAGTCGTCATTGTCGAACCCACATAGGATCCAAGTATAGTAACCATCGCTGTCGAACCCATGTAGGATCCAAGTACAGTTGTCATCGCTGCCGAACCCATGGAGGATCCAAGTACAGTCGTCCTCGCTGCCGAACCCACGTAGGATCCAAGTACAGTCGTCTTCATCGTGGAACCCATGGAGGATCCCGGCACGGTAGTCTTCACAGTCGCAGCCAGCTCTAGGGTTCCCGCACACAGCGTTCTCGATTCCAGGAGGGTCCGCTCCATGAGTAAAGAGGGGGTTGATACATCAACTATCACGAAGTTCAGATTTGATGTATCCCAAAGGTCTGCCATGTCATAGGGGTCTAAACCAAAAAAATGTGTCCAAGACACTGAGTACAAGACGACCAAGCCATTTTCCAAAAAGTACACGGTAGGTTGGTATGGTTACACGCCGTGTCTTCAGACCCCGGGTACTGCCCGTGTACTGTGGCCCATGTCGAAGGGTTGTTCATGTAAAAAGTAAGTACACGGCGTGTGGTATGGTTACACATCGTGTCTTCAGTCCCTGAGTACCGTCTGTGTAAAAAGTAAGTACACGGTGTGTGATATGGTTACACATCGTGTCTTCACTTCTGGGGTTGGCTCTGTGTACGTTATCCATGTGCCCGTACACGGCCTCAACCCGTGTTCTCCAACCTGTGTAATTGGTACACGAGTTAGCCCGCACCATTGGCCATGTCCGGTCATGTGGTAGAGTACATGCCCGTGTACTCCACACTGTGTCCGTGTATTCCCGGGTTACACGTCGAGTCTCGCATAGCCACCACCTCCTTGCTGTGTGGCGAGTACATGCCGTGTGACAGAGGTCACACGCCATGTGTTAGTCGTCTGATGTCTGAAACCCTAGCTGCAGAATGCTTGCACTACACAGCGTGTTCTCTAGGAGTACACGTCGTGTAGTCTGGAATTTTCCAGAAACGACGCATCTGGCCAGCGTGCCTCCCTTGATGTCGGTTCTTCATTCTGATTGTTCGTTCGTCGTGAAACTTCAGACTCTAGGTCGCCCCGTTGTCCCAAAGTCGATTCTGGCATTCTCAGGCTTCTGATCGGCTCTAAAAACACATTTTGAATTCTCACTCGAAGAACGGCCGAGGAACGGTCCATCCCATTACATTCCAAACCGTCGCCCGCTATTGTCGTCGCACCTCTACTAGGTTGTCGTGATGATGAGTCTTCAATTTTGGATCGTTGCGTCTCTTAACGAACTCGTAACGATCCCTTGTTTGTCACCCATGAAGAACACAAAGAACCACCAACAATCACAAAATTGGAGGAGGATTCGGACCATGTTAGTTTGGCCCGGTCTCTCTGCATTAGTTCAGTAACAGGAGGTTAAAGAGAAAAAAACAAGGAGAAAAGAACATTCAATCATTGATCCAATCAAAACACACCCCTACCTCAACAAATGATGTCGAACGTCAGCATCACGGAAGACGGCGTCACGAGGTAAGGATTCGTAGACGTCGTCGGAGTGCATTCAAGGAGGAAGCGGCATCTCCTCACTTGTCGCGGAGAAGAGAATGGAGGTGCATTTTCATTCTTCGTCGGAGAGTTGGCATTCTTCGACAAAGGAGAAATCCTTCTCTCCTTCATAATAGTTCTCTCCCCAAATCCCCACACAACAAGCCAACCCCAAATTAAATAAGGCTTCTCCTTATTTTATTAAATCATGCCACGCATTCAAATTTACAAAATTCAAATTCCAATTCACTTAATTAATTAAACCATGAGTTGTCTAATTAATTAAGTGATATGTTGGAAATTTTTAATGAGGGAGAGAGGAGAGAGGAATATTTACTCAATTAAATCCAAGGGAGGCTTCAAAATTAAACAAGGGAGTTTAATGGGATGTTTAAGGGGTTTAGGGAATGTGAATGGTTGGGGCTCGTGTGGGCCCCACCTCACAATTATCCTCACATGGGTAGTTAGGAGCTTGTGGGCCCCATCCCAACTCCCCCATGTAGGATATAACCACTTAAGATATATAATAAAAAAAAATCCACATTTTTATTCACTTCTTATTTAATCCACAATTTTTTAACTTCTCCTCCCGCACAAACGCAACTACGGTAAAGGTCCCCTTAAGCAATTACCGGCGTTGCGAATTCATCGGTGCCCTCGGATTTCAATTTCGAGAACCGGTTCAAAAGATAGAAAAACCCTCTTATTTGTTTACTGAACATACCCAAGCTAAACTTTGAAAATTGATTTCGAGCACACCAGGCCTCGGAACCAAGTTTCTTCAGAAGCCACAGACTCATAAAATTCCAAAGTATTTAAGAAAAAAATTTCCTTGAAATTTATGGGTCTTTACATTACTCCCATTTCAGGGCTTTACGTCCCCATAAAGCTAAATCATAAACTATGGAAACAAATGAGGGTACTATGCACGCATATGAGCCTCCCGCTCCCATGTGTTCTCCTAGAGGTTCTCGTGCTGCCAACGAATGCGCACCAGAGGAATCGACCGTCCACGTAGGACCCGCTCCTGTCAATCATTGATCTCCACCGGGACCTTCGCAAATGTCGCCCCATCATCAATGTCCAGCTCTCCATGATCAATGATATGCCTCGGTTCATGCACGTATCTCCTCGGCTGAGATACGTGGAAGACGTCGTGCACCCGGTGCAACTGAGGTGGAAGGGCCAGGCGGTAAGCCACCTCGCCTACCCTGCTGAGGACCTATAATGGTCCGATGAAGTGCAAAGATAACTTGTCGTCCTGGCCAAATCTCCGTAATCCACGTCGAGGTGAGACCCGTAATAAAACGTGGGAACCATCCTCGAAATCCAGTGGTCTCTGCCTCCTATCATCATAGGACTTCTGTCTTCTCTGTGCAGTCTTCATATGCTCCTGGATGATCTGCACCCTCTCCGTCATAGCCTAAACCATATCTGGTCCTACGAGTGTTGACTCCACAGGGTCAGTCTATCACAGAGGTGATCTGCAAGGTCGGCCGTATAGTTCCTCGTATGGTGTCATCCCGATGGTGGAGTGGTAGTTGTTGTTGTACGCAAACTCCACCAAGGGTAGGTGATCCTCCCACCTATGACCAAAGTCAAGGACACATGCATGAAGCATGTCCTTGAGTATCTGAATGGTCCTCTCCATCTGGCCATCCGTCTGAGGATGAAAGGCGGTGCTCAGGCGTAGTTACGTCCCAAAATCCTCTTGTAACCCCTTTTAAAGCCAGGAAGTAAAGCGAGCATCTTGATCGGAGACGATAGATGATGGAACGCCATGAAGTCGTATGATCTCATGAACATAGAGGCGTCCCAAGCTCTCCACTGATTCTTTCTCTCTAATATGTAGGAAGTGGGCCTACTTGGTGAGTCGGTCGACAATCACCCAGATGGAGTCGTGTTCTCTGGAAGTACGAGGGAGAACCGTCACAAAATCCATGGATATCCCATCCCACTTCCACTCTGGGACCTCTAAGGGTTGCACCAAGCCTGCCAGTACCTGGTGCTCCACCTTCACCTACTGGTAGGTGAGGCATCGTGAAACGAACTCTTCCACAACCTTCTTCATACCCGGCCACCAGTGCTCTTGTCTAAGATCCTGGTACATCTTCACCACTCCTGGATGTACCGCAAGTGGGGAAATGTGAAACTCCCTCAGAACTTCCTCCTGCAGTGCAACTGGCACCATGGTACGTCCCTTGAAGAGGATTACGTGCTCTACTCCTTCAGAAAATCCATCAGGCGCATGTCCTGTGGATATCTGTGCACGTCGCATCTCACAGTCAACGTCCCCACACTGTGCCTCTCTGACCCGCTGAAGTAGTGGAGGAGTGACTATGAGTGACTGTAGAAAGGCTACTTCATCTCTATCCATGAAGGATATCTGCAACGCGGCTAGTTTCTTCGTTGCATCTCTAAGTAGCTGAATGCTCGATCTCCTGCTGAGATCATCAGCTACCACATTCCCCTTCCCAGGAGTATAGACTATCTCAAAGTCATAGTCCTGGAGGAACTCGAGCCATCACCGCTGTCTCAAGTTCAGGTCCTTCTGCGAGAAGATGTACCTGAGACTCTGGTGGTCTGAGTAGACTGTAAAGCGCTCGGATATCAGATAGTGCTGCCACATCTTCAAGGTGAAGACCACTACTGCTAACTTTAGGTCATGGGTAGTGTAGTTCTACTCATACCGCCTCAACTTTCATGAACCATAGGCGATCACTGCCCGCTCCTGTATCAGGACACACCTGAGTCTAGTCCCTGATGCATCGCAGTAAACTACGTACCCTACGCCCTCCTCCGGAAGTCTCAAGATGGGCGCACTGGTCAATCTCTGTCTCAACTCCTGGAAGCTCTGCTGACATCTATCTGACCACATGAAGGGTTTCCCCTTCTTCATCAAAGATGAAAGAGGTGCTACAAATCTGGAGAAGTCTATCACAAATCTCCGATAGTACCAAGCCAGACCTAGGAAACTACGCACCTTCGTCATGTTCCTGGGTGGCTCCCAAACAAGTATTGCCTCGATCTTCATAGGATCCACAACAACTCCCACCTCCAAGATGAAGTGCCCCAAGAAGTGAACCTCTCGAATCCAGAACTGGTACTTTGAGATCTTACCATAATATGGTGCTCTCATAGTGTGTCTGGTACAACATGCAAGTGTTAGGCGTGCTCCTCCTCAGTAGTCGAGTAAATAAGTATGTCGTCGATGAAGACTATGACAAAACAATCTAGGTAAGGCTATAAGATCTTGTTCATGAGACTTATGAACACTGCTGGTGTATTGGTTATGCCAAAGGGCATAACCAAGAACTCATAGTGGTCATACCGACACCTGAAGGTCGTCTTCTGCACATCCTCATCTCAAACTCTGAGCTGATGATAGCCTGACCTAAGGTCTATCTTCGAGAACCATCATGCTCCCTTGAGCTAATCAAAGAGGTCTTCAATCCTTAGGAGTGGATACTTGTTCTTTATGGTCACCTGATTCAGGCGACGGTAGTCTACACATAGTCGTAAGCTCTCATTCGCCTTCTTGGCAAATAAAATCAGAGAAGCCCAGGGTGAAACACTGGTTCGGATGAATCTATTTCCCTGTAAGTCCTCCAGCTGTACCCGCATCTCACGAAGCTCAGCGGGATCCATCCAATATGCTGGAGTAGATATTGGGGCTATTTCGAGTTATAGGTCAATGTAGAAGTCTACCTCTATGTGAGGAGGTAGTCCTGGAACGTCATCAGGGAAAACATATGCATACTAATCCACCACAACAGGAAAACTTAGACTCCACACATCAACCACTCTGAGGATGAGACTAGCCAACTGATGTGTGATCGGCTGCCCTCTCCTCTGCATAAGTCCATCCTATGCTGTAAAGGATCCCTTCTCTCTAGTGAAGGTGAACCTGCTCCCATCTGTGTGGACACACCGCACTTTGCACCTAATGCAGTCAATCTGAGCATGGACTGTAGATAACCAGTCCATACCCAAGATGACATCATAAGTCATCGACGCCGCTACAAGAAGATCCCAGCCGAAGCTCTCGCCTTCTAGAGTAATCTCACACTGCCGACACTAGTGCGTAATCGTCGAGTCTGCTCCCGTAGGAGTCTCTATCCATAAGGATCGAGCCAATGGCTCCGTCGGAATCTCCGAGCTCCAAACAAGGGAAGTGGCAATAAAATAATGACTCGCTGCTGTGTCTATAAGAACTGCATCAAGGGTAAAGTAGACATAGATAGTACCTCGAATCATCTCAGGTGCTCCATGGTTGTAGGCCTCGACTGCCTGGAACTGAGCCTGCCCCTGTCTTCCAGCTCCCTGAGGTCGGGGTGGTACTCCTGGCGGTGGTGGTGGTAAAGCCTCGAAGCGTCATCCACCACCTACTGCTCGGCCAGCTCCTCTGCCTCATCTTCCTGCTCCCTGAGGACCGCCACAGTCGAACCTCTGCCTCTGCCTGGGTGGTCCCTCAACTATTTTCTACTCCTCTGCATGGCGGGCCGGGAAGTCACGAGCCATGTGGCCCTACCCGCCGCATGCATATCATTTCCTGCCTCTCGTATGACTGGATCTGCTACGTGTGTCTCGCACATTCAAACCAGTATCCTGAGTTCGCCCACCTGATGGTCTGGTCCACTTGGACCTCTGCGACATCTGTCTACTGCCGGCTGCAGAAGACTCCACTACGTTTCGCCCTGCGGTAGACCTCGTTGCCGACGTAGGCTCAGCAAGGAATCTCTCCACAAGAAGGGCTCGCTCTAGTACTCTTGCCTACGTCGGAATGCTGAGGGAGATCATTGAAGCCCTAATCTCATGTCTCAGTCCCTGCTCAAAGGTCCAGGCCCAGAAGAATGGGTTTCGTACCATGTCTGTGGAGTAGCACGAGAGGTCGGTAAACCTCGTCGAGTACTAGGCTACTGTCATGTTGCCCTGCCGCAGCTGTAGTAACTCCTGGATGCGCACCGCACGGAGGGTGGCCGGAACAAACTCTGAGTGAAAGAGGCTCTCAAATTCCGTCCATAGTAGAGATGTCTCGCCATGCACCTAGAGCATCAGGCTCCACCATCTACCTACTGCTGTGTGCAGGAGACTCACAGAAAGGATCACCATAAGATCTACTGGTGTCCCTACCAATCTGAAGACTCGGACAATAGCCTCCAACCAATCCCCGGCTACCTGAGGGTCCATCTCTCCATGGAACTTGGGCAGCCTCTGTCGCTAAAACTCGTGCAGCGCACTCAGGCGGTGTGCACTCTCCGTTGCTGGGGATGGCTGTATCGATGGCCCAGTGGGTAGAGGTACCACTGGTGCCTCCACTGTAATGGGGACCTGCACCGAGGCCTCGTTGCTCGGTGGGTTGTCATCTCGCAAGTAACTGGGAACCATAGCTGGCTACCATCGTGGGGCCATCCTAAAAAGGAACAGGTGTGCCACAGTTAATACAGTATACCTGGTGAGCTGAAACAAAGTAATCACAAAGAAAACTTTTGAAACACACATGCAATCAATGTTTTTGTGCACTGAGTCAGAAATCAGAAGTCATGGTCCTGGTGTATGGATACGTCGGCCACCGCACCAACATTGAACTCCTTGGACTGATAACCACACTCAATACCCTTAACAATATTGCTTCACAGGAAGAAATTATCAGAGTCCTAAGTTCTGCGGTAGAACCGACTCCTCTGATACCAATTTGTCACAACCCATCCTCGGGGCCCATGTCGTGACTACCCCAATCCCACCTTCCATAGGCCAGGGCCTGGCAACTAGCACCAAAGGCGTAAATCCTGATAAAAGGGAAGGAATTGCCTTTATATAAGTAAACAAACACAATAGAGTACACAAGCTAAATTAAACACTAAGTAAATTGAGTACAAAAGTAAGTGCTGGAAAGTAAATAGGCCAGAATACAAACCCAACTGAAAGTACAGTACAACAGTAAAGAAAGAATAGTTGCAGTAAAGTAAACCAGCAACCACTGAGTCGTCCTCCGGATATCCCACCTGAAGGGTGGGTATAAATGGTCTCCTCAGCTCCTCAGGTCTGGCCGTCCACTCCGTGTACGTCCCTCCAAGTGGTCCACCTCCAGGTATCGTCCCGCTCCACAAGACTCCACCTCGATCAGTGTTGTCCGTAATCTGCAACCAACACAACGTAGTGCGGGCAATGCCCGTGCAGGGGTGAGTATACAATACTCAGTAGGGACCCCGAGACCCCCAAAGGTCTCCCAAAATCCAAAAAGGAAAAATCATAAAGGAAAGATACAAACACGAAATATCAATCAACTCTACTTAGGTATATGCCCATACATATACCTAAGTAATCAATTATAGTTCGACTTCAACTCAAGAGCCCAAGTACAACCCAGTCCACACAGGAAAGCAGAACCCAGTCCACACATGAAAGCACAACCCAGTCCATATAGGAAAGCACAACCCAGTCCACACAAGAAAGTAAGTCAATCACATCGATGATAATTACTGAAAGTCAAGACTCAGCTCACACAGGTATATTATTCACGAAGAGGGGTAGAGATGATATATATAGCCTCTAAATCATCTCCTCTGCCGAACCCACGTAGGATCCAAGTAAAGAAGTCATCGCTGCCGAACCCACGTAGGATCCAAGTACAGTAACCATCGCTGCCAAACCCATGTAGGATCCAAGTACAATCATCATCGCTGCAGAACCCACGGAGGATCCAAGTACAGTCGTCCTCACTACCGAACCCACATAGGATCCAAGTACAGTTGTCTTCGTCATCGAACCCACAGAGGATCCTAGCACGGTAGTCGTCGCAGTCGCAGCCAGCTCTAGGGTTCCCGCACACAGCATTCTCGATTCCGGGAGGGTTCGGTCCATGAGTAAAGAGGGGGTTGATACATCAACTGTCACGAAGTCCAGAGTTGATGTATCATGAAGGTCCTCCACGTCATAGGGGGATAAACCAAACAAACTTGTCCAAGACACTGAGTACAAGACGACCAAGCCATTTTCCAAAAAGTACACGGCATGTTGGTATGGTTACACTCCGTGTCTTCAGACCTCGGGTACTGCCCGTGTACTATGGCCCGTGTCAAAGGGATTTTCATGTAAAAAGTAAGTACACGGTGTGTGGTATGGTTACACGCCATGTATTCAGTCTCCGGGTACTTTCCGTGTACCACAGCCCATGTCGAAGGGTTGTTTGTGTAAAAAGTAAGTACATGGCATGTGATATGGTTACACGCCATGTCTTCACTTATGGGGTCAGCTCCGTGTACGCTGGCCATTTTCCCGTACACGTCCTCAACCCATGTTCTCCAACCCATGTAATTGGTATATGGGTTAGCCCACACCATTGGCCATGTCTGGCTATGTGGTAGAGTACATGCCCGTGTACTCCACACAGTGTCCGTGTATTCCTGGGTTACACGCCGAGTCTTGCGTAGCCGCCACCTCCTTGTTGTGTGGCAAGTACACTCCATGTGACATAGTTCACATGCCATGTGTTAGTCGTTTGATGTCTAAAACCCAAGCCGCAGAATGCCCGCACTACACGGCGTGTTCTCCAGGAGTACACGCTGTATAGTCGGGAATTTTCCAGAAATGACGCCTCTAGCCAGCGTGCCTCCCTTGATGTTGGTTCTTCATTTAGATCATTTTATTGTCATAAAACTTTACACTCTAGGTCGCCCCGTTGTCCCGAAGTTGATTCCGGCATTCTCGGGATTCCGATCAGCTCTGAAAACACGTTTTGAATTCTCGCTTGAAGAACGGTCGAGGAACGGTCCATCCCATTCCAATCCGAACCGTCGCCCTCTATTTTCATCGCACCTCCGCTAGGTTTCCGTGATGATGAGTCTTCAATTTTGGATGGTTGTGTTGATTAACGAACTCGTAACGATCTGTTGTTCGTCACCCATGAAGAACACGAAGAACCGCCAACAATCACAAAATTGGCGAAGGATTCGGACCGTGTTAGTTTGGCCCGGTCTCTCCGTATTAGTTCAGTAGTAGGTGGTTAAAGAGAACAAAACAAGTAGAAAAGAAGATTCAATCATTGATCCAATAAAAACAAACCCCTACCTCAACAAATGATGTCGAACGTCATCACCGCGGAAGACGGCGTCGTGAGGTGAGGATTCGTAGACATCATCGGAGTGCGTTCAAGGAGGAAGCGGCATCTCCTCACTTGTCGCGGAGAAGAGAATGGAGGTGCGTTTTCATTCTTCGTCGGAGAGTTGGAGTTCTTCGAGAAAGGAGAAATTATCCTCTCCTTCACAAGAGTTCTATCCCCAAATCCCCACACAACAAGCCAACCCAAAATAAAATAAGGCTTCTCCTTATTTTATTAAATCATGCAATGCATTCAAATTTACAAAATTCAAATTCCAATTCACTTAATTAATTAAACCATGAGTTGTCTAATTAATTAAGTGATAGGTTTGCAAGTTTTAATGAGGGAGAGAGGGGAGAGGAAGAGTTACTCAATTAATTCCAAGGGAGGTGTCAACATTAAACAAGGGAGTTTAATGGGAGGTTTAAGTGGTTTAGGGAATGTGAATGGTTGGGGATCGTGTGGGCCCCACCTCAGAATTATCCTCACATGGGTAGTTAGGATCTTGTGGGCCCCATCCCAACTCCCCCATGTAGGATATAACCACTTAAGATATAGAATAAAAATTGTTCCACATTTTTATTCACTTCTTATTTAATCCACAATTTTTTAACTTCTCCTCCCGCACAAACGCAACTACGGTAAAGGTCCCCTTAAGCAATTACCAGCATTTTGAATTCATTAGTGCCCTCAGATTTCAATTCCGAGCACCGGTTCAAAAGATAGAAAAACCCGCTCATTCGTTTACTGAACGTACCCGAGCTAAACTTTGAAAATTGATTCCGAGCACACCGGGCCTTGAAATCAAGTGTCATCAGAAGACACAGACTTGTAAAATTCTAAAGTATTTAAGAAAAAAAATTCATTGAAATTTCTGGGTCTTTACAATTTTAGTAGATATGGATATATCTACTTAATGAGGTATAAGTTGGATTCTTTTGATAAGTTCAAAGAATACAAGAATGAAGTTGAGAACCAGCTTGGTAAGAAGATTAAGAAACTCTGCTCAGACCGAGGTGTAGAATATCTTAATCAAGACTTCATTGATTACTTACGGGAGTTTGGGATCCAATCCCAACTCACTCCTCTAAACAAACCCTAGTGGAATGGTATGATCAAAAGGAGGAACCACACCCTGTTGGACATGGTGAGATCAATGATGAGTCATGTGAGTCTTCCATTATCCTTTTGGGGATATGCATTACAAATAGAGGCAAACATACTAAACCAAGTACCAACTAAATTGATAAATGGTATTTCATACGAGTTCTGGAGTGGAATAAAAGCCATGTTATCGAATTTACATGTGTGGGGTAGTAAAGCATATTTTAAGGCCTCTTCAGGTAACAAAATCACACCCTGAGGCACAAAGTGTACCTTTATAGGATACCCCAAGGAAACAAGGGGATATTACCTATACAACCCCTTAGAAAAAATGGTTATAGTGGTAAGAAATGACATATTCCTTGAGAGGGAGCACATCTCCAAAAGAGATAGTGGGGTGAGATAGGATTCAATGAAGTTGAGGATCAAGGTACACAAGAGTTGGTACAGGAATAGATTCCACAAAGCCTTGTGGAAGAAGAATATGTTCTAGAGACACAAGCACTATGTAGGAGTACAAGAGAGTTTAGAGAACCAGAACGGTACAGGTTTCTAGTTACCGAGGATGGTGACTCATTATTAGTTGATAATAATGATCCTATAACCTATAAGGAAGCAGTAAGTGGAATAGACGTTGCCAAGTGGCAAGAAACCATGAATTCTAAAATGGATTCCATGTACCAAAACCAAGTTTGGATTTTGGTAGATCCTCCAGTTGATGTAAATACTATTGGTTAAAATTGGGTATTCAAGAAGAAACTGGACATGGAAGGACAAGTCAATACCTATAAGGCACGACTGGTTGCAAAAGGTTTTAAACAGCGTCAAGTAATTGACTACAATGAAGCCTTCTCACTAGTTTAAATGTTGAAATCCATCAGAATTCTACTTTCCATTGCGGCTTACCATGACTATGAGATTTGGCAAATGGATGTCAAAACAGAATTCCTTAACAGGAACCTTTAGGAAGATGTATACATGACACAACCTTAAGGTTTTGTGACTCCAATGGATGCCAATAAGGTATGTAAGTTACAAAAATCCATTTATGGATTAAATAAAGCATCCAGGTCATGGAACATTCGTTTTGATGAAGCTATAAAAGAATTTGGTTTTATCAAGAATGAATGTGAGTCTTGTGTCTATAAATGGTTTAGTGGGAGTGCAGTAATTTTCCTAATAGTATATGTTGATGACATGTTACTTATTGGAAACGAGATACCAGTCTTACATTCTATTAAGGCATGGTTGAATCAATGATTCTCCATGAAAGACTTGGGTGAGGTATGGTATATTCTTGTGATAAAGATACATTGTGATAGATCCAAGATATTGTTGGTCCTAAGTCAAAGTACATACATTGATAAGATACCTAAGAGATTTAATATGGAACAATCCAAGAGGGGATTGTTACTAGTGCCACATGTCATTCATCTTTCCAAGAAAATGTGTACTAAAACACATGAGGAAAGAAAGATAATGGAAAGGACTCCATATGCATCAGCGATTGGGTCAGTCATGTATGACATGCTATGTACTAGGCTAGATGTCGCCTACGCATTTATTGCGATAGGAAGATATCAAGCTAACCCAGGTGACCGCCATTGGATGGCAGCCAAGACTATCCTAAAGTATCTGAGGCATACTAAGTATATGTTCCTAGTTTATGGAGGATATGTAGATGCTAGTTTTCATACTGATCAAGACGACATGAAGTCATAAACGGAATACATATTCACTTTGAATGGAGGTGAAGTGATCTGGAAGAGATCAAAGCAGAGTGTGGTCGTAGATTCTATAGCTGAGTCAGAGTATATCACAGCTTCTGAGGAAAATAAAGAAGCAATTTAGATGAAAAGCTTTGTCCAGGAGCTAGATGTGATACCTAGAATTAAAGATCTCATCACACTGTAATTTGATAATACTGCAGCGATGGATCTCGCAAAAGAGCCAAGGTAACATCAGCAGACGAATCACATACTTCAGAAGTATCATCTCTTGAGGGATTTTTCTCTGAGAGGTGAAGTTGTAGTGAGCAGTATTTCCACGGAAGATAATGTGGTGGACCCCTTTACTAAATCCTTGACTCGGTAGAAACATGATCATCATGTGAGGTCTAGCGGAGTGAAAGTTTTAGGTATTTAGATCTAGTCTAAGTGGGAGTTTGTAAGATTTGGTGTCCTAGAACCAACTAGTTTTACTTTGATTACATGGATATTTAATTTATTATTACATATTGTTCATTGTTCTGTATGATTATGATGTAATAATGTCATTGAGTATTTGTTGCATTGATAAGGTCATGGAAGTTCCCTGTTATGATGAGAACCTTGAAATTATATAACAATATTCTTAAATATAGGTCTATGGTTGGATAATATGCTATTATGGGACACATAGCATATAGAATGTCAGGTGTGAGTACTCGTAAGCGGGTGAGACTTCCTCTCATGAAGTTTGCACTTGGTAATCTCCAAGATAGAAGATTATGAGAACAGACCCGCTAGTAAGAATTCCACATGTTTTTGTGTCATCAGATATTTCTACCTGCAAGTGTGTGTAATGATCCTTAGACTTTAATATTATCATTAATACGTGTCATGACTTGCGCACTTTAATTTACTGATGAAAACCATCATGCAGACATTTGGTGGGAAGTAGGGTACGTTGGGTGCGTCACGAGTGGCATGTTATTAATGGATAAGTCGAGGAAGGATTTTTTTCCTTCCATTTATATAAGTTTATATCTCATCCCTTTGATTTAAATAGAACCATCGCGTGAAATTCCATGGTCATGGTGTAACGATGAGTTTATTTCAGGTAGTCAAAGAATGACGTATCAAGCATAAAAGTTGATGACACAGACATGAAACCTACTTGATGAGATATTTCGACAAAGGGGTTATATTACACAGTGAGCGTTCATATATGGATGTCGTTGTTGCGAATTTAGGTTTTTTCTCTTGGGTTCCTTGACCCATTTCTAGACAATACTCTTAGACTTTAGGCAAGCCTGCCTAATGCCAACAAGAAATAATCTTAGAGGGTTACACACTAAGTGTTTTTTTGGTCTTTGTTAAATTCTATTTGAATTTAATTATTGAAATAAATATTATTCTCAAGACTGAAGAATAATTTTATTCGAGTTAAAATGATTGCATAAATTAAATAGAATATATTTATTTATTTTATTGAACATTTAATAAATATTTATTTACTAGTTTTTAAATAAAATATTTATTTAAGAGAATAAATTATTTATTTATTTATTCAGGTTTTCAGTAAATGGAAGTGGAGTTCAAACGGACCAAGGTCGGTCCGATAGTAATATAATTATTGGAAAGATGGTAAATAATTATTTAACTAGTTGGCACAAATTAAAATAATATTGCTATTATTTTGTGACGTGGAATTTTATTTATAATTCCATTTTTGCGCAAGTTGGTGCACCATAAATAACGACGCGGTATTATTATTAAGGTTTTTCTCTAAGTTCATAAATTAATTTAATTGTTGCTATGAAATTAAATATTGTAACTGAAATTCCATGTATATAAATAGGAAAGTATGCATATTGTGTCATACACCACACCACACGCCTGGTGAATTGAGAATTTTTTAGCCAAATAATTTCTCTCTTGAATCCTCTTCTCTCCCCTCTCAAGAACGAGAGACGTTCTTCAAGGCCGAAGAACAGGTGGTCAAGAACGACTGACACAAGACACTCGATTTTCTATGCTAGCACCCGGAGAACAAGCAGTGCCGATTGAAGGTCATCAGAGCACGTGTGGATCACCACTAGAGAGATTCTAGTTTGGATCCTTACAAGCGCAACGAGATAATCCAGAAGGGTCATTCCGGACAATCAACATCATCAATGAAGAAAAATATCAAAGATCTAGGTATTATTTTTCTTTATGAAATTAATTAAATTAATTATAAACATGATGTGAAAGATCCTCTCTAATGGTTTCGGGCCTCTTTCTTATTTATATAAATATTTGATTATATTCTGTGGAGACTGGCATTCATCATCGTATTGATCCCAGAATAATCATTGATCATGGTAAAAATTAAAATTGAGTGTCATCCCAACCACTCTTCCGCTGCGCCCAGAACCTTCACCCTGCATAAAATGATAATAAAAGTTTAAGGTTTATGTCAAATTACATAGTATTATATAACATATAAATATTCAAAATATGTATTTGATATAGTCATAAAAAACCATAGTTAAATAAGATTGTGCGATATTACATATCCCACTCTTTAAGACTCAATGTAGTCAATGTATATGACCTAGGAATTCCTCCTATTTGGGGAAGAGATGGAAATGAGGTCTCAATTTCCTCATACTGGCTCATATTTATTTCTCATTGGCTAGTTATGTCTTGTGATCTCATTAGAAAAAATCATTGAATAAAAATACATACATTCTTAATCTAGATAACCTCTCACAATTCAAGCTTAAGGATAATTATTATTTCGGAAATAATATTTCATTGTTCATATATTTATTTTAGTAGGATATATACACCTAAAATCAATGGTTCCCCCAATAAGTTTTTCAATTGGAATATAAACTTTTAAATATGTGATGCAAGTGAAAATTGATGGAGGAAAATTTTTCTCTAAATCACACAATATTAATGGTGTCACTTGTTTCATTTTTTTCAATAAAGGCTTGGATAACCTTTTAGCAAAAATGCCTCTATAAAAAATGGAATAAGAAAATCACCATCACCTTGACATTATTGGATAGTAAATTAAGGATTTATATTAGAATCAATTCATGAAGGAGGATGTGATAATCATGAGTTTTTAGGGATTTCAATTCTGAATCCCTTCTACTGACTCGTTTATATATTTTTCTAGAATATCCATTAGGAACCTTGATATTATCCAGTACTTCCAAAAATTAATTTTTCTCTAAAGGTTTTACCACATAAGAAGCATAAGGAACTTTCCATTTATTTTCACTAATACACATAGGATTCAGTTATGGTAAAATACACCAATCCAATAAGTCCTACTAAGATTGTAAGTCATCTTTGTTATTCCCATTGATATTTAAAATAATTAAAAGAAGCATTTCACATATATTTTTCTCAATGTACATTATGTTTAAACAATGATGCAACAAGTTGGTTGCCCAATATGGAAACTCAAAAAATATACTTTTTTCCAATTGTAAGAAGATTTTGTGTCAATATTATTACTCTTTTTAGATTTAATTTGACCTTTCCCTAATTAAAAACTGAAATATTTCAATTCATTAAGCATGTCAGTTCCTAACATATATTGAGGTAGTTTTTTAGTATCAATAGTATTATCAAACCTCTAAAGATTCTTCTTTTATTGATGATCCATTGTAAATAATCATTGATGCCTCATGAAACTAAAACTATGATGATATTTAAGTCTTCTATATCATGTATTTTTCATACGAATAGGACATGATATTTTTCCCTTCCTAATAAAACCAAAAATCATTTCATAATCAAGTAAATAATTTATAGTCCATTAGAGGGAAACATGCATCTAAAATATATTTTTTGAAGAAGCATCGAATGTGCACACACCCATGTCCCAAAGTTTCTTCAACTATTTTATTAAAGGTTATAAGTATACATCTATATCATTTCCAGAATCAGAAGGTCCATATATTAGTGTACTTAATAAAGTGAAATATTTTTTCACACACATACATGGAGGGATATTATAAACATGAATAAAAATTGGCCATGTTCTATGAAAAGTAATTATCAGACCAAATGGATTAAAACCATCGAATGATGGACCCAACCTTACATGACACATCTTGGCTAAAAAATCAGGATGTTGTTCATCAAATGTCCACCATGATAATCCATCTACATGATGAACCAAATCATCATTATATTTAATTTTCTCAGCATCATTCCATCGCATATTTGTTGAGATTTCAGTAGACGTAAATAGATTTTGAAGCCTAATAATCAATGGAAAGGGCCATGTGACTTTTTGTGGCATATGAGATAATGTCCTATCTTCATTTTCTTCCATAGAGATGTATCACATTCTTTATAATCATTAATTTCTTCTATTTCCTACCAAAATAAACTGTAATGTTTCAGATAAGTGTTAATTTTATTAGTAGAAAATCTAAGCTGGTTAATTAACTTTCATGCCATATAATTATTTGAAGGAATATCCACACCATCGAGAAGAAAGTCCTTAAAAAAGTTAATAATATAATCAATGTCTATATTATAAATTCCATAAAATGGTTTTCCATGATATAACCTTATTAAAATTTCCAACCTTTTCATTTTAGCACATTCCTGATAAACATTAGTTCTGGCATCATCCATTGATTTTTTCACTCTCTAAACATCATCATATTCATTCTTTTCCTCATGTGTATTGATATAATTTTATTCTTGCACTGACATACTATATTTCTTGTGATGATGCAAAAATGGAAACCAATAAAATATCAAATTCTTCATACCACTTCTTTCTTTCCATTCATGAATAGTAGAAGATTGTATCGTCTCTCCACTGTGATACCAAAGATAATAGTTTGTTTAAAATTTAGATTTTTTTATATGGTAGATAACTTGTTCCTGAATTAACCAAGGTATTCCAATAAAATTATAATATGTGCATTGTATATAACCTCCATCTGAAGCATTGTTAGATGAAAAATCTAAAAAAATATTCAAATTCTTTTGAAACTCAGTTGAAATCTGATGAGTATGATACATCCAGCTTATATCTGTTAAATTATAGAAAAAAATTATATTCAAATAAAAAATTTAAAACATAATTAAAAAATTCATCATAAACAAATTTAATATGAAAGTTGTCAAATCATACTAGTAGTTATCTAAAGAAAGAATAAGATAAATAACATATTCTATAAGAAATGCCTACAAATAACAAACCATGAAAAGTATAAGACATGGAATGGTAAACAACTGTTAAACAATCTAATTAAATACATGTGTATTTAAGGAACAATTTTTTAAAAAAACTTCCATGTTTTTAATATGACATTAATCCAATTAAATACACTCGTCTTTATGATGGAAAAAAATTACTCAAGAATAACAGCAATGTGTCACCCAACACCAAAACCACAAAATCTTAGTATAATAATATAATGGAAATTATACCATAATTGATATAAATATAAATAATTTTCCAATCCTAATATCATATAAACTAAGATTTTTACAATAACAAAAATATATCTAAATGTAATGACGGAGATGGAAACCTGAAGTTGTATGATATATGAAATGCAATAAAAAAAATTTCAGAAAAAATTACTCATCTCTAACTAGAGAGAAAAAATGTATCACTTGTATCCTTCCATTATCCCGAATAATATCCAATGATCACCCACTAACTCAAACAGTAAATTTTAACTACCGACATCAAAGTAAATTGGGTCTACATACACATAGAGTGTGCATAAATTTTGAAAAGGATAACTTCTACTAAGATTACACTAAATTCCTCATTCTTAACCATTATTATATAATATATGTTATGCTAGTTTGAAATAAAACTATTAAACTAATATTTTAGTTTTTAATAAAAAAAATCAAAGCATCAAAGAAGGCATTTTTCTGTATTTCATTGAAGACATGCAAGTTACCCACTTTTAAAACATATAAGCCAGTCTATTTTCTGGTATTTAATAAAATATGGACATAAAAAGGAATTAGATTTAATTTATGAGGAGGCAAAGTTTCTTTTAAAGAAAATTTTAATGTATATTAAGGAATATCAAGAGACAAGGATCATATTTTCATTCATATAGAAACAACTTTGGGCTAAATAGAAAAAAATAATTTCAAATAAAAAACCACCTTGTATCCAATAAAAATGATTATAAAAAAAATGAAAATACCTTTTAAATTACATTTCATATAAATACACAATAAATATAAAAACTATAGGAATTAATAATCAAAAATACCATTATGATTAACATAAGTAACCAAAAATAATATTGAACAATCAGATTATGTGAGAAGCATTAGATGAAATAAGGAAATATTAAGAGAATATTTCATAATAAATTTTCACAATAAGGATCATGGGTAAGTACCAAAAGAGATAAGGTTGGAAAGCATTATATGTATTTTAGAGCATCATGTCCTTGTGCTATATTTCCATGGGAGAACCATATCCGCATAATTCATTTTATATGGGATGTCCATGTAATGTTTTGTGCCTTCCCGGTCCATTACTTTGAAAATTTGTTCATTGGAAGTGCTTGGAGGAGGCTTGGAGGGGGTTTGGAGAAGTTCAGTTGTTAAAAGTTGGATGCATGGAGGTTACATGTCATGTAAATTGATTTCACGATGTGAAGTTTGGTTTCACAGCTTGTCCTGGAAATCTTCACGATGTGCAAACTTTTACACGATGTGAAAGAGGGATTCATGGCATGTAATATTTCAGGGTTCGAAAAATTATAAAAAAATGAGAGTTGATGGGTTTTTTGGAAAAATTGGACCTCAAGGGATTTCACAGTGTGAAAGGGGATTACACATCATGTAATCCCCTGATGTTGTAATGTTTTAAAACATTCCAGCTACTCGGTTTTTCATAAATCCTATAGCTGCAGTAGTTTCTCTCATTCTAGATGAACCCTAGGCACCCTGGGGAGTTCATTGAACCCTCCTCCTCCCTCTTTAGTACATTGATCTCAATGATCATTTTTTGGCGATCTGTGGTGATCCAATTTACATTCTCCCTTCATTTTCTAGTAGTTTCCCTCAGTTGGGTCTCATTATCTTCCATATCTCCTCACTATTCCATGGCATGTGCTTATCCATGATTCCTAATGGGATCTCTCTTGGTTGTTGTTAGTGTGGTGTTGTTACAGCATCCTCAAATGAATGAAAATCTTGAGGGATATATGATCGGAGGTCCATTACATGATCTATCCTCATGCGAATAATGTTGACACCCCTTCGAGGTAGGGATTACCTTGTCTCTCTTTATTTTTGCATCATGCGGGAGGGGGTTTTGCTTTTGTTACCCTTGTATTATGGTTGTGTCAGCTTAATCAAAGATAAATAACTGGATAATTGAATTAAAAGGGTAAAGGGGTTTATTGAATGATTTTTTCAACTTTGCTTATTATTTTTGATATTGTGATTATATGGTCTGAAATCCCCACTAAAAATGGTGTTTTTTGGTGGATTTGTTTGCGTTGGTTATATATATTGTGTGTGCTTCTTTGGTTGTGGTTGTTATGGTATCACCCTAAATGGAAACTAGTAAATCACATACACTTGTATAATAAATGGATGCCCCGTGATTTCCCAGTTTCTGTAAAAACCCTTGAATTAAAAAGTGGAATTAAATAAGGGATGCCTCATTAAATATGTAATTTTGTTATGCTTTTATATGTAGGTTGATGTGTTGTTTGGGATAGTGTAGTTGTGTGTGCGCTGGACGGATGGGATATGAAGTGTCTATGTTGTGATGTGTGGATATAATATGGTTTGTATTGTGGTATGTTTTTGAAGCATAGGTGTGTGTTGTGGGTTGGTTTGGGTGGTGTAATGGATGAAATTGTACAGGATACATCAACCTAACCATGTAATGGAATCTCAAGTTGATAGTTTTATTGGTTGTGGGATGGATGAGAAGTGTTGTGTAATGGGGCTGCAATTAGGTTATTCTTTGGTTGTGTTGTTGGATGTGGTTAAGAGTTGGGGACTTGTTTTGGTTGGTATGGGTAATTTGCCTAGAGTTTCTCCATATTTGGCCTTAGTTGTTTTTCTTGTTATGTGATGTGATTGGTAGTTTCCCGAATAGTAATTAATTAGATGAATAAATAATTTATTAATAAATTTTGGGACTGGATTGGGTTGGTTTGGTTAACAGAATGAATAAATGAATTCTGAGTGAATAATGGTAATGGTTTAACAAAATTGGTTGGGAATTAGAAAAAAGTTGTTGCTTGTTGTGTGGTAATTTCATTTAGAGGTAGCGAAAAGGTTGGAAGTGTTGAGGGATGGTTGGTTATTTGAGAACCCATAGAATGGTCATGAGTGTTTGGTATCATATATGTATGTACTTTTATTTTCATTTTGATTTCTATATGCACCCCACCCTAGTTGAGTAATATGTGTCGAATACCCCCATCATCATAGGGGAGGGTGTCTTTACCAAACATAATAGTGGGAGGATGGATGTCTAGCCACCCACTCTTTCCTACTCCTTCCAGGTGGCGGTAACCCAAGATTCTTCAGGCAGGTTGTGGTTTGTGGGGCCTAGGTGTGTGCGGGAGAGTTGGGTTTTCCCAGGTGTCTGCGGGATGAGATGTGGTGTGCTTTCCCAGGTGTTTTCAGGATGTGACATGGTATGTGTCCCAGGTGTCTGCAGGCGAGGCATGGTTGTGAGGCCTAGGTGTGTGCAGGCGGGATGTGATGTGGTATGTGGCCCAGGTTTCTACGGGCAAGATGTGGTTGTGTGGCTCAGGTGTGTGCGGGCAGGATGTGATGTGGTATGTGACCTAGGTGTTTGTGGGCAAGATGTAGTTGTGAGGACTAGGTGTGTGTGGGTAGGTTGTGATGTGGTGTTTTCGGAAGAGGTGGGAGTGTCAGTACATTTTCCATTAGGGTGTGAGAGTAGCTAATCAATGGGAAAGTGGTGTAAGGTACCCTATTAGGTGAGCATGCCTTGGTGAGGTTGGGGTGGTTAGTATATCTACTTAGGTGTTGTTTGCTTCTTCTATTTTCTCACAGGGGAATTAGTATGTTTCTTTCACATGTTCACAAGAGACTTTGGTTTTCCTAATGAGTATACTTGTATGCTCACCCTGCATATATAATAATATTTTCAGGTTTCTAAGAGGACTTCATGGACCATATTATACTTTACTAGCTTGTATCTTGACAGTTGTTGTGTCACTATCTAACTATACTTTTTGTACTTTGGAGACTTTTGTTTTGTATCATTTCTATTTTAAACATGCATGTGGGATGGATTTGGATTTATTATATATATATATATATATATCTTGATTTTTATGGGATGAAACATCTTATCTCCCGATATTATTTCTTTAAAAAGGGAAATGCCTCTCATTTTGTGAGACTTGTATACCCTTGGTGTTTTTCGTCACCCCAAGGCCTACTGGAGGCGGGACTCAGGGGTAATTATCTCTCTTTCTTCATTGCCAGCCCAGGAGGGGAATATTTGGAGGGAGGGGTTCATGACAATCCATATCATTGGGGTGTATTTTCATGGGAACATCATGTCTATACGGTTCAATTTCAATGGGATAACCACTTCCTCAAATTATTTACTCCATAAGAGTGACATATCCTCATAATACTCCATATAATAATTTAAATCATATCAAACTCAATTTCACATATACGAATAACTATCTATCCTAAGTTCCCAAAGTATTCAAGTTCTCTCCCATAAATTATTCTATATAATCATAGGACATATAATAACCCCCTAATACATTAATAAAATAAAAAAATACTACATTGATTAATTATATAATCAGTTAATATATATTAAAAAAAATATTGGATTTATGTAAAATTAGCAGATAACTAAATTAAAAAAAACATATATATATATATTACAATCACATTTATTATGAAATATTGTAACAAAAATAATTGAAAAGAACCTTTTTTCAAATAATCGGGAAGAATCGTGACCTGATGGTATCTTGGTTAGGTTTTGATACATATATAAAAATGAAAACAATACTCGATGGAAGAGAATAAGGATTTGGGACTCTCTAATTTGATGTTGAAGAAGATTGGAATCAAAAAATCCGTTGATAAGGGGAGAACACTGGAGGAGGAGAGAGGTAGTCGCTCTTATTGGGTGAAGGGGAGACTAGGGCTCAATGAGGAGGGGAGAGGGAGTTTGGGTCTTATGTTAAGGCTCTATACCCACTCTTTAAAAAAACCATTGGTATAGCTCAACCTATACCAACTATTTTTTTAAAACTGTGGGTATAGAATTTTCTAGGAACTCTATACCAACAGTTCCTCTAAACCATTAGTACATATGCATGGGTATAGCCTCATTTTCTAGTAGTGATAAAGGTAAATGAAAACTTCAAAAAATATTTTGTTATGTTTTCTTATAATTTATAAATAGTTCATAGATTATAATAATAGGTATTTTGGGGATATTTTTTAATTAATAGAGATTTTATTAATTAATTAACTATAAAGGGTTTTTAATTAATTAATAAATGCTTATGAAACATTTACTATTAAATATTCCTTAAATATTAAGAGTTAATATTTAAAATACCTTTTAAAAAATTATACGGCATGTCTTATGATCTGGAAATAAAAGTTGTTTATTTAGAAATCGTAAGGGAAATTTATAAATTGTTTATAAATTACAAAATAAGACTGAAATATAAAATTGTTTATATTTGAATTGTTAATTGTTCATAATTAATTATTTTGGATTATTCAAATTATAGGGGGCCTTTTTTGGAATATTATTTAAACCGCAAAAAAATGTTTTGATGTTTGACACGATCTTGGTTTAAATAATGTTTAATAATATGATATTTAGATTATGTAAAATGTTTATATAATAGAAATTAGATTCTAAATTGTTTATAATTCATAAAATATCATATATTTTAAATGAAATTCCATATAGTGATGAATATGAAAATGTTCATGTTGAAATGAATATGAAGTGTTTGTATTAAAAATTTGGGAATGTCCATAATGTAAATCTAAAATTATAAAATGTTTATAGTTGGCTTTTATTTATGAATTGTTCATAAATGGTTATCTTATGTTTAAATATTTTAATTGTTTGTTTATTTAAAGGTTATTCCCTACTTTATTCATAGTTATAAACTGTTTATATTATGAATGGGGTATGCTTTAATTTAATTTTTAAACTGCTTTTAGGAGATAGAGTCATGCATGTCATGTCAACTATCATAATGAATTTAGTTTTCATCTACATTGACCTTGATTTGTGATTATAGTTTTGAGCTTAAATATAGTTTTTTTAATATATTTTGTTTATATTAGGTGTTATAGATATTATGGATTAAATTATCTCTTGAGTATAGTTTCCTCGAGGAGAGGGAATTGGGGTCAGACTACTTACCGGCATGGAGGCTTATGCCTTATCTAAAAAGGTAAATGGAGTTGGACATATGTCACTCTAGGATTAATCATGTGGATATTTTTAGTATCATATAACTATATAACTTTACATTAAAATTTCATGTACCATATGCATATGATGCATTCTAATATATATGAATATACTTGACTTATGTTTTTTAGTGAGTGACACAAAATGTGAGTTGTATAAAGAGTTACACATCAATATGGTTTGAAAATATTGGTTTGGTTGAAAAGGAATAACATGAGATAAGATTGTGAGATTAAATACCCTTCAAATACTAAGTGTTAGATTCCTTTCAAAGTGACACTTATCAAGACCTCGATCATCCAACCAAGTAGGTTGATCTCAACTAAGTACCCCTAGATTATCTTGCATGAGTCAAGAAAGTTATAAATGAATTTGGACTATCTTTTGGGTAGGTTGAGCTTAGCCAAGTACCCCTTGTTTTTCCTTTTTTAGCTAATTTTTAGTATTTTCTTTTGATTACACTAGTTGGGAAACCCTAACCATTAGGATACTGGAGGAATAGAGTTGAGTTTATCAATATTGGACAGATGGTTTTCCACTCGATTATCCAAGAGTTATATATGATATGTTTGATAAGTGTTGTCTACCAGGTATAATCATGATTTATTTACATGATACCCAATGTAAGTTGTGATGAAAATGGATCTTGGATCACTAATTAATATGATGGCATTTAAAAGGGGTAATCATTTTAGTGGAAGATCATTTAATAAAATTCCTTATTAAATGGTAATAGTACATGATACTCATATGATAAAAGCTTCTTTTATAGATGAATTGCATCATCGTCATCAAACTAAACTTGAGATTAATCCTTGAAAGGATAAGATTAATGCAAGTGACTCCTAAGATGGGTAGTTAAAGAAGAGTTCATAAGGAAAATTCTATTTGTTAAAAAAAATTCCTTCCTAAGTAAACAAGTGTTAAAATTGTTTAAAAAATGAATCTAGATTCTTATGGATACACATGATTCATTTAAGATTTCAAAGGAATTGGATGTGAAATGACCCAAGGAACCTCAGTTCCACTCATGTACTCAATATGATTGGGTAGGTCATTGTTTTGGAAAGGACAATGCGTTCATTTTGTCAAAATAGGCTATTGGAGAATAAATTGTCCAAATTGCTTGAAGAGTTATAAGAAGACTAGTGGAGAGTCCACACCAAGTATAAATGTTTTAGAATTCAATTGTGTTAATATATTATATCAACTATATGTTTTACAAAATTTGTAAATATGCATGAATTTAAAAGATGATAAAGAATTTAAGATTTGAGCTTAAAGTTTTCTTTTAAGTAACGGAGAAAAGAAGTTGATGCTTTGATGACTTGGATGCTTTACTATTGGATAAACTTGTCATAAGATGTGTGTTTTATCTTATTTGGCTCTAGAGAAGAGCGTGTAAACAATTATTATTTAACAAAATGAGATGGTTGTTTTTAATACACATAGTTTCTGATTTGTTCAATTATATAACATGCTTGGGAGACTATAAACGTGGCTTGTTCTGGTTAGGAAATTCTGGGTAGCCAAGTGCGGAGCGGATAACTGCTGAAAGCATCTAAGTAGTAAGCCCACTCCAAGATGAGTGCTCTCCTATTCCTACTTCCCCAGACCCTCCGGTATCACAGCCGATACAGCAACGGGTTCTCTGCCCCTGCGGGGATGGAGCGAATCCTATTGTAATTTATGGAAATGTTCCAACGATGTGAATGAACCCGCTTCTTCACCTCCGCCATAGGCACCGTCACCGTCAGCACCCCGTTCTCCATCGCAGCCTTCACATCCCCTGCCTTCGCGTTCTCCGGCAGCCTGAACCGCCGCAGGAACCTCCCCGCGCTCCGCTCCACCCTGTGCCATTTCTCGTTCTTCTCCTCCTTCTCGCGGCTCCTCTCCCCGCTGATCTGCAGGATCCTCCCCTCTTCCACCTCCACCTTCACCTCCTCCTTCTTCAACCCCGGCAGATCCGCCTTGAAGACGTGCGCCTCAGGCGTCTCCTTCCAATCGATTCTCGTGTTCGCCACCGCCGACGCCTCACTCACGGCCGACGGGGGAAAATTCCTCTCCAGGATCCCCTCGAATGGATCCCAGACGTCCAGCGAAAACGGATCCACTGTTTTGCGGCTACCGTTGCCGAAGATCCTCGAAGCGATCGACATTACAACTTACAGAGTGGCGATTATCGATTCAGAAAGAAGGGCGTAGGGATCTCTTTCGCGTTTTCCACAGTCTGATGAAAGATAGGAATGGAAGAGAAGCGCGCAGTGATTATATAGGCGTGGGGAGAATTTCTGGCACCCCATCCTGCACTCGAACAGAAGAGTGGAGGATGTTCTGGTAGTTTCCGGGCTGTCCACTTGATTCGGGAATCTTCTCCGTTCCGCCGGATTTCTCTAGAAGTCTCGGGCTCGGGGAACGGCCGGTCCATCCTTTCAATATCTGGCTTTTACTTTACCGGCCCGTCAAGCTAAATGGACTTTCTGGCATCAGTGCTACGAAATTCATGGGCCATAGACGAAAGTGGGCCTTGGTGGTAAATCCAATCCAATGGTTTTTAAAAAAAAAAAAAAAATGACAATACTTTTTGTCATCCCATGCCCAAAAGCTTGGTCGAAGTCAAAACTGCATCACCATATTTTCAAGTATATTGTATTTTGGATTAGTGCGGTTGAAGATAATGTAATTTTGGATGAGTTTTTTTTCTCTATAATCATCACTTTCAATATTACTTTATAGAAACCAAATGAACCATTCTGTAAAAATTAGTTTTGTTAGGTCATTGTTATTCATCCATCCAACGGCTCGAAGGATTTCAAATTTTTTTATTATAAGCAAGCCCCATTTTAAGGGAAGAAGGGGGAGAACTCAAACAAATATCATGGACCTAAAACAAATCACTACCCGAAGGTCAAGAGAGACAGACCAAACAAACAACATGGAGCACCCCTCCCCGGCATAAAATCGTGGTAAAACTCTCCATCGTTGCATGACTGAACATCAAACAAGTGTCATGTGTCAAAGCACAAGTCCGATCTGATGGCTGACGTCATACTCTCTCAAACATCCAAATCCGTAAAACACTGCAATGATGAACAACGAACTCTGGAACCTCCTCTGAGGCCTGATCCATGAGGTCAAGTCCAAGTGCATCTCTGTAAATTATTAAAATCTAATTTTAGAATATTTTACATCATAAAATACATGTAGTCAAGTCTAACTAAATAAATTTGTAATATTTTTTAATGATTTTGTTGGCTCTAAGTTGTGTAGAGTTATTAAATTTGCTAATGATTAATGAAATGTTTTTATAATCTATTTCTTTATGTTTGATTTGATCGCCACTAGTGATGAAGTCGCAACATGTGACATTAAGAGGTAAAGTAACTCCTAAAACAATTCTTTGGATGTGTTATGATGACACGGTAGTTTTCCTCAGTGATCATGAGTAAATGAGCCTCAAAATCATCTTCAACAAATGCATGGTTCTGATAAGTTTGTGTTGTCTAGCTATGTTATGTCCTGATGCATGTGATTAGGGATGTGCAAGAAAACCATAAAACCATAAAATCGACCTAACTCAATCACCGGTCAAATAGATAGTATATGCAACGAGGCTTTTAACGTCGATTATTAGAAAACTGACGTTAAAAGTAATTTTGGGAAAGCTTTTAATGCCGGTTTTATGAAAAACGACCTTAAAATCTAGCTTTTAATATCGGTTTTCATAAAAATGATATAAAAGGCTATATTTTAATGTCATTTTTTCATAAAAGCATTAAAACCCTTTTAAAAAAATTAAAACACACATGGGTGTGTCCTTCCTCCTTATTTTTGCTATGCTAGAAAACTTGAAACTATAATCGATGTGAGTTGTCATTGTGATATTCCTCTAAAAACTCCTCTTCAGTCGCCTTATGTCTGATTCCTCCCTCACCACCCCCCTAAAGGCACCATCGCCCCCCTTCTGCACCCATCTGCCGCCCTTGGTCACCTACGTCGTCATCCGCCACTCCAATTATCCCAATTTTCTACGAGTACCAATTTATTTCCTTTATTTTCATCATATTTTTTTATCTTGAATCACAGTTTAGTTCATGAATCTTAAGAGGTTGTTAAAATTGTATTTCTATTTTTTCTGTTAATTAAATACATAATTTAATATTCCCCTTTTGTTTTACAAACACCTTCTAAACCAACCAGTTATTATAACATCTTGACCCGAACCACCGGGTTCGAGCCCGAATGTCACCTGACCTCATGTGCACCTCCTCGTATGCAAGAAACTGCCAACTAATAGTGAGGGTCTGAGTCCGTCGGTGGTTGATGTGCTCAAGTAGACAAGCATATGTTATAAAAATAATAAATGCATAACAAACATACACTACTACAATTACGTCCTTTATCAGCGCTAGAAAAAGCGCTGATAAAGCCAGCGAAGATAAAGGGGGGTCCCCTTTATCAGCGCTCCGAAAAGCGCTGATATAGGACCCCTTTATCAGCGCTAAAAAAAGCACTGATAAAAGTACTTCTTTATCAGCGTTTTTTTTAGCACTGATAAAGGGGTCCTATATAAGCGCTTCCTTTATCAGCGCTTTCGTTTTAGCGCTGATAAAGGACCATTTTATCAGCGCTTTTAAAAAAGTGCTGATAAAAGTTAAAAAAATTAAAAAAATTTAAAAAAATTTAATTTTTTTTTTAGAAAAAATCAAAAAATACTGCGAATCGGGGTGGACTTTTATAGCGCTTGAGCCCCCCCATTTTACAACTTTTCTACCCCTGTACAACACCCCACGCACCCCACGCACCCCCTTCACCCTTTAACAACGCTTGCTGCTATATTCCCACAGGATTTGAACTCGAGACCTCCCCCCTGAGCGCCTAAGCATTTACCACTACTCTATTTTGATTTGTCTTCCAATTCATGATATCTCTCTCTATATATATTTAGTTATATTTATTCGCATAGTAATATATATTTATATTAATATATATATAGTTATATTATAATATATATATATAGTTATATTATAATATATATATATAGTTATATTAATATATATATATAGTAATATTAATATATATATATATAGTGATATTAATATATCTCTCTCTCTCTCTCTATATATATATAGTTATATTAACATATATACAGTTATATGAATATATATATATAGTTATATTAATATATATATAGTGATATGAATATATATATATTTATAGTAATACTAATATATATATATATATATATATATATATATATATATGTAGTTATATTAATATATATATATATATAGTTAGATTAATATACAGGTATATAAATATTCATATATTTGTATTTTAAATAAAATAGATGTTAGTTATTATTTAGATAAAGCTAATATATTTTATATGTAAATATATTTTATTATTTATATTTATAATTAAATTTTTAGGTGTGAATATATAAAAAATATGAATATATTGTTATATTTTTTATTATAAATAGCAGTGCATTATAAAAAAGGATGAAATTTCAAAGACATAATATCAATATGAATGTAATACCTTGGAATAAATTCAGGCCCCGTCAAAAAAAATCCAATAATACCCCCTTAAACGAGGGTGAAAATCCACAAAATGTTAAAAAATCGGGGTACCCCGACTAAAAACTCAGTTTTGGAGGCATTCTGGGCCTCTTTTGACCTCGAAAATCCCTTGACCGGGGTTCCCCCAAATTACAGCGACGTAGAGCTCGTCGCATGCTTCGATTTGATATGTGGTAGAGCTCAAACGGACACCCGGATCAAAAGTTATGACCGTTTGAAGTTTGAGTTGCGTTTTCAACATATTTTGGATCTTTTTTTAATTTTTCTATTTTTTTTAGTCTTCAAATTGTTATTAAATGACTATTACTCCATAATGATTATCAAATTATTAATTAAAAATATTTTTTTAATTTTTTAAGAAGCCATTTTCACTAAATATCTTATATATTAAGTGTAATAAGTGTAAATGTACATTTATACTTATATAAAATATATTTAAAAATTATATATTATATTTATATAACAATATAACTATATTTATATATTAATATATTAATATATTTTTAAATTTTTTTTTGAAGCCGACCCTTTATCAGCGCTACTAAACAAGCGCTGATAAAGGGGGGGCGCTGTGAAAAACTGTTTTTGTGGTAGTGATAGTAACACACAATCCAAAACCGAGTGGTCGTGCGTTAACCAAGCCGCTACAAATCCCCGATCATACCTGCTTCGGCTCCATGTCATAAATGTACTGTATTTCGATAAGTATTCATACCAACCATAAGGTTGTTGGCGAGTCACTCGAAATCCACAAGACATCGAGTGAAAACAACCTACCCGGAATCCACAAAGCATTGGGTAAATCCTTGGAATCCAGATGCAGAGCTAACCGGATTGGAAGAATGAGAGGGTATGACAGCCGCCATCGGGACCAGGCACCGTGCAACTTTGTACGGGGCAATGCTAGCCAATCAGCAATGCTAGCCAATCAGCAATGTAAGGTGGGGAGCTCAGGTGATCAATGATTCAAGACGCTGGGGAGGGTCAGTTCTAGTGGGCTGAGCCTACGGGTCATGTAATGGGCATGGTATGCCTTTGGGCCTTCGGGTCATGTATTGCGGGTTATGTCGGGCCTTGTGCCTTGGGCCTACAGGTCATGTACGAGTTCCCCTTCAACCCTTAAAAGGGGGATTATCTATAATAAAATAAAAAGAAGGCCTTCGAACCATTCGGGGGGGGGAGTATCTGTAACCTACCTGGAATCCACAAGGCACTGCGTAACACTCATAATCCACAAGGCATCAAGTGTCAGCCATATACTCGGAATCCACAAGGCATCAAGTAGATGTCAAGGTTATCATGTTGCGTCATTGTTATCACCACACGCCATGCACACACCCCACAACAAGTAATCATACAATGACAACCACCTGTCAAGTATACACATACCAATCCTCCAATGGAAAAAATGATAGGTCATAACATGATAACAACTACTACACACATCATGAGAAATATAACATCACCATATATATCAACATGTGAGTCAAACATCATCATGTAATTTAGCTATCACATCAATCTCATGGAATCAAGCCATACCATATCACGGGCCACACACACACCCACATGCGATCACAATTCAAGCACGAATATCAAATATGTTTATGCATAAATCATATTAAGGCAACATGTGTAACAAAGCCCAAAAAGTAAGAAATATCCTACCCCAAAAGTCGTCGACGTCAAAGGCAAGGATAAACCACCATGTGTGGTTTGATAGCTGGAGTGGAAACCTTAATAGCCAAGGATGCTTCTTCACGGCCTTATTATCGTAAACATCAACACATCAATGCTCGAGGTTCATCAAGGGTTCCTAGCACCAAAATCAGTTATTTTATTTCAAAAAGAAATAAAATATCGCATGTCATGATACTTTTTCTCTCCTGGAAAATTTTCGAATTATCATTCTAGGCCAACACATGCACTTGCAATATTCTCTATAAGAATAATTATCTTTTGATAATTTATCATAAATTATCTGTTATAATTATTTTTTGATAATTACTTGTAAATTATCTTTTATAATTATCTTTTGATAATTTATCCTAATTTATCCTTTCATAATTATCTCTAAAAACTTATCTTAAATTATCTTTATAATTATCTTTTGATAATAAAGTATACTTTAATAATTTTTATTCTATAAATTATCCATTGGTAATCTAGAAACTATCGATTGATAATTTTTAATAATTATCCTTGATAATTTGGTGAGATTATCATTGATAATTTGAAGAAATGATCATTTGATAATTCTCTATAATTATCTTTTGATAATTTTATGAAATTACCATTTGATAATTTTTTTAAGTTTGATAATTTTAATAATTATCCTTTGATAATGTACATAGTTATCTTATGATAATTTTGATGGTCTCTAGCACGTGATAATTACCTTATAATTATCCTTTAATATTTTGTATAATATTATCTTTGATAATCTCATGCAATTATCCTTTGATAATTCGTTGTACCTGTCACTTGGTAATCCTTCACTATCATCCTTTGATAATTTCTTGTAATTTTCTTTTGATAATTTTGATAATTCATCATTTGAAAATTTTATTTGAAATTATCATTTGATAATCTGGTGGAATTATCATTTGATAATTCTTTATAATTATCTTTTGATAATTTGAGGAAATTGTCATTTAATAATTTTTTATACTTATCTTCCAATAATTTCGCAAAACGAACCTTTGATATGAGGGGTAAGGGTACACTGACCAAAAGGTAGAACACACAAACCCTATGGACCGAACTGGGGATTTTCAAACCGAAGTTGAATATAACATAAATTAAACATTTATGATGCAAGATTCAAAGAAAGAACGCGAAACACAAGATTTACATGCTCCAGTCTCGCTGGGACCTACATGCACGACAAGAACACCACCCACACACACACGTTTTATTAATGCTCAAGAAAATAAAATGGTACATGAAGAAATCTAGTAAGAACCTACTAGAAATAAAAGCATGTAGGGATTGTAAACTTCAAAACAAAAAGAATAACAAACTGTAATACTTACAGTGCCAAAGCAGGTAACACTTCGGCGTTTCTAAACTCTTGGTGCTAGAATCAAGATACAAGGGACACCTGAATCTGAGGACTCCTTCTCCTTCCAAGCTTATGGTTCAGTCATTGAGACAGCCACACATCTTCCTCTGCAGAAGAGATGTCAACTCTATCATAAGCCGACCACAAGCTGTAACCGGGAAGGACGACAAGATGAAACTTGAACAATAATGGAGCAATCTGGCGATGGTGATCTAGGGTTTCACTAGAGAAAACCATGAGCCAAAACTAGGATGAGGGAGTCAAAAAGTGATTGAATGTCAAAGCGACAAAGGGGTAGGGGGTGATCAATTCCCCCTGACACCACACTGCAGTCTGCAGTAGCACACCCAATCGGAGCAAGCTACAAAGCCGTGTTGAACATAACACCAAACAACATACTCAAATAGCTAGAAACAATGGATGGCATCAAGAAAAGGGGTGGTAAAGTGGATCAACAACTAGGAATAAACATCGCACAGATCTCCATGGTGGCATTCAAAGGCAAGGAAGGCTAGGAGCCGAGAAGGCCAAGTGAACAACCCAACCGAGCAGGCCCACACGAGAAGGCAATGATCCAGCGCAAAAATAAGTCCAACATATTAAAATTGAGAAAATAAAATAAAAACATAATTTTGCATGCATGGTTTTAGATAATTAAAATTAGAAGAATAATAAACAAGCATATTTCAAATTGAAAAAAATATGTAAGCTTAATTTTAAAAATATCCGCCATTTTAAATTAAAATTGGTGATGTTCTTACATATAAGGTTGTATAATGGGAACCAAATTCATCCTAAAACAATATTTGAATTTAGATAATACCACAACTTTAGTCAAACTATAAAACGGGTTATCGTTAGTGTATATCTTGTTGGCACACACGATTCTCAATTCTATAACATCTATAATAAAATGTAATATAATGTTCATGTGTTTGGATTTACCATGGAATACTAAATTTTTGGATAAATGAAGAGAATATTGAATATCAGAATCAATATTAACAATTTAATCATAAAGATTGAGTTCTAAAGACAGGCCTTTAAGCCATAATACCTCTTTGACAACCCCAGTAAAAGCTATATACTCTGATTCTATGGTTGAATGAGAAACCACAGACTACATGTTACACTTCTAGAAAATAGGACCACCACAAGCAGTAAAAACATACCAAGTCAAAGAATTTTGGGTATCAATATTCCCTGAATAGTTAGCATCTGCATATCCAAATATAATTTCAGAAGTATGCACATTTTTACTATAACATAATGAAATATTAGAACTACAATACAAATATCGAAGAATCCATTTCAGGGCATGCCAATGTGGCTTCCCATGAGTGTCCATAAACCTACCAAGGGTACAAATTGCAAAGGCTATATCAAGCCTAATGTAGATCATGCTATACATGATGCTGCCGATGATATTAACATGAGGGATTTTAGACATAAACTAAATATCATCATCAGTAGTGGGTGATTATGTCAAAGAAAATTTAAAGTGTTTTCCAAGAGGTACATTAATAGGTTTGAAAGATTCAAACAAGTATCTCTTAAGAATCATTAAAATATAAGCACAATGAGATAATTAAAGCAGTTTATTAGGTTTGCCCCTAATTATCTGAACACCTAAAATCTGTTTAGCTGCACACAAGTCTTTCATTTAAAACATATATTTTAATTGATATTTTATAGCAGTAATGAGACTCATGTTTTTGAAAATAATAAGCATATCATCAACATACATTAGAAAATAAAGGATGATTTTTTCAGTTGATTTGAAATACACACAAGTATCATATTGATTCCATGTAAATTGATTATCAAGAATAAAAGAATCTATTTTTTGTACCATTTCCTTGAGGCTTATTTTAAACCATATAAGGATTTATTTAAAAGGAAAATTTGATTTAATTTCAATTCTTTAGAGTAACCATAATGAGGATTCATGTAAAGATTCTCATTTAAATCACCATGAAGAAATGTAGTTTTAACATCAAGTTGTTCAATGTGTTGATCACTATAGACAGTAAAAGCAAGTAGTAATCTAATTGAAGAATTCTTAACAACCGGGAGAAAATTTTAGAATAGTATATTCCTTATCTTTGAAGGAATCACTTAGAAACTACTCTTTCTTTTAATTTTATTTTATTTCCAGTAGTGTTATCTTCTTTCCTTTTATAAATTCACTTACAACCAATTATTTTAGCATTGGGTGGTTTATTTATAATATATCAAGTGTGATTTTTTCTTAAGGAATGCATTTCTTCATTCATGGAAAATACCCAATATTTAGAGTCTTTTTAATTTAGGTCTTGCCTATAGGTTTGAGGATCATCATCATCTAGATCCTAGGCAACATGAAAGGCATAAGAATCCATATCATATTGGATGAACCAAACAGGATGCCTAGACACTCTCCTCTCTCTATCTTCAGTCAATTGATAGTACCTATTATTGGTAGAAGATTTTGTTTTAGAATCTAAACCAGAACTAGAGGTGGGATCAACCTATATAATAGGATGTGTATCAAGTGGAATGGGCGGGACAATAGCCTCAAAATGGGTTGGTGGCTCAGTTTCATCAGTCCGTTCTAAGACTGGATCACTGCTTCTAGATGTGGCAGCCTTGGATTTGAGAGAAGATTCATAGAACACTACATCCCTACTTATGATACATTTTTGGTATCTAGGTTTATATACCGAAAGTTTATAACCCTTAACACCCTCAAGATACCTTACAAAGATGAATTTAAGATATCTAGGTTCAATCTTATCATTTTTAATATGCGCATAAGAAATGCACCTAAACACTCTTAAGTAACTTTAAGAGGGAGGCTTACCATTCCATAATTATTTTGGTGTTTTAATTTAATTGGTAGAAGAAAGACATATATTAATGAGTTCGACTTCCATTCTAGTAGCCTCTACCCAAAAATATTTAGAGAGACCCGAGCAAGAAATCATTCTTCAGACCCTATCTAAAATATTTCTATTCGTTCTTTCTTTAAGACCATTTTTAGGGGGTTTCCCTAACAGTTCAATGTCTTTTAATACCCTCAAATTCACACAATTGAATAAAATTAGTGGATTGGTACTCTAAGACATTATATGTTCACATGGCTTTAATTTTTCTCCCAACCTGATTTTCAACTAACATTTTCTAGGTTTTAAAGTTTTGAAAAACATAAGATTTATTTTTCATAATGTTAATACAAACTTTTCTTAATAATTAATCTATGAAAGTTAAAAAATAAGAAACTCCACCATGGGAGGAAGTCCTAGCTAGTCCCCATAGGTCAAAATGGATGTATTCTAAGGGGTTGTAAGTTTTAAAGTTGGACCTATTAAATGTGACTCTCTTAGCCTTTCCCATCATACAATATTCACAAAATGGAAGGTTGGAAAGTGTGATGTCACTCAACAACCCTTTCTTATTGAATTCCTCTAGACCCTTAGAGCATACGTCCCCAATATTATATTCCTTAAAAGGGTATTATTAGTATTAGTGTTATAGACACTACCTAATTTTATTGAACGAGTCTTTCTATTCAAAACATACATCCCATTAATGAGAGAACCTTTAATGATAGTTCTAGATCCTTTGGAAATTTTTAGACAACCTATTTCAGAACTAAAAGTGAACCCATTTTGGTCTAGAATCCTTAAGGAATCCAAGTTTCTATGAAGGCTTATAAGCCACCTAACATCATGCAAAGTGATGATGGAATGTACATCTAGTTCTATTAAAAAAGAACCTATTCCATATTCCTAACACCTCTTGTTAGTCCCTAAGAGTACATCTCCTTCTACTCTCTACACCAATTCTAGAAATAACTATATAAAAGGAAACATGTGAAAGGATAATCCTGAGTCAAAGACCCAATCTTAATTAAGAGCATGGCATGCCACATTTAACACTTCAGCCGTTTCATAACTAGAATCTTCAAAAAGTGACAGTTTAGTGGGATATTTAGATTCAAGTTCTTGTTTAAGCTTCCTACATTCAGGCTTAGTGTGCCCGAGCTTACCACAATGAAAACAAACAACTTTTCTTTCCCTATAATTAGACCAAAGTCTGGGTTCCTTATTCTTCTTGATTTTATATTTTTTAAACTATTTCTTTTTTACCTTTAAATTATGGTCTACCCCTAGTAAACAAGCTCTCGAACTATCCTTTTATTCTAGTTTTAAAATTTAATTCTTTAGAGAGAAGGGTAGAATTAACCTCTTCAAGGGTTAATGAGTCATGACTATACATCATGGTTTCTACTAAAGTGTTGTAGACATTATCTAAATAAATTATAAGGATCATTACCTGATATTCATCTTCAACAGTTATATTTATGTTGGATAAATCTTACATAAATTTGTTAAATTCATCTAAATGGGACTTTATTAAACTACCGAATTTCATATTAAAAGTGAACATTCTTTGTTTTTATAAATCCTTCTAACTAAAGAAGATTTCATGTATAGTTTTTCTTGTTTAAGAAATATACCAACAGTAGTAGATTCATAGGAAACTTCTCTAATAACTTTATCTATTAAAGAACAATAAAGAACTATATGCTTTAACTAAAACATCAGGGGCAATATCTTGATATTTAGTAATAGTCTATCCAGTTTCATTCACAGTTACAATGGGTTTCCTTAGCTCACATAGGGAATCAATTAAGTCTTTCTGAACTAGTAGGGATCCCATCTTAATTTGAAAAATATTAAAGTCAATGTCTCCATCAATTTTCTGAATTTCAAACCTAGTTTTTCACATGCTTACCCAATGATTAGACATTGAGTTCATGCAAACAACATTAAGTGTACACCCCTGACAACCAACCAATCACAAGGGTAAACTATGCTTATCCAACTAGATTAGGAATTTAAAGGAATTAAATGAGGGGAGAATGAATTTAATTACAAAAAAAATATTAGATGAGGTGATTTAAGAAGATAAAGAAATGTGGAAATTTAAATAGAAGCCAAAATTGAAAGGAAGAAACAGGTTCGGAAGCAAAGGAGAACCAGCAAGGCTTTGATACCACTTTTTGAGGGGTAAAGGTGCACCGACTGAAATGAAGAACACGCAAACCCTAAGGACCGAATGGGGATTTGAAAATATAAGTAAAATATAATATAAGTTAAACACTCAATATTCAATATTCAAAGAAATAACACAGAACACAGAACACAATATTTATGTGCTTCGGTCCTGCTGAGACCTACATGCATGACAAGAAAACCACCCACACATACTTGTTTTATTAATGCTCAAAAAAATAAAATGGTTAGGAATAAATCTAGAAATAATAGACTAGAAATATAATTATGAAGGTATTTTAAACTTATAAAAAAGGGCGTAGGGATCTCTTTCGCATTTTCCAATATATCAGAGGAATATTATAACTGGTGGAAGGATGTTTGAAGACAAAGGACACAACTAGGATAAGGTAAAGTTCAAATATGGAGTGTTTTAAGAAGGATTATAAAAACAAGACTTTACCAATTGATGTAGAAAGGGCCTGTTGCACCGCACCCACCACCAGCCAAGGGATGCCTACCCAGGGGCTGATCTGACTTTGAGAAAACCGCAGGTCGCAAACCTGGTGGCCAAACATGAGCACAACCTCAGGTATGGGTAAACAGAGCCCAACATGGCACCTCACCAGCCACGGGTTTCCCTAGAACAGTGGAAAAATCCCCAGCTGCGACTAGTGTCAATTTTTATTGGTCCTGTTTTGGGCAACACCGTTGTCCACTCTCCACCAGTGAAGGTTCTAACTGCACCTGTTCAACTATGCCACAAGAAAATCACGTCCGTTGAAATCGATCTCCCCGCGATTGAGCCTGTAAAGGAAGACGCTGCAGTCTATGCTGCTTTTGATGGCGTTGTTGCCCGTACGCCCCTTCACATCGATGTCATCCCGATTTGGGAAAGAATTGTTATCCACACTCGTAGATATGTCAGCGGATTTGAACCCTGACCCGAAAGACGACGAAGGTGTTTTTGTAAAGATACAAAGTCAAAGGAATCAAGACCAAGCTACTATCCGCGATTCCCTTTGCGAAGCTGCCGATGACACTCAAAGGTTGGAAGCATTGTCAACGTGCCACCAATTAAAGACTCCGCTCGTGCACTATTAGCAAAAGCTGCTGCTGTTATTCCATCGATTCAGAAAGAAGGGCGTAGGGATCTCTTTCACGTTTTCCACAGTATGATGAAAGATAGGAATGGAAGAGAAGCGCACAGTGATTATATAGGCGCGGGGAGAATTTCTGGCACCCCATCCTGCACTCGAACAGAAGAGTGGAGGATGTTCTGGTAGTTTCCGGGCGGTCCACTTGATTCCGGAACCTTCTCCGTTCCGCCGGATTTCTCTTGAAGTCACCGGCTCGGGGAACGGCCGGTCCATCCTTTCAATATCTGGTTTTTACTTTACCGGCCCATCAAGCTAATTGGACTTCCGGCATCAATGCAGCAAAATTCATGGGCCGAAAACGGACGTGGGCCTTGACCATTAATGAAGTGTTTTTATGATCCATTCATTAATGTTGGATTTGATCGTGTCTTGGATTTGTCTTAATTAATTAATTTGATATCATTAATTTAATCTATCAATTAAATGCATCAATTTAACAAATACATGAATCAATGTATTCATGAATTAATTTATTGATGTTTCATTTGTATGCCGCACATTCAATGATATTTAATATTGACTTTGGAATTACGTGATTCATGATGGATTGGATAATTTATTATAGTCAATGAAAGGTCTCTGTTCTCATATAGTATTGCCTATTTAAATCGTTGCTACATCCGACAGTTGATGTGGTGTGGGTTTGACACTTCATGGATGACTTACTAGAATGAGATTAATATGTCTTCATTTATACTTCTTTTATTTATTTATCTATTAGTTTTAATTAAAACCAACTTCATGGATTCGACACCGATGACCAATACACAAAGTCTTCAACAAGCTATTGAAGAGTAGGTTGTATGGATTCCACACACAAATGACGGGTACACACCGTTATTATCTGTACTATTTTTATTTTCTAACCTATCACAATCTTATATTTTGAATCCATGATTAATTTGGGTTAATCCATAATTTTAATTTTCTAACAGTCTCAACATGTGACATTAAGAAGGAAAGTAATTCCTAGGTTAATTCATTGGATGCATTATGACGACACTCTAGTTTTCTTCTATGATCGTGAGTAAAAGAGCCTCATAATCATCTTCAACGAACATATGGTTTTTATTTTAAGTTTTCAGTGCTACTGCCAAAATTGTCATAACTACGATGTGGAGGATTGGATTGCATCGTGGGGGAGAGTAGTTGTGGCGTGGAGAGTGCCTCTGCGATGTAGTGGCTTGGGGTGGACTTTTCAGCGGTCTTGCCATTTTTTGAATAGTTGTGTCATGGAGTGCGGATGTGGCATAGCCTTCTGTATTTTGTGGTGTGAAGGTGTTGGGTGCGGCGTGGAGCCTGAGAGGAGTGAGTTCAGGGGTTCTATTGTTTTCGAGGTAGCTGTGTCATGAAGCTAGGCTGCGGGGTAGCCCCCTTCCTATTATTGGGTTCTGCGCCATAACAGTCATGGTTGTGTTGTGGTCCCTTCTCATGTTTTATCTGATCTACGATGCAGTGATAGTTATGTTTTTTTAGAGGGAGCTTTGACTGACCAGACTGTGGTGTGGTCCCTCCCCTTTACTCGATAGTCTTCCTTTTTTAGCCGTATTGTGTTATGTTGTTGTAGGCTGCGTCGTGGGCTTGTATTTTTCAGATTGGGTATAAAACCCAAAGCCCCCTCGAAGCCTCTCATTCCCTCAACTTTCTTCTTAGTTCTTGGGGGACCCAAGTGCGTCCCAAAGAGGAGTTTAGGCCCCCTTTCAATGGATTTCAACCATTGCCTTGGGAGATCGATCTTTAGTGGTTTTAGGTGAGTACCCACCTTTTCTTTTCCTTGTTTCCTCCTATTGTTCATATGGATTGGTTGTTATCAAGGGGGGCCTGTTATTTTAATGATGTTTTGGTAAGAAGATGGTGTGGGGTGTTGTCTTTAGGGCGATCAAGGTGTTCTCCTTCTTCAAGGTGCTTGGTTGCGGTCTTTCTCTCGTTCTAACCTTTCGCAATGGTTTAGAAAGCTTTGTTTGTGGAAGGGGATCCTTCGTTTCTCATCTAGGTGTATCATGTGGGAGGGGTTATGCTCTTGTTTTCTTTTGAGAAGATAGTATGCACCAACCTAATAAAAATAATGGAATGGTTTAATTAAAAATGAAGGGGAAGGGGAATGAAACATATGTTTTACTGATTTTGATGTTATTTGATGTTGTGAGTTGTACATGCTTGATGTCTTGTTGAAAATCTTGGCCATTGGGGGCTTTGTTTGTGCTATGGTTGTTGTGACTATGGAACCCTTGTGGCTGTGGTTGTTTTCTATCACCCAAAATGGAGTTTTCTAACCACTTATATTCAGTTAATGAAATGGTTTCCCCTGGAAATTATGACTTTTATGAGAATGCCCCAGAAATAAATAAGTGAAAGTGATGAAAAACCCCTTATTAAATATAGAAAATGATATGAGAATGATGTGGAAAGTGTTGTGATGTGTGGTTGTGTTGTGTGGCAGTGATGTATGGTTGTGTTGTGTGGGGCAGTTTTAATGAGAAGTGGTTGTGATATGAAGGTTGTGATGAGAAGTGAGAGTGATGTGAAATGGTGACAATGTGGGTCTTGTTGGCATGAGGGGGGTGGTTGGTTGTGATGTGTCGTATTGTGCTGGATGCCCGAGTAGTAATGGAATTAAATTGAAAATTATGAATTGAAATGGAATATGATGGTTTGAAAATGGGTTGAAAGGATTAATGAACACTTGTTTTGAAATGAGAAGTGCGGTTTAAATGGGTGTTGATGAATATGAAATGAATGGGTTGGAATAATGGTTTGGTTGGTAATGGGGAATCTGAAAAATGGTTTAACTTGAAAGGAAATGGTGGAATGTGTCTTGTTGTGTGTTGTTGTACATTTACTACTACCAGCGAAAGTGGTGGAGGTTATGAGGCTTGGTGGTGATGTTGTGAGTTGGGATAGTATTCTTGTTGCGAATCCATTGGTTGGGCTTGTGTGTGGATGTATATATATGTAGGTTTTGGGCGCTTTAGAAGTGTATGATGGGTGTTTCCCAACATTGCTTTTTATCATGTTCAATGATCAATCTGAGATCTACACGACGATAAAACACCATGTTCAATGAAATTGAATTAAATAATACAGACAACATGAATCATGCCAAAACTAGAGAGAAATGATCATCACATATTATTTATAATTAATTTAATTAAATAAGAATTACCATAATATAATTATGTCTTCATCGATAGATTTGGTAATAGATCCGCAATACGTCTTCGTTGCATTGTAGGAATCAAGTGCAGATTCCCTCTAACGGTGATCCACACGTGTTCCACGAATCTTTATATGTCACCAAAAGAATCTATGAGTGCTAGCATAGAAGATCCTTGTGCTTGCATCATCCACCTTTGATCTCTATGAGAATTGTTTCCAAAGCATTCTCCATGATCTGGTGGTGGAAGATTGATCTCCGTTCTTGGGAGCGATCTTGAAGAAGAGAGATCTCAAGGGCTTGAGGTAATTCCCCAATCTTGTTGTGCATAACCCAAAAAAATGAATTGTTCTCTTGAGAAAATAACATAATCATGTTTATATATTTCTAGGGATAAAATAAAATAATTTCACAAGTTCCCTTAATTATTTATTTAATCACAGTGAAAACCCCATGTCAAATAATTATAATAATAATATTATTTATTAACACGTGTTTAACTTGAGAACTAAAATTAAATATTATTTATCAAATAATATTCATTATTTATTATTTTCTCACCGGACCTAAAATCCTGGTTCATCATTCCTCCATAATATTTATAGGACATTGAATAATGTCTATTTATTTACTAAATAAAAACCACTACATTATTCACCAATAAATTAATAAATATTATATTTACTAAATAGAAAATAAATATTTATATGCGATCAAGAATACATGAATAATTATTAAACCACATGCGAGAATAATATTTATTCAACTTCGTTAAATAAATAATAATAATATATTATTTAATTGAGATTCTGGATACACTTAGTGTGTGATCCTCTAGGCCTCTTTCTCAGTGGCATTAGGCAAATCGATCTAAAGTCCAAGGTTAGCATCTAGAAATACACCAAGGAACCCATATATAAAGAATTTAATGTCTCAATGACATGTTACATCATACATACACTTACTATGTAATATAATCTCTTTATCATGATATCTCTAATCAAGCAGGTTGCATGTTAGTGCCATCAACCAAAGTGCTCGATGTCTCTTTCTTTGATTTCCCGGAAAATGAACTTTCCTATCGAACACCATGGACATGGATTTATTTAGGCTATATCATTTCCATCAAAGGGACTGATATATCAAATTTCATTAAAACATAAGGGACAAATGCTTTCTCACATTATTCATTAATGCAATATTACTCGTGACACACCCAACATATCCTACCTCACCATGAACATATGTCGTCATGGTTTTGGTTAATACATTAAAGTACATGACTCTTAATATTCATTAATAATAATCTTAAAGTATAAGGATCAATACACATGTCTGTAGGTAGGAATATCCATTAACACATAGAAATGTGGATTTCCTACTAGTGGATCTCGTTCTCATAATATCCTACTAGATATTACTAAGGGCGTATACCATGAAAAGGTGCCTCAAAGTCCTATAAGTCTCCACCCCTGATAGCCTGTATCATTTGTGTCCCTAAAAATATATCATCCGAATATAGAACATATATTCAAGAACAGTGTCATAGAACTTCCGAATTCTCATCATAGCGGGGAACTATTATGAACTTTTAGTGCGACGACCACTCTTAAGACATTATCACATACTATTTCATGAATAATAACAATCATGATGTGATAAATAGTTTATTAATATCCAAAAAAATGAATACATGTTATCATAAAGTACATATAAGTTGGTTCTAGGGAAATAAATCTAACAAATTCACGCTTGCACTGGAGCCAACTACTAACAACCTTTAGTATGCTAGCTTTCACATGATAATCATGCTTCTGATAAGACATAAATTTAGTCAAAGGGTTCTCCACATTCTCTTTCATAAGTACTCTTCTTACTGCAACTTCAACCCTTTGATAAAAATCCCTCAAGAGGTGATACTTTCAATGTATGTTCTTTGTTTGTTGGTGTGATCTTGGCTCTTTTATTAGAGCCACCATTGCAATATTATCACAATACAATGTGATAGGATCTTTACTACTAGGTGCCACATTAATCACCTGGATAAATTTTCGAATCCAAACAACTTCCTTGGATACATTAGAAGCCACTATATACTTGGACTCTACTATAGACTCAGCGACAACTGGCTGCTTTGAACTCTTCCAGATCACAGTTCCTCCGTTGAGACAAAAACATATCCTGACTGCCAATTCAGATCAATATGATTTGTCTTTAAACTAGCATTAGTATAACCCCTGATGATCTCGTCTCCTCCATACATGAGGAACATATCCTCAATTATTCTCAAATACTTCAGGAAATACTTAACAACAGACCAATGATGTTCTCCTGCATCTGCTTGATATTTTTATATCATGCTCAATGCATAGGCAACATCAAGTTTAGTACATAACATGACATACATGATTGATCCTATCATTGAAGCATATGAGATCTTACTCATTCTATCTTTCTCATGTTGTGTCTGAGGACACATTTTCTTAAAAAGATATAAACCATGTGATACGGGAACCAATGCCCTCTTGGATTTTTCCATACTAAACCTCTTTAGTATCTGGTCAATATATGTACTTTAACTTATTCCAAGCATACTCTTGGATCTATCACAAATGATCTTGATCCTTAGAATATAGACTGCTTCACCTAAGTCCTTCATGGAGAAACACTTGTTTAACTCATCCTTAACAGACTTTAAGATTGGTATGTCATTTATTATAAGTAATATATCATCAACATATGATACTAGGATAATGAATGAATTCTCAGTAAACCTCTTGTAAATACATGTCTCACATTCATTATTAATGAAACTAAATTCTTTTATGGATTCATCATGTCAAATGTTCCATGACCTGGATGCTTGCTTCAATCCATAAATGGATCTCTACAAACTAAAAATAATTTTGTCATCACTTGGAGTCATAAACCCTTATGGTTGTGTCATATATACATCTTCATAAAGGTTCCCATTAAGGATTTCAATTTTGACATCCATCTACCAAATCTCATAGTCATAGTAAGCTACTATAGCAAGTAGAATTATCATGGATTTAAAACATGGAAACTAGTAAAAAGTTTTTATCGTAGTCAATTCCTTAATGTTGTTTAAACCCTTTAGACACTAGCCTTTCTTTATAGGTATTTACTTTACCTTCTATGTTCAGTTTACTCTTGAATTCCCATTTTCATCCAATGGGCTTTACATCAACCAGCACATCAATCAGAACCCAAACTTGGTTCTGATACATGAAATCCATTTCAAAATTCATGGATTCTTTCCATCTTTTATCTTGTGAGATCTTTACTGCCTCTTTATAGGAGAGTGGTTCATCATTATCAACCAATAATAAGTCACCATCTTCAGTGACTAGAAAACCATATCCCTCAGGTTCTCTTACCTCTCTTTCACTCCTATGTAGTACTTGTGTTTCAGGAACTAATTCTTCCATGGGGACCGGTGGAATCTATTCTTATACCAACTCTTGTGTATCTTGAGCATCAACATCATCAAAGTCAATCTTATACCCACTATACCTTTTAAGTATGTGCACCTTGTCAATAAAGATGGCTTGTTTGGCAATAATCACTTTCTTGTTTGAGGGGTTGTACATGTAGTATCCCTTTTTTTCCTTGGGATACCCTATAAAGATACACTTTGTTCCCCAGGGTGCTGATATTTTGCATTAGAAGGCCTTAACAAATGCCTCACAACACCATACACATGTATGTGAAAAAACATGTTTCTTTCCACTACATTACTCAAAGGGAATTCCATTTTCTACTTTAGTTGGTACTCAGTTTAATGTGTATGATACAGTTTTTAATTCATATCCCCAAAAAGATAATGGAAGATCTACATGACTCATTATCAACCTTACCATGTCTAATAAGGTACGATTCCTCCTTTCACTAACACCATTCCACTTTGGTGTATAAGTTAGAGTGAGTTGAGATAGAATCCCAAAACTATATAAGAAGTCGACAAAGTATTGGTTAAGATATTCACCACCTTGATTTGATCAAAGCTTATTTATCTTCTTACCAAGTTAATTATCTACTTCATTCTTTAAAACCTTGAATTTCTTAAAGGACTCGGACTTATACCTCGTCAAGTAGACATATCCAAATCTACTCAAGTCATTATCAACCTTACCATGTCTAACAAGGTACAATTACTCCTTTCACTAACACCATTCCACTTTGGTGTATAATTTGGAGTGAGTTGAGATAGAATTCCAAAATCCTATAATAATTCGATAAAGTATTTGTTAAGATATTCACCACCTTGATCTGATCAAAGCCTATTTATCTTCTTACCAAGTTGATTCTCAACTTCATTCTTGAATACCTTTAATTTCTCAAAGTACTCGGACTTATACCTCGTCAAGTAGACATATCCAAATCTACTCAAGTCATCAGTAAAAATTATGAAGTAAGAATATCCACCTCCATCTTCTACAGAAAATGGTCCACACATATCAGTGTGTACCAATCCTAGAATCTTTGTGGCCCTTTCACCCTATCCACCGAATGACAGTTTGGTAATTTTTCCTTGTAAACAAGTATGACATTTATCAAGTAGTTTTATCTCATATGAATCAACATTACCATTTTGACAAATCTTTGTCAAACACTTCTCGTTTACATGACCAAGACGGTGATGAAAAAGTTGGGTGTTATATGAGTCGTGTGAACATGATTTGTTATCAATTGTCAACACTTGGTTTTTTTAATTTAATACATAAAGACCATTTTTTAAATGTGACATACCATAAAATATGTTGTCCTTATAAAATAAAAAACTTTTATTTCCAAAATTGAAAATAAATCCATCTTCATCTAGGCATGATACAAAAATTATGTTCTTGGTAACTATAGGTACATAATAACGATCTTTCAAAACCAAAATAATTCCCATTGGAAATGAAAGGTGGTAGTCACCAATGTCCATAGAAGCCAACCTTTCTCCATTAGCTGCTCTTAGATCCACCTCTCCTCTAGTAATCTTTTATAATATACTTGGTTCCTATATTTGGATACAAATTTGAGCCCCTCAAGTTGTATCTAATACCCAATGTGTAGATATTTAAAGATTACACTTGATAACAAACACACCTTTAGCTTCCCCTTTCTTTTGGGTGCAATTCATCTTTTAGTGTCCTGTATTATCACATGCAAAACACACTGCCAACTTTTCCTTGCCCTTCTTATAGATTTTATTTTTCTTGGAAGGATGGTGCTCAAGAGATTTAGACTATTTATAAGTCTTGGACCTCTTTTCATTATTCTTCATTTTCTTATTCACCATAAGGACTATGGGTTTATCATACCCCATGTCCTTATCCACTTGGTGAATCAAAGTAAGAAGTTCCAAAATACTCTTCTCTTTATTGATCATATTTTAATTTACAATAAATTTGGAGAATATCTTGGGAAATGATGAAAGTATAAGATATGTACGCAACTCATCTGGGAATTTAATCCCTAAGATTTCTAGGTAATCAATGTAGCCAATAAAATTGAACACATGATGCCCAAATGTCATATACCCTCCAAGATTATTTGTAAATAAAGAATTGGAGATAACGTACCTATCTCGTCTTACCTTCTCTTGATAGAGATACTAAAGGTGAGAAATCATGCTATAGACATCCATATCCTCATGTTGCTTCAAAAGATCATTAGGCATGGGTGATAGCATGAAACATTGAACATTTGTGGAATCATTCCATTTTTTCTCATAAAGTTTTAACTCTTCACCACTTACCTCATTTCTAGGCACATCAAAAATAGGTTCTTCTAGCACATACAATTTACTTTCATGGTGAAGGATAACACGTAAGCACCTTTGCCACTCTTGGAAATTTGGGCCGATGAGAAGGTTATCCTTCTCAAGTATGGATCTCAACAATATGTTTGAAGTAATTTTAATGATGTTTCTACAAATAATATGAGATTAATTTTAGTACTTTATTTGATAAAATTTAGAAAAATAAATAAATATTAAATTTATTATTCTCCCACTATCTTATCGAAACCCAATAGACCTCACCATTGGCTTCAGAATATCATATTTCTTGGATATTTTAGTGGTGATGATCCATATTCTCCTTCTCATTAACCCAAATTTGGTTGGTCAAGTAACTCGAATGGTTTTAGGTAGTCATTCCAAATTCCAACTGAATTAACTCACATTTCCTTGATCTACTAAGTGGACTCCCCAATCCCGAAATCCTTAAATTGGATTTCCTAAACCTTTTCCTCCTAGTTACACTAAGAATTGATTTTTTAGTCAACCCTTGATGTAAAATAAGTTAAGTCAACCCAAAAATTCAAGTTAGAATTCCCCAATAATTGAAAGCACCCCAACTTTTCCTGGTCAAACACTTTGAACTATGGTTCGATTTTAACCAAAGTAGTGGAAGTCTATAATAAATTATTATTTTATTGAGTTATTTTATCCTTTTATGCATAAATTTACAATTATTGTCTTTATCACATGCTTGTTAATATTAAGTGGGTTTACTTAAGTGATTAACCATGTATTAGATAATATTTATGCATAGGTCAGTTTATTTTAGTTCTATCTTATGTACTCGTTAATTAATTAATTATGTGATCATGAAAAAAACATACATAATGAAATAACCATGAAACATGATAGAAATATAATAATAAAGTGGAATGATCATGATAATTACAAATGGTTAGTTTATTTAGAAGTTGATAAAATATCCGTTGACCTGGGAAAAACACCTTGATCTGATTAAGGTTTGTGTTATAGCTTTCTACCCGTGCACCTATGTATCTCCTTGGATTGGTTTTACCTTGGCTCTGAACTTGAACTTCCTCCACTAGCTTAAGAGATCCATCCATAATATATGATTTTTTACTCACACACAGGTGAGGGGAAAAGGGGTTTACATAAAAGAAACCATGGGCACATAGACCCTTACATAATAAAGGGAGAGAAGGAATGCATACCAAAAATTTAATTTAATAATAAATTAAATGAATTGAAACCAATCATATACAAATGCCTAGTATATGCTCATGATCATCCACATGCATGCAATGAATTACACATTTAATAAAACTAGCATTCAATTCTTAATTATTCTTATTTAAGATAAATTGAGCTCAAATAAATAAATTATCATCTTTAATTAATCAATTATTTTATCTCAATTATCTTCTGAATTTCCTTAAGATTCTCATCCATTATAATTTTAAACAAAATAAATTTATTTAAAATTAACTATGTACATAAATGTACATTGGAGTCAATACGGTGAATACCTTTCTGAATCTACCCAACATGTATTATACTTGTATACTTGTCTATTCTTTTTGACATATAGCATACACGACTTATCACGTACTTTCATGATGTGTAGCATCAAATTAATGATTACACTAATTATATGATTTTTCTATAATGTGTCATGCTTTAATGCACGTATAGTAACAACTGTAATACGAATCATACATGATATGTAGATCCGGTCATTATGCAGATGTTAATTAAAATTATATATATATATATATTAAAACCCATCACATGGTGTGTCCTATTAACTTAATTACCACACACAAGAACATGTCGATAAGGTTTTCATAGTATAATAAATAAATTTTAAATCTACATAATTTGGTATAAGTACACGACATGTACAAGAAAGCACACAACATGTACGAATCTCACCGTCTATCCGAGACACATTCCTAGGGACTTGACATGTAAATTGTGCCTTGGAAAATAGATTACATAACGTGTCCAATGGGCTATATGCCATGTTATCTCTGAATTATATAGTTACTAGTCAGGTAGGTCATGTATTGAAATACACGACGTGTCTTTGACTCAAAGGGACTATACGTCGTGTACGTGGGCTACACAACATGTACTCTGACTGAATGTGTGCCAATTTTTTCCCAGTCAACATGCGGTGTGAGGTAATAACTACACTGCGTGTCATCAATGCATATGACTGAATTAATTCTAAATTAATTCTTGATGCATTTAACACAACTCCATGACGTGTAACTTCAGTTACACAACATGTACTATTGTGTTATCCGGCCAGAATCCTTGGCACCTCTAGATGAGGCCTTTCATTTTAGTTTATTCATAAAATTAATTATATTGATTAGATCTACGAGAAACGAAGGAGTAAGAAGAAGATCTCATGATTCAAATTAAAATAATGATTAAACTTGAATCAAAAAACTAAATTAAAAGGCATAAATCACCAAAAATATTTAAATAATTATAAATAATTATGTGACCACTCTGATACCACTTGTAGGTTCTGGGTGTAGTGAAATAATGCAATGGGTGTTGCCCAACATTGCTTTTTTCACGCTCAATGATAAATCTGAGATCTACACAAATATAAATGTCACGTTCAATAGAATTGAATCAAATAAGACATACAACATGAATCTTTCCAAAACCAGGGAGATGAGATCATCACATATTATTTATAATTAATTTAATTAAATAAGAATTAACTTGATGGAATTATTTCTTCATTGATGGATTTGGTAATAGATCTGTGATGCGCCATCGTTGTGTTATAGGAATCAAGTGTAGATTTCCTCTAGCGATGATCCACACGTGTTTCACACATCTCTATACATCGCTGAAATAATCTCTGAGTGCAAGCACGGTAGATCCTTCTACTTGCGTCGTCCACCTTTGATCACTATGAGATTTGATTCCAAAGCATTCTCCTTGATTTTGTGGAAGAATATTTCTCTTTGTTCTTGGGAGTGATCTTAGAGAATAGAGATCTCAAGTTCTTGAGAGAATTCTCCAATTCCTTTGTTCACAACCCAAACAAATTAATTATTTTCTTGAGAAAATAACATAATTGGTTTTATATATCGCTAAGGTTAAAATAAAATAATTTCACAAGTGACCTTACTTATTTATTTAATCCTAGTGAAAACACAATGTCAAATAATAATAATAATAATAATAATAATAATAATAATAATATTTCTCGACATGCACTTAACTTGCGAATTAAAATTAAATATTATTTAATCAAATAATATTCAAAATTTATTATTTTCTCACCAAACCTAAAATCCTGGTTTTTCATTCCTCCATTATATTTATCAGACCTTGAATAATTTATATTTATTTATTAAATACATATCACTACATTATTTGACAATAAAAAATAAATATTATATTTACTAAATAGAAAATAAATATTTATATGCAATCAAGCATACATGAATAATTATTAAACCACATGTGGAAATAATATTTATTCAACTTTGTTAAATAATAAATAATAATATATTATTTAACCAAGATTCTGGATATACTTAGTATGTGACCCTCTAGGCCTCTTTCTCAGTGGCATTAGGTGAAGTACCTTAAAGTACAATGTTAGCGTCTAGCAAGACACCAAAGAACCCATAGAGAAAGAAGTTAATGCCAAAATGACATGTTACCTCATACAAACACTTACTATGTAATATAATCCCTTTATCATGATATCTCTAATCAAGAAGGTTGCATGTCAGTGCCATCAACCAAAGTGCTTGATGTCTCTTTCTTTGATTTCCTGCAAAATGAGCTTGCCTATTGAACACCATGTCCATGGATTTATTTATTATATATCATTTCCATCAAAGGATCTAAGATGTCAAATTCCCATAAAACACAATGGAAAAAATCCTTTCTAGCATTATTCATTAATACAATATTACTCGTGACACACCCAACATATCCTACCTCGCCACGAACATATGCCTTCATGGTTTTCATTAATACATCAAATTAAATGACTCATAATATTAATTAATAATAATATTAAATTTTAATGATAAATACACATTTCCACAGATAGGAATATCAAATGATACATAGAAATGTGGATTTCCTACTGGTGGGTCTTGTTCTCATAATATCATACTAGATATTTCCAAGGGCGTACACCATGAGAAAGTTCCTAAAAGTCCTACAAGTATCCACCCATGATGGACTGTATCATTTATGTCCCTCAAAATATATCATTTATATATAGAATATATATTCAATAATAGTGTCGTAACACTTTTGAGTTATCATCATAATAATAAACTACTATGATCTTTTAGTGTGACAGCTACTCTTAGGACATTATCACATACTATGTCACACAGAATAACAATAATTATGTGATAAGTAGTTTATTAATATTCAAAATAATGAATACATATTATAATATAGTATATAAAAGTTGGTTCTAGGTAACCAATTCCAACAATATATACCTTTTACATTCTTTGTGATTTCTATACACACCCTACCCGCATCGAGCACCTTTTTCCAATGAACAAATATTTTGTGGGTGTTTTTATCAAAATCCCAGTGATGTGGATGGATAGATGGATGACTTCCATCTCTTCATAATTCTCACTTCTAGTAAACATTGACATGGAAGGGATGTGATGAATAGAAGTCAAAAGTGCACTGTGGTGATGTTTGATGAGATGACTTATGGTGGGGGTTGTGCATGGTAAGAGTGTGGAATGTGGTTGATGTAATTAATGTTCATGATTCCTTACTATTTTGATTATGGTTGTGATGTGATGTGATGAATCAAGTGTTTTCAGGTGAGATGTGGTTATGATGACCCAAGTGTCTGTGAGTTAGATGCAATGTGATGGCCCAAGTGTCCTTAGATAGGTTTCTATATAAAAGATATGGGGGATCTAGGATGTATGATGTTGGGGTGTGAGAGAGGAAAATCAGTGGGGAAGCGATGAGGGGAACCCCTTTATCTATATGCTTCTTATTATGTTATTATACTTGGGGATGTTATTTGGTAAGTGTGTCATGGTAAGGATGAATTTGGTTAGTTGATCTGTTTAAGTGACTTTGGTTATACTTTTTTTCTTACTGATGCATTAATATTCTCTTTTAACAAGTACATGAGAGACTTTGAGTAAGATACTATTGAGTATAATTTTATTCTCACCATACATATATACAAACTTTTTTTCAGGTTTCTAAGAGGACTACATGGATCGTGCTGAACATTACTATCTTAGATCTTTGGACTTTTTTTTCATTGCCTTAGCTTTTCTTTTGGGTATTTATTTGGAGACTCTTGTATTTTTTACTTTATACACGCATTATGGTATGGTTTTTGGTTTGTTTTTTTAATATTATGTCATGAATTTGATCGATCGTCAATATCCTATATTATGATTCTATATTTTTATAGAGGACAATGCCTTCTATAGGTGCTATTTTTATACCCTGGGTGCTAGTTACCAACCTAGGGCCTAATAGAGGTGGGAATTTTGGGTCATTATCCTTATTCATTTATTGTTGGACCAGTAGGGGTACCTTTGTATGGAGGGGTTTATGAAAGAGTGATATCAAAAGTTTTGGTCGAGGGATAAGATGGAGGTCAGAATTAGGCATGGTGATGTTTTCATGGGTTGGTAGGGAAACAATGTCAGTTGACCTTGGTTCATGACATAGGTTAGGGAAGACTGGCTAGGACACAAGATTTTAGGCCCCTCTCTAATATGATGTAAGGAATCTGAGCCTATCAAACAACCAAATGAGGTGACTCTACTTGCAGGATAGAGATCCAAGAGAGTTACATGAATCATGATTAATTTGTGTTCTTATTTGAATTGGTTGATTTTATAATAGTTAAAATGAATTAAATAAATATTAATAAAATTTTATACCACCTGGATTAGGAAATTCATGTTTCCCTTTTTAGCTATAACTATTGGTCATCATCCGCATGTGGTTTAGGTAGTAGAGGTTTAACATGATGATCCAGTTGAATGCCATAGGGTTGATCTAGTTGAGGAGGATGATCGGTAGAAAAAAACATTGCGCTCCTTTCAAAAACAGGATTTGAGAAAGTATGAGGGAATCATATCTGATTTGGAGATAGAGAGATAGTTAGAGGATCTTGAGATCACCTTCAGTTTGATATAGTCTTGGGTAGAGTATTGGGTTCTGTTGGTGGTTAGTTAGAAATAAGGGGATGCGCGTTAGTGGTGGACCCTGTATCTTGGTGAGTGGGAGGTGGTATATGTTTCATTGGTTGACTTCCAAAAGGATTTCCGAGCATATTTCCTTTCATTGACCATGAAGGTGGTGAAGATTCTAGATTTTCTCTCTCTTCGGTAAGGGAGTATGTCTATGCGATAGAGAGAATCAAGTTTAAGAACCTTTTAAGTTTCACCCAAGATATTTTTCCAGATGATTAGTCCTGAGCATGGTGTCTTGATGAGACACTCCTCCCTTCTATATAGTATGAAATTACTCCTTTTACACTGCCAATGTATTTGGAGGTTCAGAAGAAGGTGGGGGTGATCAAGTGTATGCACTTGTAAGGAGGTTTAATATGAGAGGGTAAGCAGAAAGGTTTGTCAAGAAATAGAATGGTCAACGGTATATCTTAGGAATCAAGGAATGTGAGATTTTTACTAATAGGGGTTCGACCTAAAAAACTTATTTTTCATCTTTATGGAGACAATTGTCATTGTTAGAATCAATTCCATGTGGTTATTGGATCTCGGTATGGTGGAGATGATCTGGTTCAACATCAGCTTCAACAGAAGTTTCCAATGATGCCATTTTAGTAATAGGGGTAGTAGGATTATACTTCTCCAAGAGGAGATGGGGTAGGTAGAGGCTGACCTTAGGATATTTCCCATATTTAGGGACCCTGACTAGAGCATGGTCATGGAAGTGGCTTGTCAGCAAAGAGATAAATGATATGGGTATGTTCATTTGCATGCAGTGGAGGCGGTAGTGCCAGAGGATCCAAAGATCATTAGAGGTATGATTATCTTGTAATCTACCATTATTTTTTTCTTTATTAGATTCAGTATCTTCATACTCATTTATTACACTAACTCTAGTATGTTTTCTAGTACTGGGTGAAGAGAGGCTTCTTGTTCCCTTGGTGTTGACTATGCTAGTTGGAGGCCATACCAACTTATTTGATGTGTGTCGGGATGTAGACTGATGACGGGACCACATCAGTCGTGTGGATATATTTTCTTAATTATAATATATGATGTTGTATGATGCCATTATCAACATTGAATGGTTATATTCCATGTGTTCCATTATCGTCTTCTTCTATAGGAGAGTCATGTTCTCAGATATGTATAGCCAACATGCAATTTTAACTGGTGAGTGGGTTTTTCAGTTGGGCAGTAGACATGTGGAGCCCCTTCTTTCTTTGATGTTTGAGTTGTATATGGAATCAGTGGATACTAGGATGGAGGAGTCTCCCAAGTCCATAAGGGAGTTTTTGGATGTTTTTACCAAGGAGGTTGAGACACTACCCCCTTAAAGTGATGTTGATTTTTGGATAGAATCATATCTAGATGATTCTCCAATTTCAATGGATCCTTATCAGACGATACCTTAAGAGTTGTAGGGGTTATGGATTCAGATAAATGATCTGATGAAAAATGGTTTCATTTGGACCAGTGTGTCACCATGGAGTGCATTAGTTTCTAGAGAAAGGGGTGATATTTTATGTGTTTTGAGATTCTTCCTGTCTGGTCTTGGTATGTGTCTTAATGTAGAAGAAGGTAGAGGTTACTTATGGGTCAAGGAAGATACATCCCTATGAGCATAACTATTCCACCCATGATCTACAACTAAATATAGCTGTGTTTTCCTAGATCTATGACAACATTACCTCATTGGAGATCACCTTGTGTTCTTCACAGATCACAAGAGCATGATGTATATATTTTATCAGCATAACCAGAATCTGAAGCAATAGTGGTGGGCAGAGTTTCTTCAGGACTATGAATTTGAGACCTCCTATACCTAAGAAAAGGATAATTTCATATATGAAATTCTGAGTAAGAAATCATAGAGAAATGTTTTTTAGGAGTTTGAAGATTCTTGAAAAGAGATTGAGGATTTGATAGCCCTATTCCTAAATGAATGGGTGGTTTATGGAGGAGGTTGTTTGTTTCAGATGACAGTGAAGTATTATATGATACAATAGGTGGATGAGTCTTGGTGGGGAGACTGGGAGGAAGAGGTTATTTATGATCATTTTGGCCATGGTGGTGCTCCGGAGGGATGGTGGGAGGATGGTTGAAACTAGATATTGTTTCTGGGAGGCTGTTTATTCTAGTGGAAATCCATGAAGGAGTCCTTAATGAGTTTCATATCTCACCTTTGGCAGTACACTTGGGAGTATCCAAGATATACCATGGATTGAGGGTGAATTTATAGTGGCCCAAGATGAAATGGGTGGTGGTAGATTCTGTGGATCAGTGCTTGCCAATAGGTAAATCCAAAACGCTATGTTCCTAATGGTTTATTACAACTCTTAAATGTTCCTGAGTGGAAATGGTATGAAATCTCGATATATTTCATCACAAGGTTAATCTAATCTCAATGAATTAATTATATTATGTAGTTAATCATGGATCAGTTTAAGAAATTGGTTCACTTCCCAGCGATCAAAGAGTTGAGCGCTGTAAATGTTTGGGTGAGGAGGTATGTGGATGAGGTGGTGTGGCCATATGGATTCCCAAGGTCCATTGTCTCAGATCAGGATGATCATTTTACCTCATTAGTCTAGAGATGATTACAATGTGATTTTGACACTCAGTTACGCCTCAACACTAATTTCCACTCTCATATGGATGGGTAGATAGATTAGACTATCCAGACACTGGAGGATATGTTATAGGAATGCATATTATACTTTGAAAAATATTGGGAAAAGAAATTGACTTTGGTTGAGTTTTATTATAACCACAACTATCACTCATCCATTGTAATATCCCCATTTGAGTCTTTGTATAAGAGTCCATTTTGTTCTTTGTTCTGATGGACTAAGGTTGGGGAGTCATCAGTTCTCAGTTTGGATGTGGTGCAAATCATGGTAGATAAGGGTCAAGTTGTTCATGAGAGGATGAAAATAGTTCATTACTAGAATAATTCTTATTCTAATCATAGGAATAGGCTCTTGGAGTTTAGGTTTGGAGACCGTGTGTTCTTGAGATTCTCCCCTCGATATGGGCAGTGGAGGTTTGAAAAGTGGAGTAATCTCCCACCTCAGTTTATTAGACCTTACGAGGTGTTGGGGCATGTTGGTGAGGTGGCTTATTGGTTGGAATTCCCACCATGACTGGATAAGATTCAAGAAGTCTTCCATGAATCTCAAATTAATCATCATTATTTCTCTTTAAGTCTCTAGCTCGGGGAATGGCCAGTCCATCCTTTTAACATCTAACCTTTACTATACCATTAAGCTAATTATACTTTCCATCAATGCAATAAAATTCATGGTCAAAAAACTGTTGTGGGCCTTGGTGTGCCAAAGAGTTTATAACAGGTTAATTGGATCCAATTAGGGGATTTTTTTCAAAAAAAATTGATAATTCATGTTGTGATCCCATACACAACATAAATGAATTAATATTGGTCCAAGTCAACATTGCATCATTATATTTTTAAATATACATTTTATATATTTTATATTAGTGTGATTGGAGTTGATTTAATTTTGATTGATTTTTTCCCTATAATCATCACTTTAAATATTACCATATTGAAACCAAATGAATCATTCATTAAAAATTAGTTTTGTTATGTCATTGCTATGATGCAAGTTCACAATTAATAATATACAAAAAAACTGTATTTTTTTAAATAAAGATTCATATTTTGATAATACTATTAGAATATAATTTTAAAATATTTTACATCCTAAAATACATGTAGTTAAGCCTAACTAAATAAAATTGTAATATTTGTAATGATTTTGTTGGATCTAAGTTATTTGGAGTTATTAAATTTCTTGATGATTAATGAAATGTTTTTATGATATATTCATTAATGTTGGATTTGGTCACCACTAGTGATGAAGTTGTTGTTGGATGTACAATTTGGATTTTCATTAATAAATTAATTTGATAACATTAATTTAATGTATCAATTAAATGCATCAATTTAACAAATACATGAATTGATGTTTCAGTTTATGCATATTCATGAATTGATGTATTTATGTTTTGTATCCCACACATTCAAGGATATTTAGTATTGAGTTTTGAATTAAGTTATTCATGATAGATTGGATAATTTATTATAGTCAATGAAAGGTATCTATTCTCATATAGCATTTCCTATTTAAATCATTGCTCCATCCAGTGGTTGGTGTGGTGTGTGTTTGACACTTTATGGAAGGATTACTATAATAAGATTAGTACATCTTAATTTGTACTTATTTTATTTATTTATCTATTGGTTTTAATGAAAATAAAATTCATGTATTCAATACTGGTGATCGATACAAAAAGTCTTCAAAAAACTATTGACGAGTAGGACATATTGATTCGACACAAAAATGATTGGTACACACCATTATTATTTATATTATTTTTATTTTCTAACCTATTATAATAATATATTTTTGAATCCTTGATTAATTTGGGTTATTCCCTAATTTTAATTTTCTAACAGTATCAACATATGAAATTTATAATTAAAGTAATTCCTAGGTTAATTCATTGAATGCATTATGACGACACTATAGTTTTCCTCTATGATCGTGAGTAAAAGAGCCTCAAAATCTTCTTCAACAAACATATGGTTTCTATTATAATTTTTTTTCTAGCTATGTTATGTCCCAATGCATGCTATTATGGTTATCCAATAAAACCATAAAACCACAAACTAAACCAACTCAATCAAAAGTAGAATAGATAGTATATGTTCCCCACCGTTGGTGGTGGGGTGGTAAGGGCTTGGGGGGGCGAGGGGCAGGCCGCAGGGTCAAGTCCCCGGGCTTGCTATTTACATGTAATTTTCTTCCTTGCGTGTGTTCCAATTTCATGATTGTACCCAAATTTTTATATGTAGTAGGGATTTTAGAAAACCAACATTTAAATAACTTTAAGGAAATCTTTTAATTTTGGTTTTCATAAACGTGACATTAAAAATGTAATGAACCGAACCTTCCAACACATTTCTTTATGGGAATTATGGCGATGGAGGTGTCTGGAGGATATTATGATGTAGTTAGAGGGGAAAAGGAGGTTGGATATGGATGGATTCTACAATGTGTAGCCTTGGTTGTGATGCAGAAAAGTGGTGGTTGTGGCATGGAGAGGCCGACTGTAATGCCAAGTCTCACAAGGATGTTTTTTGGTGCTACTTACAAAATTATCATAGGTATGGCATGGAGGCTAGGGATGCATCATGGAGGAGACCAACTACATTATGGAGAGACTGGATGCGATGTAGTGGCTTGGGGTGGAGTTTTCGATGGTTCTTCCATTTTTGGAATAGTTATACTAGGGAGTAGGGATGTGGTGTAGCCTTTTGTGTTATGTGGTATGAATGTATTGGCTATATCATGGTGTTCGAGAGGAGTGAGTTTAGGGGTTCTGTTTTTTTGGGGTAGGTGCACCATGGAGATGGGTTGCAGCATAACCCCTTCCTATTATTGGGTTCTATGGCATATCAATATTTGTTTCATTGTGGTCCCTTCTTCTATTTTATCGGATCTATGATGAAAATATAGCTGTGTTTTTTGGAGGGATATTTGACCAGCCATACTATGGCGTGGTCCCTCCCCTTTGTATAGTAGTCCTCCTTTTTTTCAATATTGCGGCATGGTGCTGAAGGCTGTGTTGTGGGCTTGTATTATTTAGATTAGGTATACAACACAAAAAATCCACAAACACCTTCATTACCCAAATTTTTTTATTAGTTATTGGGGGAACCGATTTCATATGAAAGAGGTATTTCATCACCCATTTAGTGGATTTCAACCCTAGACTTAGGATATCAATCTTTGGCGGTTTTAGGCGAGTCCCCCTTTTTCTTTTCCCTATTTCCCCATATTGTTACTCTAGAGAGGTTTATGTAAAAGGGAACCTATTTTTTAATTATTTTTTGGTAATAATATGTTTTGGGATGTTTGTTAGGGTTATCAAGGTTTTATCCTTATTCTATGTTCTTGGTGGTGGTCTCCCTCTCATTCCATCCTTCTGCAGCAATTCAAAAATCTTTGTTTGAGGTAGGAGATCCTTCATTTTTCATATAGTTGTTTCATGTGGGAGGGGTTATGCTCTTGTTATCCTTTTTAAAGATTGTATGCATAGACCTAATACAAATAATGGAATGGTTTAATTGAAATTTAAGGTTAGTGGGAATGAAAAACATGTTTTACTACTTTTGATAATATTTGATGTTGTGATTTGTACAAGGTTGATGTATTACTAGAAATCATGGCCATTGATGGATTTGTTTACATTTAGGTTTTTCTGACTATGGAACCCCTATTGTTTAGTTGTTTTTATAAACTAAAATGGAGTTTTATAAATATATATATCTAGTTAATGAAATGTTTTCCCTTGGAAATTAGGGATTTTGTGAGAATTTCCTTAAAATAAATAAGTGAAAGTAATGAATACCCCCTTGATAAATCTATAAAAACAATATTTTAATGATGTGTAAAGTGTTGTGATACATGGTTGTGGTGTTTGGAAGTGATGCATGGTTTTGTTTTGTGACAGTGATGTGTGATTGTGATGTGTGGGGTGATTTTGATGGGAAATAGTTGTGAGGAGAAGTGGAGGTAATGTGAAATGGTGGAAATGTGGGTCTTGTTGGAATGAGGAGTACGATTGGTTGTGATGTGTCGTATTATGTTGGATGCTTGAGTAGTAATGGAATTAAATTAAAAATCATAAATTTAAATGTCATGGGATGGGTTGGATAAAGGTTTTAAAGGATTAATGAATACTTGTTTTGAAATGAGAAGTGTGGTTTAAATGGATGTTGGGGAATATGAAATGAATAGGCTAGAATAATGGTTTTGTTGGTAATGGGAAATATGGAAAATGGATTAACTTAAAAGGAAATGGTTGAATGTGGATTATGGCTTGTTTTGTGTTGTTGGTCATTTAGTACTGGCAGCGAAAGTGGTAGAGGTTGTGAGGCTTGGTGGTGATGTTCTGATTTGGGATAGTATTATTATTGTGAACCCATAGGTTAAGCTTGTGTGTGGATGTATATATATATATATATATACCATGTATGTTCTTTTTATTTTTTATATAAACCCCACCATTTCAAGTACTTTATTCCAACAACCAAATGTTTAGGTGTGTTTTTTCCAACATCCTGATGGTGATGATAGAAGGATGAATTCCCTCTCTTCCTAGTTATCTCTTCCAATAAACATTGACACGAATAGGCTATGATGACTAGAAGTCAAAAGTGCACTGTGGTTATGTTCGATAAGATGGATTATGGTGGGGTTAATACATGGTAGGAGGAGAGAACATGATTTATTCCATTCATGTTTAGGATACCTTAATATTATAGTTATGGTTGTGATGTGATGTGATGGCTCAAGTGTCTACAGGTGAGATGTGCCTATGATGTGATTTGATGGACCAGGTTTCTATGGGTGAGATGTGTTGTGATGTGATGTGATGGACCATGTGTCTTTATTTATGTTTCTATATGAAATAGATGAGGGTGCTAGGACGTACGATGTTGGGGTGAGAGAGATGAAAATTAGTGGGAAAGTGGTGTGGGGTACCCCTTTATTGATATGATTCTTAATATGTTTTATACTTCAGTATGTTATTTGGTGAGCATGTAATGGTAAGGATGAGTTTGGTTAGTTTACCAATTTAAGTGTTGTTGGTTCTGTTTTTTTCACACTGGTGCATTAGTATTATATTTCCACATGTGCACAAGAGACTTTGGGTATGATCCTACTGAGTATACTTGTATGCTCACCCTAAATATATACAAACTATTTTCAAGTTTTCAAGAGGACTATGGGGACCATGTTGTACATTAATAGATCATATCATTGTACTATTGTGGTGTCACTGCCTTAGATTTTATTTTGGGTATTTATTTGGAGACTCTTGTATTTTTTTACTTTATACATGCATTATGGGATGTTTTTTGGTTTATTTTTTTTGATATTATGTCATGAAGTTGATTTATCATTGATATCCTCTCTCCTTATTCTATATTGTTATAGAGGGTAATTCCTTCGATAGGTGATATTTTTATACCCACATTGCTAGTCACCAACTCAGGGCATAATAGAGGCAGGATTAAGGGGTCATTATCCTTCTTTCTTTATTACTAGCCTAGTATGGGTACCTTTGGAGGGAGGTGGTTGTAACATAGTGATATCAAAGGTCTTAGTTGAGGTATAATATGGAGTTTCAAGTTAGGAATAGTAATTATTTCATGGTTTGGTAGGGAAAAAGTGTTAGTTGACCTTGGTGTGTAACATAGGCCAGGGAAGACTAGCCAAGACATGAGATTTTAGGCCCCCCTCTTATCCAATGTAAGGAATTTAAGCCCATCTAACGAGCAAGTGAGGTGACACCTATTTTAGGGTAGATACCCAAAATAGTTACATTCATCATGTTTAACATGTGTTTTTATTTGAATTGGGTGGTTTTGGGAAGTTTGAAATGAATTAGATAAATATTAATAAAATTTCATACTATTGGGCTTAGAAAATCCTTGTTTCCTTCAGCTATGGATCTTGGACATCATCTACATGTGGTTTAGGAAATAGAGGCTTATCAACCTAATCCAATTGAATACTGAAGGGTTGATCCAATTAAGGAGGATGATCCATGGCTAAAAATGTTGTTCACCTTTTAGTGATAGGATTTAAGAAAGTATAAGGGAAGTATCTATGATGTAGATAAAGAGAGTTGGTTAGAGGAGCTTGATATCATCTTTAGTTTGATACAACCTTGGGTAGAGTACCGGTTAATGTTGGTGGTTATTCATATGTGAGGGGATGCACATCAGTGGCAGACCCTATATCTTGATGAGTGGGAGAAGGTATATGTTTAATTGGTCTACTTCCAAAATTATTTTTGAGTATATTTTCTTTCATTGACCATGGAGGTAGTAAAAATTCAAGATATTCTCTCTCTTTAGCAAGGGAGTATGTATGTATGGGGGTTGAGAATCTTGTTTAAGGAACTTTTACATATCTCCCCAAATATTTTTCCTGATGATTTGTCCCAAGCATGGAATCTTGTTGTTGCACTCCAACCTTCAATCTAGTTTTCAATTACTCCTTTTATGTTTCCAATGTGTTTGTATGTTTAAAATAAGGTGGGGGTGATCAAGCATATGCACTCATGGGGAAGTTTACCACAAGTGGGGAACTAGAAAGGTTACTTGAGGAGTAGAGTGTCCAGTGGTATATATTAGGCAACATGGTCTTTGAGGTTTTGACCAACAGAGAGTTGACCTCAACATCTTCTTTTACAGCCTTATAGGCCTAGTGGTTTCCATGATTTTCTAGAAATCTTGGTCTAGTGTGCTTCACTTGTGGAGGCCATGGTCATTGTTAGAATCAGTTCCTCGTGGTTCTTAGAGCTCAGTATGGTGGAGGTTGTCTAATTCAGTATCATTCTTAGTGACAACTACTAATGAGCCCGTTTCAATAGTAGGGGAAGTAGGCTTGTTATCTACTAAAAGGATATGGGGGAGGTAGAGGCTGACCTTAGGATATTCCCCATATTTAGGGATCCCAAATAGATAATGGTCATAGAGGTGGCCATCAGTAGAGAGGCATAGGAGATGTGCATGGTTAGTTGTATGTCATGGAGGAGATATTGCTATAGGGGCCAAAGATTATTAGAGGTATGATCATCTTGTATTATACCATTTTTGTGCCTTGTAAGATTTAGGAGCTTCACACTCCTTTATTGCACCAACTCTAGTATATTCTTTGGTACTAGGTACATAGAGGCTTCTCATGTCCCCGGTGTTGACTAAATTAGTCAGAGGCCAGACCATCTTGTTTCATGTGTGTTGGGGGTGTATATTGTTGGTGTCAACACACTATCCATATGAATATATTTTCTTACTATATATTCTATCATATGATTCCATTCTCATCATTGATTGGTTATATTCCATGTTTACCGTTATGTAATTCTAATATAGGAGAGTTGTATTCTCAAATGTGGATAACTAGTATGTATTTTTTTTTGGTGAGTGAGGTTGTCAGGTGAGAAGTTAATTTGTGGAGCCCCTTATTTATTTTATGGATGAGTTGTCTATATAATCAGTGGATGCTGGGATAGAGAAGGTTCCCAAGGTCATCATGGAGTTTTTGGATGTTTTTTCTGAGGAGGTTGTGACACTACCCCCTTAACACGATGTTGAGTTTAAGATAGACTTGCAACCTAGTTATTATGAAATTTCAATGGAACCTTCCAATTTGTAGGAGTTAAGGATTCAAATAGATGATCATATTCAAAAGGGTTTCATCTGGCCCCATGTGTCACCGTGGAGTACTTCAGTTTCTATAAGAAGGGGTGATATTTGAGGTGTTTCATGATGACTACCATATGGTATTGGGATGTGTCTTAATATAGCATAAGTAAGAGGTTACTTATGGGTCTAGGATATTATGTCCCCACGAGTGTAACTATTCCACCCATGATCTAGATCTATTAGTGGGTGTGTTTGCGGTGAATTTGTGGAAACATTACCTCATTGGGGATTACTTTGTGGTCTTCACAAATCAAAAGAGCATGATGTATATCTTTTTTCAATGTAACCTAAATCTATAACAACAAAGGTGGATAGAGTTTCTTTAGGACTATAAATTTTGGATATCCTACACATCAAAAAAGAAGAATTTGATAGATGATGCACTGATCAAGAAATCATGGAAGAATGTTGTTTAGGAGTTTGAAGATTCTTGAAAAGTTATTGAGGAGTTAGAATCCCTAAACTTAGATGCAAGGGTGGTTGATGGAGGAGGTTGTTTATTTTCAGATTAAAGTTCAATATTATTTGATACAATAGTTGGAGGAGTTTTATTGGGGAGAATCATAGGTAGAGGTGATGCACAATCTTGTTATCCATGGTAGTGCTCTAGGGGGATGGTCAGAGGATGATCATAATTGAATGTTGTTTTTGGGGAGAATTTTTGTTCCAGAGGAAATTCATGAGGGAGACCTTCATGATTTTCACATCTCACTTTTGGCGGTACACCCATGAGTATCCAAGATGTATTGGGGCTTGAGGGTGTAGTTTTGGTGGCCCAAGATGAAATGGTTGGTGGGAGATTTTGTGGCTCGATGCTTGGTTTTATAATAGGTAAAGGTAGAAAATAATGTTCCTAATAGTTTATTATATCCCGTGTATGTTCTTGAGTGTAAATGGGATGGAATATCAATATATTTAATCATAGGTTTACCCTGATCTTAAGGAAGTCATTATACGATCTAGGAAATCATGGATCGGTTGATGAAATTGGTTCAATTCCTACTAATCAAAGAGTCAAGAACTACAGATATTTTGGTGAGGAGTTATGTGGATGAGGTGGTACAACTGCATGGATTACCAAGGTCTATTGTCCAGGATCCAGATGATCATTTTACCTCATGAGTCCATATAGGATTGAAGCATTATTTTGGAACTCATTTACACCTAAGAACTATTTTCCACCATCAGATAGATAGGAAGATAGAGAATACTATCCACACACTAGAGGATATATTTCGGGCATGCATCTTAGGCTTTATAAGATCTTAGGAAAAGTACTTTACTTTGGTTGTGTTTTCTTATAACCACAACTATCACTAATCCATTGGCATGGTCCCATTTTATGATTTTTATAAAATTCCATGCTATTATTTATTACGTTGGACCAATATTTGGGAGTCATCAGTTCTTAGTCTCAATGTGGTGTAGTGCATGATAGAGAAGGTTTAGGCTGTTCTTGAAAGGATGAAAATAGCACAAGATCAGAAGAAGTCTTATGATGATCATAGAAATAGGCCCTTGGAGTTTTAGGTTAAATACCATGTGCTCTTGAGATTCTTCAATCGATATGGGTAGTAGAGATTTTTCATGTGGAATAAGATCTTTTCTAGGTTTTTTGGACCTTTTGAGGTGTTGGGGCATGTTGGTGAGGTGGCCTATTGGTTAACATTCCCACCATGACTGGAAAGGATTCAAAAAGTATTTCATGACTCTCAACTCTATGGGTATCTTCATAATGACTCCCATTTCATTGATTGGGGAGAGTTGGATATCAAAGACAATGTGATGTTCATGGAATGATCAACAAGGATCTAGTATTATTAAAAGAAAGTGATATGTGGAGGAACTATAGCTTTGGTTAATGTGTTGTAGAGGCATAGTATCCTAGAGAAGAGTACTTGGGAGCGTGAGACGTAGATTCATTCCCTTTACACTGAGTTGTTTTTAGTTTTCTATTATTCTTCTTTACTTGATGATGTGATGTTTGGATCTTATTGGTGATGAAATGTTCTTTTCCCCTTTATATGTGATGGGTGTTAAATAATCTAGCAAATGAATAGGGAATAACATAATTTATAATCAAGATGTGTTATACTATGAATTTTTTTAAATCTATATGGTAGAGTCAGTGCCACCCAAAAGAGATAATATCATGATATGGAAGATGATATTCCTTAATTTGTGTGCTTTGGGCCTTATTGTTTGATGGTTTTGGTAGTTATTGGCTTGGGACATGTGGTGGTTGAGATAATGGTGTATATGGTTATATAGAGGGATGATATCTTGTGGATGATGTTAATGATGTGGTTGTGTGAGATGTTTTTTGATCATTTTTTGCTTGGTCTAGTGTGTTTGGTTGATGAAACTGTTCAATTGTAACAAATCCTTGAGAGGTATCTCCTGGGATGGTTGTTTGTACCTTTCCCCTCTTTCCTTCCAGGTTGGTTTTAATTCTTAAGGATGAAAATATCTTGAGAGTTATCTTATGTAATATCCCATACCTTCCAACCTATTACTTTTCAGGAATTATATTAATAAAGGTTTCTATAGGAACTTCTAAGGAAGTTTGAGGGAAAAAAGAGGTTGGATATGGATGGATTCTATGGATTGGAGCCTTTTTTACGCCATGGAAGAGAGGTGGATGTAGCTTAGAGAGGATGAATATGTTGAAAAGTCTCGGGATGATGTTTTTAATGTTGCTTCCAATATTAATATAGTAATGGCATGGAGGCTTAGTCTACAATATGGAGGAGAGTAGTTACGACATGGAGAGGCCGATTACAGTATAATGGCTTTGAGAATAAATGCACCATGAAGTGGGGCTATGGTTTATCCTTCTGTGTTCTATGATTTAGAGTCTAGTAGGAGTTATTTCAAGGGTTCTATTATTTTTTGGGTATTTGTGGCATGGATCCGGGCTGCAGTGTAGCCCCACTTTTTATTGTTAGGTTCTATGGTGTAGCGGTATTGACTGCAATGTGGAACCTTCTCCTATTTTATTGGATCTAAAACACAAATATAGCTATGTTATTTAAATTTATCTTTGAATAGTTAGGATGTTTCATGTTCCCTCCACTTTGTTTCACATTTTTTATTTTTTTAACAATATTGTCTCACGGTGCTATAGGTTGTTCCAGGGTCTTGTGTTTTTCAAATAGGGTATAAAACCCAAAATCCCCTCAAATCCTCTTATTCCCCAGTACTTATTCTCAATTATTGGGCAACATAACTGTGCCCTAAGGAGTTATTTCATCACCCTTTTAGTATCTTTAAACCCCAGCCTTGGGAGATCAATCTTTGGTGGCTTTAGGTGAGTCCCCCCTCTTTTCTTTTCCATGTTTCACCCTATTGTTCACTAGGAGAGGTTTTTATCAAGGGGAACATGTTTTTTTAATGTTGTTTTGGTAAGAATATGTTTTAGGGTGTTGTGTTTAGGTTTATCAAGGTTTTATACTTAATTGAGGTGGTTGGTGGTGATTTCCATCTCACTTTAACCATCTACAGTGGTTCAACAAGCTTCGTTTGAGGTAGGGGATCCTTCATTTCTCATATAGTCGTATCATGTAGGAGTGGTTTTTCTCTTGTTATATTTTGGAAAGATATTATGTGCCTACCTAATAAAATATTTAAATGGTTTAATTTTAATTTAAGGGAAGTGGGATGAAACACATCTTTTACCTATTTTAATATTATTTTATGTTTTTATTTGCAAGGACTTGATGCCTTACTAAAAATCACGGTTGTTGGGGGGATTTGTTTGTGCCGTGGTTGTTGTGACTATGAAAACCATATTGCGTGGTTTATTTTTATCACCTAAAATGGAATTTTCTAACCACTTATATCTGGTTAATGAAATGTTTTCCCTTGTAAATTATGGATTTTTTGATAATTCCCTTGAAATAAAGAAGTGGAGGTGATGAAAATCCCCTTTATAAATTTGGAAAATGATATATGAATGATGTGGAAAGTGTTGTGATGTGTGGTTGTGTTGTGTGGAGGTTAAGTGTGGTTCTAATATGTGGGGAAATTTTAATGGGAAGTGTTTGTGATTTAGAGGTTGTGATGAAAAGTGGCGGTGATGTGAAATAGTGGTAATGTGTGCCTTATTTTCATGAGGATGGTTGGTTGTGATATGACATGTTATGATAGATGCCCAAGTAGTTGTGGAATTAAATTGAAAATAATGAATTGAAATAGCATGGGATGGTTTTTCTAATGGGTTGAAATGATTAATGAACACTTATTTTGAAATGGGAAGTGTGGTTTAAATGGATTATGATGAATATGAAATTAATTGGTTGGAATAATGGTTTGATTGGAAATGGGAAATATATAAAATGGATTAACTTGAAAGGAAAGGGTGGAACATGGATTGTGGCTTATTATTCATTGTTATTAATTTAGTATTGTAAGGGAAAGTGGAAGAGGTTTTGAGACTTGGTGGTGATGTTTTGAGTTGGGATAGTATTCTTATTATGAATTCATAGGTTGGTCTTTTGTGTGCTTGTATATACATATACCTTGTATGTTATTTGTTATTTATATATACATCCCACCTATGTCAATCACCTTGTACTAACAACAAAATGTTTTGGGGGTGTTTTTACGAACATCTTGGTGGTGAGGATGGATGGATGGCTACCTAGTATTCCCCACTCCCTCTTCCAGGTGACGTTAACATGCACTAGTTATAATATCTAGAAGTCAAAAGTACACTGTGGTGATGTTTTATGAGATGTATTATGGTGGGTTCATGCATGGTAGGAAGATGGGAAGAGGTTTATTTACTTTATGTTCATGATACCCTACTATTATAGTTAAGGTTGTTATGTGATGTGATGGACATAGGTTTCTGTGGGCAAGATGTGGTTATGATGTGATGTGATGGACCGAGTGTCTACATGTGAGATGTGATATGATGTACTAGGTGTCTACGAGCATGATGTGATGTGATGGCTCAGAAATCTTCATATAGGTTTCAATAAAAAAGATATTGGAGTGCTAGGATGTATGAAGTTTGGGTGTGAGAGAGGTAAATTAGTGGGAAAGTGGAATGGGGTACCCTTTTATCGATATACTTCTTATTATGTTACTATACTTGGGTATGTTATTTTGTGACCATGTAATGGTGAGGATGAAATTGGTTAGTTGACCTATATAGGTTTTGTTGGTTTTTCTGTTTGATAATTGGTGAATTAGTATTCTCTTTTCACATGTGTATGAGAAACATTGGGTATGATCCTACTGAGTATACATGTATGCTAACCCTACATATATATAAACTATTTTTAGGTTTCTAAGAGGACTATGTGGACCAAGTTTGAAATTACTAGCTCCGACCTTTGGAAAATTTCTCTATCACTGCCTTAGATTTTCTTTTGGGTATATATTTGGATACTTTTGTATTTTTTACTTTATAAATTCATTATAGGGTGGTTTTTTGACTTTTTTATATCATTTCATGGAGTTTATTGATCATGGATATCCTATCTCCCAATCCTATATTGTTATATAGGTTAATGCCTTTCATAGGTGATATTTTTATAGCATCAATGGTAGTTGTCAACCCAAGGCCTACACGAGGTGGGACTTGGGGGTCATTATCCTTCTTCCTTCATTTCTGTCCTAGGAAGGGTACCTTTTGAGAGAGGGTTCATAAAAAAAATCCCATTTTAAAAAATTAAAACGCACATGGGATTGTCCTCCCTCTTTATTATGCTACACAAAAAACTTAACATTGTAACCATAACAAGTTTTCATCATGATATTCCTTAAAAAACTCCTCTTTCCAACCACCTAATACTTAGATCCTCACCCATTAGCCCCCTTTCTTCACCCTCAACCCCTTCAACACCTTTATCCCCCTTCAACCAGCCTCTTTCACCAACTCCATCATATTTCATTTTATTTATCCTCATTTTCTGTGAGTGATAACTTCTTTCCTTTATTTTCATCATTTTTTTTTATTTTGGAGTATAATTTAGTTTATAAATCTTAATAGGATAAAAAAACCTTTTCATTATTTATTGTGAAATCTATTTTTGATATTTTTAAAGTGCAATGCTGAATTTTAGGTATTTAGGGGAAATTTTGTTGAGTATTAAATATATTTGAAGATAAAATTAATAGTTATATTGGTTGAATTTTTAATTTTAATGATTTTATTTAATTCATTATTAAACTAGTTTTATTTATATATTAAATTTATTAAAATATTCATTTTTATATTTTGATTTATGTGTAATGGTTTTGATTTTCAATTAAAATTCTATTATTTCTATATGTGCTTACATGTTTATGTTTTTTATATGTATGATATCATGTTTATTTGTTTTAAATATATATGTTTATATGCATTAAATTTATATGTAAAAATGTTTTACATAATGGAAATTTACATGTTTATACAAGTTTTAAATCCATATGTTTTTATTTAGATTTATATGTATATATATTTATATTTTTTAAATTTATAAGTTTTTAAATTTTAAATTTATATGTTTATATGTTTTTAATTTAAAGGTACATATGTCTATATGTTTTAATTTATTTATCTATATATATATATATATATTTTTTTTTTAAATGTATATGTTTCAAATTTATAATTATATGTTTTTATATTTACATGTTTATATATTTATATTATTTTCATTTATATATTTTCAATTTATATTTTTATATGCTTATATGTTTTTATGCATTTTTTTAATTTTATATGTTTATATGTGTTTTAAATTTATATGTTTTAAATTTATATTTTGAGTTTATATATTTATACCATTTTCATTTATATATGGGCGCATTTGTTTTTTATAGGTATATATGTTTATATATAATTTATATATATATATATATTTATATGTTTGAATATTTTAATGTATTTTTAATTTGAATTATTATTTTAATTAATTAATTGATTATAATTGGATAAATTCATGAAGAATAAGTGATGAATATGAGAAATAGATTGGTAATTTATTGGAATTTTCTAATGGGAATCTTAAAAATAATGTTTTTTTCCATCCACACATGAAGTGTTTGGATATGAGAAAATTAAATTCTAGAGAAATCAAAGACCATTTTTTTCTATAGTTTTAATCATACTTGTATATTTTAGATTCAACATTATGAAAAAAATAAATATCAAACATTGATTAATATTTTTAGTATGAGATAAAGTATCATCTTGATGAGTTAATTCTTGGTGTAAGTGATGAAATATAAAAAAAAACAAAAATTGTTGAATATTTGTATGAAAATGTGGAAAATCTAATGTTCCTAGGTTTTAATAGATTTAAAATGTTATAAAAAATGCTGATATTGGGTCACTTAAAAATGAAAGTGATGGTTAGAGAGATAAAAGTTTCACTGAATTTCTTAAACTTTTAAAAGAGATACTTTCATAACACAATGAGCTTATAATGGCTCAAAATGTAGAGAATGTACGTGTTTGGCCTATGTCTAACCCAATTTTTTTTTTCAGATTCAATGAATCATTTGTAATGTACATGATGTAAATTCCATGACCAATGAAAATTGTTCTAAACAATATTGATAAATAATTTTACCAGAACCAAGAGAGAGGATCTTTTCAGGTTAATTTATAATTAATTTAAAAACATAAGAAGAAATATTAACTCAATATTGAGATCTTTATACATCAATTATGTTGATCTTCTAAACTCAATCAATATTTTGTCATTGTATTGCGAGGACCCAAAGTAGTGCCCCTCTAGAAGTGATCCACACATGCTCCTTTAATCTTCAGACAACACCGATGAACCACTAGGTTCTAAAATGATTGACCATTAATCTTGTGTTATTCACTTTGATAATTTCACATTTCTTTAGGATTGAAGTATTTTCCTCTTGTTTTTCTCAGTCTTTAGATGAAGAGAGGAGAAGGGAGATCTTGAGAGGAAATTATTGTGAACTACAATTAACCTTTCTCTAGTTGACATAATAGTCTATTTATAGAATTAGAGTTAGGGTTTAACATTTAATTTATTTCAAAAAGAACCTTAATAATATATTAAACCCAAAAAAACCCCATGCCATGTAATAAAATAATAATATTGTTTTATTTTATGATGTGTTCTAACCTACGCAATGATAAGTATTTATTTTATAATATGATATATAGATATTCATCATTGAAAAAATATGGGTTGCTTGTCCTCAACATTTATTGAATTCTAAAATAAATATTTAAATAAATACTATTCATTTAATAAAAAACAGTATTCTATTCGCAGTTTGGTGAATAAATATTTATTTAATATTTCCATAACTAAATAAATTATTTATTTAATGAATAAATATTTATTTATTATGATGCAAATAATAAGAGAAAAATAAATATTATATATTCACCTAATTAAATAGTTACCATGAAAATAAATATTTATTTAATATTTTTGATCATTTAATAAATCTTGAATCAATATTACTTCTTGGTCTGAAGAATAATATTTATTTAAATTCTTAAATATAAATAATATTTAACTAAGATTAAAGTATACACTTTGTGTGTGGCCCTTTAGGACTCTTTCTTAGTAGCATTAGACATGATTTCCTAAAGTCCAAGATTACTATCTAGAAATGAGTGAAGATACACACAAATGAAAAAGATATATTATAATGACAAAACAACATACATATACTCACTGTGTAATATAATCCCTTTGTCTTGGTATCTCATCAAATAGGGTGCACACCCATGTCATCAACCAATATTCTTGATATGCCTTTATTTGACTATCTAAAATGAACTCCTCAATACACCATGACCATATAATCTAATAAGAAGTTCCATTTAAATCAAATGGATGAGACATCAACTTCCATAAATATGGAAGGTACAAATCCTTCATCAACTTATTCATTAATAATACACCATTCATGATTCACCCAATATACCCAACTTCACCGCTATCATATGTCATCATGGTTTACGATAATACATCAAAGTGATTGAGTCATGAAATGCATTAATAATAATCTTAAGATCTATGTATCATTTTACATTCTCACTGATAGAAATATATAACAACAAATAAAAACGTGGATTTCCTACTAGTAGGTTTCTTCTCATAATCACCTATCTTGAACATTACAAAGTGTGAAATTCATGATATGAAGTCTCATATTCTTACGAGTACTCTCACTTGATAGTTAACATACTATGTTTCCCATCATATAATGTCATTTAACCATAGAACACGTTTTAAGAATACCATAATAACATTTTAAGGTTTTCATCACAGTAGGGAACTACTATGCCCTTTTCAATGTGATAGATACTCTAGGAAACTATTATATTAAAGTCATATAGAACAATGGACAATGTATAATAAGTTATTTAATTAATATTTACATCTTTGAATATACATGAACTCTAAAGTACAAATAGTTGGTTCTATGACACCAAATCTAATTTAAGCCCACTTAGACTAGAGCCAAATACTAATAACTTTTAGTTCGCTAGATCTCACATGATGATCATTTTTCTATTGAGTTAAGGCTTTAGTAAAAGGTTTTCCTCATTGTCTTCCACAAAATATTTTCTCACTATGATGTCACCTCTCTAAGAAAAATACCTCAAGAGATGATATTTTTGAAGTATATGATTCTTTTTCTAATGTCACCTTGGATCCTTTACATGAGCCACTACTGTAGTATTATCATAATAGAGTGTGATGAGGTATTTACTGTTAGGAATAATTTCTAGCTCTTGGATTAAGTTGTGAATCCAAAATAATTCTTTAGATTCCTTAAAAAATACAATATACTTGGGTATTTCTATAGAATCAACAACCATGGATTGATTTGATCTCTTTCATCTCACAACACCTCCATTGGGAGTGAATATGTATCCTGACTATGATTTTAGGTCACCTTGATCTAGTTGGAAACTAGAATCTATATATCCCCCGATGACTAGTTCCCCATATTCTCTATATACCAATAACATATAATTAGTACACCTCAGATACTTAAAGATAGTCTTGACTACTATCCAATGGTGATCACTTGGGCCATCTTTATATCTTCCTACCACACTTATGGAATAGATGACATCTAGACTTATACATAGCATACCATACATGAGTGATCCAATCGCTAACATGTATGTAATCCTCTCCATCTTTAGTATTTTCTAATATATTTGAGGGAACATTTTCTTGGAAATATTAATTCCATTTGACATTGGAAACAATCCTATCTTGAATTCTTCCATGATAAATCACATCAGTATCTTGTAAATGTATGTACTTTGACTTAGTCCAAGAAATATCTTGGTTCTATCAAAATGGATATTGACCCAAAGAATATAAGCTACTTCTCCCAAGTCCTTCATGGAGAACCATGTTTCTATATAGGCCTTAATGATCTGTAAGATTGGTATTTTATTTCTAATAAATAGCATGACAATGACATAAACTATTAAGAAAATTAATTCACTTCCACTAAAATTCTTATATAAACAAGGACCAAATTCATTATTTATGAAACCAAATTCCATTATGAATTCATCAAACTGAATTTTCTATGACCTGGATGATTTCTTTAATCCATAAATGGACCTATTCAACTTTAATACCTTGTTTTTATCCTTTAATTTTATCATATAAACAAGCAAAAAGGTTTCATCATAGTCTATGACTTGATGTTGTTTGAACCCTTTTTCAACCAATTGTGCCTTATAGGTACCAAATTGTCTATCCATGTTCAGTTTCTTCTTGAATAACCATTTAAAAATAATGAAATTTACATCCATTGTAGGATATAATGAATCCAAGACTTGATTTTAGTACATGGAATCCATTTAAGAATTCATAGATTCTTTCCATATGGAAACTTTTGGTGTCACTTACCACTTCCTTATAGGATATAATATCATTATTATCAACTAATAACAAGTCACCATTCTCAGTGACTATAAAAACATATCATTTTGGTTCTATAACCTCTATCATACACTTACACAGTACTTGTGTCTCTGGAACTTCATTTTCCATGGGTATTTGTGGAATCTATTCATGTATTGACTCTTTGTGTATCTCAAGATTGAACTTTATCAAAGCATATCTCACTCCCACTATCTCCATTATAGATGTGACCCCTTTTAAGAAAGGTGGGATGTATGTTAATTATGACTTTATTATCTAAAGGAATGTATAATTAATATCCTTTAGTTTCCTTAGGACACCCTATAAAGATACACTTAGTGCCCCGTGGTGTAAGTTTATTGCCAGAAATAGCCGCAACAAACACTTTAAAACCCTACACTCATACATGCGACAATGAGTTTTATTTTTATACCAAATATGATATGTAATACCAACTTTTACTTTAGTTGGAACTTAGTTTATTATATATGATACTATCTATAATACATATCACCAAAAGTATAATGGAAGAATCACATGACTCATCATTAATCTTACCGTGTATAACAATGTGCGGTTCCTCCTTTCACTTACACCATTCCATTTTGGTGTGTAAGAAATAGTGAGATGAGATAAAATCCAAAACTATCATAAAAAATAAATGAAGTATTGATTAAGATATTCTCCACCATAGTCCTAGTGGAGTTTCTTAATCCACTTAACAAGCTAGTTATCAACTTCACACTTATATTCCTTACATCTTTCATAAGAATATGACTTGCACCTCATTAATTATAAATACTCATATATACTAAATTCATCATTAAAAAATATTAAGTATGAGTACCCACACCAAGATTCAATTGAAAATGGTCCACAAACATCAGTATGAACCAAATTAATAAGTTTATTATCCCTTTCACTTTTTCCACTAAATGGGGATTTGGTCATTTTTCTTGGAAAACATATGTGACATACACCAAGTAGTTTTACTTCAAATGAATGAAAATGTCCATCTTGGTGTAATCTTGTAAAATTATTTTCATTTACATTAACTAGAGGATGATTCCATAGTTGGGAGTGGTATGAGTCATGTGAACTATCTTTGTTACCAATTTCCATTACTTGGTTCATGTAATCCAACATGTAAATACTGTTATTTAAATATTACTTACTATAACAAATGATTTATTTTTAAAATAATAAACACTTAATTCCAAATTTAAAAATAAATCCATATGTATTATGTTTGGATACATAAATAATGTTTTCGATAACTAATGAAAATAAAAATCTTTCAAAAAAAATATCATTCTAGTTAGAAATGTGTGGTAGTAATCTCTAATAGCCACAGAAACAAGTATGGATATATTGGCTAATAAAAAATTCACCTCACCATGAGAAATATTTTGAAATTTACATAGTTACTATATTTGAATACATATATGACCACCACATGCTATATATAATACCCAATTTATAGAAACAGATAGATTTTATTTGATAAAAAATGCACCTAAAACTTCCTATTGCTTATTTTTATGGGTAAATGTTATCTTCTAGTGTCCCCTCTTTCAACTTAAAAAATAAATAGTGTTTTATCCCCTTTATTTACCTTTTATCTATCTATTCTTGGAATGAAATTGTGAAGAAAATTTTGACTTATAGTTACTCTTAGATATATTCACCCAACTATTAATTTTATTCACCATAAGAACATAATGATTTCCATGCTTTATATCCATATCAAATTGGGGAAGTAGAGTGAGAAGATATATGAGGGACTTCTCTATGTTGTTCATATTTAAATTTATAACAAAACTAGATAATATATAAGGTATTGATGAAAAAATGAGATCGATGCAGAGTTCTTGAAGAATGTTAAACCCTAAAACCTATATATGGTCAATATATCCAAGGATTTTGATTACATGAGGCCCAACTATCACACCTTCTCCAAGATTTTTCTTGAAGAGAACCTTGGATATATCAAACTTCCTATCCTTATCTCTCATGATAAAGATCATGGTTAAATATTGGATTATGTTATAGACATCCATGTTTTCATGTGAATTCATGAGTTTAATAAAAAATAGATGAAATCATCAAACACTAAAAATCTAGGGAATCATTAAAATGATTTTTGTAGGTATAAAAATCCTCATCAGCCACCTCATTATAAAAGAGATCAGGGATTGAGAATTCTAGTATGTAAAACTTTCATTCATAGCGTAACACTACCCATAGGAATATGAACAATTCCTACAAGTTATTGTTGGTTATGAGATGGTATTTATCCATATTTTATCGTATTGATAATGTAACAAGATAAAAATTACTTTATGTTATTAATATAAGTACTTCTTATTTTATAATGACTATTTTATTACGAGAACATAAAATTACTACTACATTTCATAAGAAATTTACTCATAACATGCTGATATTTAATACCAAAACTAAGAATAGGAAAGGGATATACACATATACGAATAGTAAATTCACTAAAAGAAACTCTGTAGTCTTTAATTCCCCATAAATATATCTCCTTCTATAATTATTGTAGAAATAAAGAGAAGAGTTAGGAAAACAATAGACATTTTGAAGGGATATGTAATAACCTTTGTAAGCAGTAAATGATAATGATGGTGTATTTATAGGGAAATATGGCTATTTGGAATTATAAAAATCGGATAATATAACCAATGGATATTGTTACCTTTAATCAATAATATAGTTTTTCTTTATTATTATTGGTTATGAAGTTGCAATAAAGAAACTGTTGGGATTAAAAAGGAATAAAAAAAATTATACTAAACATATTTAAATTAAAAGTTTATTTTAGGATAAATTTATATGTTTTAAATAAATTTTATTTTCATAAAACTATCTTATAGAACTCTTTTAGATGATAATATAAATTAACGACGTCCTAAGTAATTTTTATAACGACCAGAAAGTTCATTATTTCATAAAAATGTTAATTTTCAATAAATAAGGATTTTTATTTAAAAGATAAAATTATCATATTTAAATAATTATTTTGATAAAATAAATATCATTTCTTATATACATCACATCAAAATTATCTTAGGATGAATTTATGGTGATTTTCTAAAAAATTTGTTTTTTGGGGTAAAAAATGAAACTAAACTTTTTACGAAATACCATAACTCCTATGATATAATCACAATAAGACCATGAATTAAAATATCATAATACTTATTTTTTATAAAAATTTATTTAAGTAATAAACATAATCCATAATGTGTTACATTTAAAAACATGTGCTTAACATTTTGAAAACCATAATTTTATCTTAAAAAATTCTTTTTATGAGTTACAATCATATCATATTTGAATTATTTTTTATCAATTTTATAAATTTAATCAAGTAAAATGTATTGAATATTTTTATTTATAATTCAAAAATTAAGTAATAATAGAAATTTTTTTTAGGCACAAAATTTTTATCATGGTAAAAAAAGACTTATCATAGTATAGTTAAAATAATGTAAAAGGTTAAAATTAAAAGGTAAAGTCATAATATAAATAAAAAATACAAATTTAAATTGTTTTTTGAGATATTTTAAATCTTTATTAAAAATTTTCAACATTAATTATCAAAAAAATTCATTTAAATTAGTTCCATCCAAATGTGGTTATCATTTATAACAAAAAAATCATCATTTTATCCCTTAAAGACACCCCTCCTCAAGTATAAATACCCCCAATTCCCTCCTCATTATTTTTAAACAAAATAAATTGATAAATAAACCTCTCCAAATTAACCACTCAATATTATCTCCAAGGTGGTTCTATGGTTTTAAAGATTTTCTCTCTATATTTAAGAATATTCCTCCTATAGTAAGGGTCCTCAATCCTCCTCTTTCTTTTTCAAGGTCATTACATTTGTCAAATTATATTCTTAAATTTATTTATATTATACCACCATACTTTTAGTTCTATGTTATTATCATCCATTTTATATATTTTAAATGATATTTTATTTATTCCCTCTCATTATATCTTTTATTTAAGCCGTTACTATGCCTAAGTAAGGGTCTTTAATCCCCCACTTTCCTCTTTATGTTAATCACCTTTGTTATATTATATTCTTAAATTTATTTTTATTATATTGAAATTATTTTCATTACATGGAATAATATTCCATTTTATATTTTATAAATTATTATTATTTATTACCTCTCATTATATCCTTTTCCTAAGACGTTACTATGTTGAAGTAAGGGTTTTCCCCAATCCACATATTTAAATTTCAATTACAATTCCTTTATTATATTTACTTTTAAGATTAATTATCATATAAAAATGATTTTAATTCCATGTTATTATCATAAATTTGAATTATTTTCAATTATAGGTGACTTAATATCCCCCATTATAGCCCTTTTTAAGTCTTTTCAATGCTTAAACTACCCCGTAATTATAAAACCATCCTAAAATTTAGGTAAAGTAATGTGTGTGTGGTTTTCCAAGAAAAGAAATATTGGTATGGATACTATAGGTGGATGTGGTTTCGTATTAGAAGAAGATAAGGGTTATTACCCCCCAAAATATTTGTTTAAGTATATATAAATCATCATCCTAATTCATGATGAATGGGCCCTTACTTCACACCTAGTTTGAAACTCCCAGGAGATTTTCTTTAAATAATTCACATGAATTTTATGAGCCATAATAAAGGATCAGAATATATGGATTGATATTTAAATTAAATTGATATCCCTATTAAATTAATTTAACCTTCACCAATTCTTATTATCATTAATTCAATTGGGGTCTTACCCTTTTTATTGTGAATATCCTATAGTTTTTAAACCTGATTGTTATATATTAACCAAGATAATTTCATTAATCAATTAGAAGGGTTTCTTTCCCACCCAATTTGTAAATTATGTTCATATTCTATTTAAATATTTATAATTCCCATGAATTTTAACTTTATTCTTTATATAAATGTTCCTATGTACATGTGGTATGGTGGAAATATGATATATATGGAGAATAATCCATCATTACCTTTGTCTTGCCTTATCATCAGCTATGCATAAATTTTCTTCTAATGTATTTCCCATATGGATATATTTTCATGATTCTTATTATTTAAGGGTGTTCACCTAGATATCATCAATTTATTTATTTGTAAAATTAATGATTAAACCATATACTATTTATTCTATATGGTATAAATACCCTATAATTAGTTATCACGATTGAAGGGTATTTACAAAGATACTTACTTTTATTGGATACCCATTTATTTTACATGGGTTCATGATATGATTATTGATGGATTTATGTATGTTTTTATTTTATGGTACACATAATAATTTACATGATATGATGAGTTCACCTAGATAGAATTCCAATGCATTGGGTAATGTTTTTGTCTCATGATATGATATGTATGGGATTAGGGAGTGAACCTAATCCATGATGGGACTTTGTCTACCATGTGTTTTTGTATTGTAAGTTAGCCTTAACTTATGCTTATTTCATGTTATATGTTTTTTCCACATCCCTATGTTTCCATGATTCTATGATTACATTATGCCTCCATATATTTATGCACACGACTTTTCTTTATGATATCATGTTATGCCTCATGTACTTATGACCATGTTATGCCTTATGTACCTAATATCATGTTAAGGTTCCTATTGTTATGATCATTATTTGACTCTCATCATCATATTCATCTTCTTATATCTTGCCTCATGTTTACCCATGATGTTCATTTATGCTCTATTTTCATTTTTTATCCCTTATAGGGATTCATAACTTACCCTTTAATTATGTTTCCCCATTTCCCCGGGAATTACAATGAAATGGATAAGTATATGGGAATTACATGTGTGTAAAATATATATGGAAGAATTGTGTATTGTACCATGTATTTATTTTTAAATTTACCTTGTTCCCAAAGACACTGGACTTTTGATCTTGGGATTTTGTTGTATTTCATGTGATGTATTAAAAAGTGTGTATTTTTAGCACCGGATATGGAAGTGTAGGTCTGGGATGTATAAGTTGGTATCATAGTAGTGTTTGTTTTTTTTGGAATTAGGATTTGTAATATTTGGGTATAAAGTCTTATATAGATACCAATTTTATCCAATGGACTAGGTTAAGTATAACTAGTATGAACTCATAGGATTAATATCTACTAGGTATTCATAATGTTTCCTTTATATATATAGCATTTAAATGAAAATTTGGGTTAGGTAGGTTTCATTAAATGAGTAAAATTTTGAGGATGAAATTTCATTAAGGGGGTAGATTGTAATAACCTGAAAATTCATTTCTATTATTAATATAAGTACTTCTTATTTTATAATGACTGTTTTATTATGAGCACATAGAAAGACTATTACATTTCATAATAACTTTACTCATCATTCATTTACATGGAATACTACAAATAGGATTATTAAAGATATATACACATAGAAGAATAATACACTCACTAAAAGAAACCCCATAGGCTTGAATTACCCCATTAAGATCGCTCCTTTCATAATGACAGTAAAAAGAAATAGAAGTGTTAGGAAAACAATTGAAATTATGAAAGGATGTGTAAGAAACTTTCTAAGAAGTGAATGATAATTATGGTGTATTTATAGGTAAATATTTCCATTCATAATTATAAACATTTTCCAATATGGATGATGGACATTGGTACCTTTAATCAATAAGACAGTTGGTTATTATTATTATTGGTTATGAATTTTCAATAAAGCGATTGTTGGGATTACATAGGAAGAAACCAAAATTGTACTAAACATATTTAAATTAAAATCACATTTTATGATAAATTTATATGTTTTAAATAAATTTTATTTTCATGAAACTATCTTATAAAATATTTTTAGATGATAATACAAATTAATGAAGTCCTGAGTAATTTTTATAACGGTCAGAAAGTTCATTATATCATAAAAACTGTTATTTTCCAATAAATAATGTTTTTTATTTAAAATATAAAACTATAATATTTAGGGTATTATTTTTATAAAAAAATATACATTTTATATTCAAAACATTGAAATTATATTAGGGTGAATTGATGGTAATTTTATGAAAATGTTTATTTTTAGGGTAAAATATGAAAATACCATTTTTATGAAATACCATAACTCATATTATATAATCCCAATATGATAATGAATTAAAATTTCATAATACTTATTTTTTTTTATCAAAATTGATTTAAGTAATAAACATAATACATAATTCATTACATTTAGAAACATGTGTTTAACATTTGGAAAGCCATGATTTTATCTTTTCTAAAAGACCGTTTTTATGAGTTATATGCATATCATATTCGAATTAATTTTTATCACTTTTATAAATTGAATAAAGTAAAATTTATTAAATATTTTTAATTAGAAGGTAGAAATTATTCAATAAAGTCAATTTCATTTTTAGGCACAAAAACGTTACCGTAGTAAAAAAAGATTTACCACAGTATAGGTAAAATAATGTAAAAGGTTAAAATTTAAATTTAAAGACATAAGAAAACTAAAAATGACAAATTTAAATGGGTGTTTGAGATATTATATTTCCTTAAAAAAACTTTTAAACATTAATTATCAACCAAATCCCTTGAAATTAATGTTACCCAAAATTGGTTAGCATTTATAACAAAATAGTCGTTATTTTATCCCTTAAAACCACCTCTCCCCAAGTATAAATACCCCCATTACCTTATCAATATTAAAAAAAAGACATTAATAAAAATTATACTCTAAATTAACCTCTCAAGAGTCTCTCCAAGGAGTTTCTATGGTTCTAATAAGTCTCTCTTTATCTTTAAGATGCTTCCTCTCAAGGGAAGGGTCCTCAATCCTCCTCTTTCCATTTCAAGTTTATTAAATTTGTTATATTTTATTCTTAAATTTATTTTTATTATACTAACAAGATTTTTGTTACATGGTATTTTAACATTTTATATGATGTAATAGTTATTTTATTTATTCTCTCATTATAGTGTTTTCCCAAGCTGTTACTATGTCGAAGTAAGGGTCCTCAATCCTTGTCTTTCATTTTCAAGTTCAATACCTTTATTATATTTTCATATTAAATATATTTTTCTTATAATTCCAGGATTGTTATTCCATGATATTATATTTCATTTTGTATTTTGTAAATGAGAGTTTATTTATTCTCTCTCATTATAGCCTTTTCTTAAGCCATTACTATGCTGAAGTAAGGGTCTTGAATCCTCCTCTTTCCTTTTCAAGTTCATTAATTTAGTTATATTGAATTTTTAAATTCCATTTTAAGACATTTACAACCTTTTTATTACATGGTATTATCTTACATTTTATATTTTTTTAAATTAGAGTTTATTTATTCTCTCTCATTATATCCTTTTTCTAATCCGTTACTAGGTCAAAGTAAGGGTCCTCAATCCTCCCATTTCCTTTTCAAGTTCAATTACTTTGTTAAACTATATTCTTAAATTTCTGTTTTATTATGCTATATTTCTTATTATTACATGGTATTATATTCAATTTCATATGATATAAATGAGAGTTTATTTATTCCCTCTCATTATATCATTTTCTAAATTTGTTACTACACCAAAAGGGTCTTCAATCCTCCTCTTTCCTTTTCAAGTCCATTAATGAAACAAACAAACCCAGGTTGACTTAACCCATCACCCAAGTTGGCCCACCACATAGGCCTAAGCACATTCTCGATCATTGTAGGTCACAAAAAAGAACTATACATAACCAACTAGCACTCAGTAATGGTTTCTCTATTGGTAAACAAGCATGGTCCATCTATAAAACAAGATGGCAACACCGACATCATCAGAATCAATAATAGAGGTTAAAAATGCACCATAAACTAAGATATACATTATAGTAAAAACATTCCATAATAGTAAATATACATGTTATCTGAAAATAAACAACCCAAACTCAAAGGAAAGGGTTACAATTCCATATAAGGCCCAAGTATAACCCAATGAGTGAAAAATACCAAAAATGACTCCACATGGGTCCATCTCTGTGAGATCATGGCTCCTCCAAAAAACACTGGATGATGATAATCAAGAAGATCCACCCTAGAACATGGTTCCCTTTGCATTACTTGTTTCCTATAAGACAAAATCTGAAAATTCCCAAAACTGGACCAAGTAGGGTGTGAGGAACGAAACCTAGTAGGATACCACCATGAAGATATTTAAGGCGTTTACATAGGAAAACAACTAAACTAGTTTAATTTTTTTGAACTAAAATAGTTAAGAACATACAAATTTCAAATATTCCTTTTAAATCTATTTGGTTTTATATCTAAAACAAAACATGGTTTTCCAAAACAATTTCCAAACATGGATCAAATAAATAAACAAGGCCACAAGACACAACATGCTCAATATATTCCAAAGGCACAATAAGGGTGAGAATAGTCATCAATAACATATAACCATATAAATGGGGAAATTAACAATGGGAATAATACATATCATCACATCAAAATAGAAATAATAAAATGCATAGAGAATATAAATCAATAGAACATGAGTAATGTGGACCTAGGGCTCTAACCACCAGTCCTATCATGATTGAGTAAACAAGTATGATAAATATATAAGTAATGTAATATCACACAATATTACTTGAGACCAACTCCAAGATCTCACATAGTCTCTTAGTAACCAACATGGAAGCTCACATGGCATTCCTACCCAAAGACTCACTCATTACCTTGGAAAAAATAGAGGCTCACATGGTCCTCCATCCAAAGGCTCACATGGTCCCTTTAACAAACCCATCACTCACACCCTGATTAACCCATGTGCTAATTTATACCAACACATCACAAGAAATTTCCTATATAAATAAATCCACAACCTAAGAAATTTAATAAAAAAACATTCCCAATTTAACAAAACACCCTTTTCAAGGTAAAATAATTTCTCAAACTACTTTAAAATTCAATTTAAAACTACAAAACCTCTTTGATCCATTTTATCCAACACTTGGGGTGAACACATGCCAAACCCATTTAGAAAACCCTCATTAAATACCCACACTTCTAAAACTATACACAAAACACATCAAACATGGAATATGTACCAAGCATAAATCATTTTAATTTAAATTTTGGTATGCTATGGAAAACACCCTTAAATAGAGACACCTGACTCAAATTTGGTCCAAATTTCATCACCCTTTATAAAGACCACCCAAAAAAGGTATACCTAATACTCACATGCCCAATCCATAAGAAATAAAACCAAAAACCCATTAAAACCCCTAAATTCGGCCAAAACCACCCCTAAGGTTTCAAACTTCTACAAAAATGGAAGAATAAGGATTGAGTAAGGGAAAAGAAGAAAAAATCAATGGGGAAATCAACTTACCACAAGTAAAACAAAAATAAACCAAGGATAAATAAACCAAGGAAACATATAGAGAGATCTATGACCAAATAGGAGGGTATTCATGCATGGGGAAAGAAAAAATAATCCATAAACCTTAAGAAATCATCAGAAAAAAGGGTAAATTCACACTTTTTAATGAGTTGGATAAGGTTGAATGGTTTGATCGCATGACAAGGAAAACCATGCGCTAACCATGAGGGTGCCACTTTTCACCCAAAATAATCCACAAATACTTATTTAGGGTGTTAACAAGTTTGAAAACCATTCTCAAACTATGTAAAACCTCACTGTAAAAAACTATAGCACCCCTTGCATGGTTGCTGCACGGTTTAGACAAACCATGCCTTAACCATTTTCCCTGGTATGTCTCCAAAAAAACTCTCTGTATTGACCCCTAACACTCGAAAACTCTATAAACACACTCAAGGATAAATAAAAATAAAAATTAAATGTACCTGTTACCTAGATGGTGTCACAAAATCCCCACCATTCCAATTTCTAACTTTAGAATGTCATCAGTCTTTGTTAGAAGAAAACTAATGAGGTCACTACTCCCTCACACAACCTTACCACTCCCATGTATCATGTCTATTTACACCACACCACCAAAGCACATAGACCAATAGTATCAAATTCCCATAGAGCACCTTGTTTTGAACATCCATGATATTTACTGGCTATACCACCATAGTGGTATCAGGATCTAACTCCAAATTTTCCCACTCTAGCACATGATATGGGTTTGGATGGTATATTTTCAGCTGGGATAAATGAAAAAATAATTAATTGAGGTCATCCATGGTGTCAGATCCAACTGATAGGCTACCATCCCAAGATTCCATACAAAATGAAACGACCCAACATAACATAGTGCCAACTTCCCTAACTTTCCCAAGTGATGGCATCCCAACTGAACTGATACCCAATGGAACAACTGATCACCAAACTAAAACTCTAATAGATGATGAAGATGGTTGCAATACAAATTCTAACAGCTTTAAACTATGACTAGTCATTTCTGAATCAGCAGAAATGTCTTAGTTGTCTCCTGGATGAGGCTTGGTCCAACCAAAGAATGCTCACCCACCTTGTCCTAGAATAATAGGTATTAGAATGAAATCCCATACAATACCTCAAATGAGTCCATCCCAATTGAGGTATGAAAAATATTTTTATATGAAAACTTGTCCAATGATAGGTGACTTTCCCACAAACTACTGAAACTGATCACACATGCCCACAACATATCCTCGAGAGTCTGTATGGTATGCTCAAACTGACTATCTGTCTGTGGATGATATGAGGTTCTTAACCTAAATTGGGTTCTCAAAGCTTCCTGGAGTACCTTAAAAAATAAATATGTAAAATAGGAATCTCAGTTTGATATTATTTCTAAGGCCACTCCAGGAATATGAACAATCTCTTGAATATATAAGCATATGAGGTCCTCTAACTTCATTAACTCCCTAATGGGTAGAAAATAGGCTAATTTTTTCAGACGATTAAAAATTAACCATATAGAATATCCCCCACTTTAAGTATGAGGTATACCTATCATAAAATACATAGTTATATGACTTCACTTACAAACTGGCATAGAAAGTGGCTACAACAACCTGAATGGTATCTGATGCTTAGCTTTGATCCCATGATAGGTCAAGCACCTAAAAACAAAGTTTTTTATGACATGCATCATCCCGAGACACCAATAATAGCCTCTCAAGACATAAAACATACTATTCACCCTAGGGTGAATGAAATAACTAAAATGATGTGCCTCATGTAACACCTTCCTACCACAGACTCAAAGGAACAACCAGTTACTTCCGAAAAATAAGGGAACCATCAGAAGACTGGGACCAATCACCCAAGGTCTCCCCACCAGTTAAAGCTCTACTAATATGATGGTATTTGGGGTATTATACCTGGTTATTCCTCATACAATAGATGAGAGAGGGTGTAATATGCACACTTTCCAAGAATAAATTCCCTCCATCCGTTTGTATGTCTAATCTCAGATAAAAAAAGACCATCGAACCCACTCATTTGTGGATTCTCGAACAGCATGTACTGGAAGATTCCTACTCAAAGTTTTAGTGGACATATTTCCCTTCCTAGGAATAAACGTAATATTGAAATCAAAATCCTGAAGGTACTCAACCCAACACCTATTCTTGAAGTTCATGACCCTATAAGTGAAAATTTAATTTAGACTCTTATGATTTAGATACACTGTAAAACACTCCCTAAAGAGGTAATGCATCCATATATTCAGTGCATGCATAACAGCTACCAGTTACAGGTCATGGGTGGGATAATTCCTCTCATGTGGTTATAAATTCCATGATCTACAGGCAACCACATGGTCATTATACATCAAAAAACACCCCAAACCCATGCTAAAAGCATAAAAGAACACTATAAATTCTCTCCCAAGCTTAGTAAGAATAAAAAAAGAGTGGATGTCAAATGGTTCTGCAACTTCTCAAATCACTATGTAACTTCTTATCCCACTAAAACTTCAGCCATTTTCTGGTCAAATCCATTAAGGAAGAAGCTATCCTAGAGAAGTCCCGAACAAAACATCAATAATACTTGACCAAACCTAGAAAGTTATAGATCCCAAACACATTCTTGGGATGATATCAAGACATGATTTCTCAAACCTTCTATAGATCCCTTGAAACTTCTTCCTAGAAAATTATGTGACCCAAAAACCTCACTTATTGAATCCAAAACTGGCAGTTGGGAAATTTTCATACAAACAATGCTATCTCAAACCACACAAAACAACCTAAATATGGTCCATATGCTCCTCCTCCATCTTGGAATACACCAAGATTTAATCTACAAACATGATTATGATGGATTATAGAAATAATAAAATATTATTCTTATTATTTCCATGAAAACATCCGGAGCATTTTTAATCCCAAATGGAATAACCAAATACTTAAAATGTAAATACTAACTTCATAAAGCTATCTTTGGAACATCCTCTTCTCAGACCCTTAACTAGTGGTACCCCGATCTCATGTCAATTTTAGAAAACCAAAGGGCCCCTCCGATCTAGTAAAAAAAATAATCAATTTTGAAAAATGTTTATTTATTCTTTAATATCACCTATTTAACATTATGATATCCATTAAAATTTAGAGTTTACCATCCACCTTGTTTGAAAATAGTACTGGAGAGTCCCATATTGACACACTAGGGAGAATAAAAACCTTTCCCTAAAGATCCTACAGATGACCTTTCAACTCCTTCAACTCATTTAGATCCATTTGATAAGATGGAAAAAAATAAGTCTCATCCTAGGAAGCAGATTTATATTAAACTTGACCTCTCTATAGGGAAAAAATACTGATAAGTCCTTTGTAAAAACATCTTGGAACCTATCTATAAACACTAGAATTTCACCTAAATAATTATACTCAACAGCTTTAAGGAACAACATAAACAACTGGAATAAGACTAAACCCAAATATAAAGCAACTAGTCATGCACTCCCCAACCACAGATCCCACTCGCCCTGAAAGAGGTGGGTTCTCCCATCAGGAGTAAGTAACTAGAACCTATGATTACAATAATCGACTAGATACTTAAATATAATCAACAAATCCATGTCGATGATGATTCCAAACATATCTAGGTCAAATATAAGAAAGTCCCAAATGAACTCCATGCTAGCTATCACAACATGGAACTCATGAAAATTGAAACCTTGATCCTTTTCCCTATCCAATAGGGTAAAAAATCCATGAAATAGGGAAGAAACTTAGTACACATACCCAAAGAATAAATTAACTTAAGTGAAATAAAAGAATGGGATTCACCTATATCAAATAAAACTAACTCCATAAAAGAATAAATAAACAACGCACCTAGAATAGTGGTTAGGAAAGAATTTGAGTCCTCTAGAATGACCTCCTCTACATGAAGTCTCCCTATCTTAGACCTGCTATGAGTGTTCTTCCACTATTGAGAATTCCCCTTACCATGAGGATGATATCCTCTACCCTTGGAATCCTCTAACTACACCAGAGTTCCCTTTGAGAACACAAATCCTACACCATCTCCACATAAAGACAACTGAAAAAATCACCGGATATTCCCTGACTTCCCACACTATTGTAACATCCTTAAAGTCTTTAGGAAATTTTTCCTGGTGTATCCTACCTTCCCATACTAATAAAAAACAGCTGGTATATTCCCTATAGGATCCACAGAAGCTGATCTCGATGATTACTGGACACTTTTTTCACTACCCCTCTAAGACTCATCTTGCATATACTTCAGTCCTGAAGAAATCTAGCTACCTCCCATTGAAGAAACACCACTAAGAACTATCTTTCCAGTCAAATATTTCTCTACTATCAATGCATTGTCAACCACCTCTTAATAGGCTGGTATACACAAAATAATGAGTAGAGATCTAATCTCTACCCTCAAGCACGTCTCAAAATGCTGAGCCTTGAGATAATCATTCATGATAAGATCTAGAGATACATGGACCAAATCAGTGAATCTAGTGTAATAATACATCACTAAATGATCACCCTGCTCCAACTTCATAATCTTGTGTGTATTCATCACTCTCAAGGTCTTCGAGTAGAACTGCTAATTAAATGCCACTTTGAAGGTGGTCTATAGGAGATCCTCATGCTTACCCAAAATCACCACTGTTTCCCACTACTTTCCACCCAGTACTACTATCACGTATGCAACAAATACCACTTTATAGGTCTTAGTGATATTTAAAAACTTGAATATCTACTCAATACAATCTAACCACTCATCTAGATCATTGGGTACCGTTTCACCATAGAACGCTGGTGTATTCTGCCTAAAAAAATCTTGATCATGGTCCATGGTGCATGTCTAATATTGACCACCCACTTGAACTAATGTTTAGATCATATGAATCACTAACTCTTCTAAAGAAAGATCAATGGGAGGGTTCACCCCTGGGGTACTCTCTGTGGAACCCTCTCTACACCTGGATGAGGTCCTTCTGGGAGGCATTTTCTATAAGACACAAATCACAAGCTTTATTAAGATAAATCCAACATCAAATCACAAAAAGAGTACTAAAAGAAAACCCCAAACATGGGAATCACTAGAAAATTCAACAAGAAAGAAACAAATCATAAAATCAACCCATACCTGGTTCAAAATACCACCACAATCCTAAACCACCCATGAAAAATTGAGGTTCAACATGAAGAAGAGTTGTTCAGACACTCCCCTATTCCCACCTCTTGAGTCCCAATGGTCCTAGCTCTAATATAACACCAACTCCAAAATAACAACCTCTTCTGATACCATTTTTCAATGAAACAAACCGGGTTGAATTAACATATCACTCGAGTTGGCCCACCATATTGCCCAAAGCATATTTCCAATTACCATGGACAGGAAACAAGCGCTGGACATAAACAACTAGAACTTAGGAATGGTTTCACTACAATTAAACAATTATTAACCATCCATAAAACAATATGGACACACCAATATCATCAGAGTCAACAATAGAGGATAAACATGTACTATAAAACAAGATATACATCAACCATAAAAATATTCCATAATAGTAAATACACATGTTATCTCAAAATAAATAACCCAAACTTAAAGGAAATGGGTACAATTCCAAACAAGGACCAAGTACAATCCAACAAGTATAAAATACCAAAAATTATTCCACATGGGTCTATCCATATGAGACCACATCTCCTCCACAAAACACCAAATGATGGTAATCAAGAATATCCACCCTAGAACATGGCGTCCTTTCCTTTACCTATTTTTTATAAGACAAAATCATAAAATGTCCAAAAAATGGCCTAAGAATTGTGTGAGGTATGAATCCCAGTAGGATACCACCATGAATATATTTAATAATTTTACCAAGGAAAACCAATAAAATATTTTAATTTTTTTTAAAACAAAACCACTTTAAAACATACCATTTCAAATATTCCTTTGAAATCCCTTTGGTTTTACATATCAAATGAAATATGGTTTTCCAAAACAATTTCCAAACATGGATCAAATAAATAAATAAGGCCACAAGGAACAACATGCTCAATATATACAAAAGGCACAATAAGGGAGAGAATAATCATCAACATCATATAACCATATAAATGGGAAAAGTAACAATGGGAATAATACATCTCATCACATCAAAATGGAACTAATAAAATTTATAGAGCATATAAACCAATCTTTCATGACTAATGTGCACATAGGGATCTAACCATTAAGCCTACCGTGAGTGAGTAAACAAGTATGATAGATAGATAAGCAATTGAATGTCACACAGTCTTCCATGGGCCCAAATCTAATAGATCACATGGTCTATCAGTAACCAACATGGAATCTCAAAGATCTTCTTACCCAAAGGCTCACTCCATCTCTTGGAAAAAATGGAGGCTCGCACAGTCCACCCTACAAAGGCTCACATGGTCCCTTGAACAAACCTCTCTATCACACCCTGGTTAACCCATGTTCTACTATATTCCAATACATAATAATAAATTTCCCATAACAATGAAACCATAACAAAATTTATTTAATAAAAAAACATCCATAATTTAATAAAATACTCTTTACAAGGTAAAATCATTTCTCAAAATACTTTATAAATCCATTTTAAACCACAAAACCTCTTTGATCTAATTTATCAAACACTTGGGATGCACACATGCCACCCCCATTTGGAAAACCCTCCTTAAATAACCAAATTTCCAAAAACAATCCATGAAACACATCAAAAATGTAATACACACCAAATATAAATCATTTTAACAACAATTTAATCAATACAAAACAAAGGTAATTATAAATTTAAAGGTAGGCCATAAAAAACTCCCTTAAATAGAGACACCTACCTCAAATTTTGTCAAAATACTATCTCCCTTGATGAATAACACCAAGAATAGGTACAACCAAGCCTCAAACAACTAATCCATAAGAAATCAAACCAAAAACCCAATTAAAAACCCTAAATTCTTCCAATAATATCCCTAGAGTTTTATAATTCCAAAAAAATGGAAGAATAAGGCTTAAGGAAGAAAGAATAAAAATAAATAAAGGGGGAAATTGAATTACCACAAGAAAAAACCCAATAAACAAGTATACATACACCAAATAAAGTGTGGGATATATCCATGGATAAGAAGTAAGGCTTGCACGTGTGGGGGAAGAAAAAATAACCCCCAAACCTTAAGAAATCTACATAGAAAAAAGTGAAAATTCACATTTTTTAATGAGGTGGAAAGAGTCGCATGGTTCTTATACACAGTTAGGAAAATGTGCACCAACCATGCAGGTCCCACTATCCACCCAAAATAATCCATATGGTTTTCTATGGGGTGTAACATGGTTTGAAAAGTCATGATCAAACCATGTGAAACTGCATTATCAAAAACTACAACACCCCTTGCATGGTTTCTGCACAATTTTGAAAAACCATGTGCTAACCATGTGACTTGTTCTGTCTACCCAAAAAACCTATTTTCAACCCTTGACACTCGAGAACTCCATGAATTCACTCAAGGATAATGAAAACTCAAAATTAGATGTACCAGTGACTCGACGGGTATCACAATTACCTTTGTTATATGGTCTTCTTAAATTTATTTTTTTATAATACCATGTTTTTTATTCCAAGGTATTATATTAAATTTTATATTTCATAAATAATAATTTATTTATTCCCTCTTATTATAGGTTTTCCTAATCTATTACTATTTTTAAGTAAGGGTTTTCCCCAATCCTCATCTTTAAATTTCAATTGGAATACCTTTGTTATATTGAATTTTAGGAATCCTTTTCATATAAAAAAATTATTTTAATTCCATGTTATTATCATCCATTTAAAGTATTTCTAATGATATATTACTTAATACATATCATTACAACCTTTGTCTAAGATGTTATAATGTTTTAACTATACCATAACTATAAAAGTATCCTAAGATTTTAGTGAAGTAATATGTGTGTGGTTTTCTATGAAAAGAAATATCTGTATGGATACTACAAGTGAATATGGTTTTGGATTAGATGAATATAGGGTTTATAATCTTGAAAATATTTGGTCAAGTATATCCAAGTCATCATCCTAGTGCATGATGAATGTGACCTTATTGCGAACCTGGTTTGACACTCCTGAGGGATTTTCATTGGATAATTCACATGCATGTTATTATCCATAATAAAGGATAAAAATATATGTTTTGAGATTTACATTCAATAAATATCCCTATTTCATTAATGTATTATTCACCAATTCTTATTATCATTACTTTTAATTAGGGTATTAACCTTTTCATTGTGAACATCCTATTGTTTCTAAATCTAATTGTTGGATATTCACTATGATAGCCACATTAATCCATTGAAAGGGTTTCTTTTCTACCTAATTTGTAAAAAATGTTCATGTTCTATTTCACTCTCCATCATTACCATGGATTTTACCTTTATTCTCTATTTTTATGATCCTATGTACACATGTTATGGTGAAAATATGATCTCCATAGAGAATGATTCATCACTGCCTTTTTCTTACCTTATCATTAGCTAATAATAGAATTTATTTCAATGCCTCCCCCTTGGGGACACTATTATATGCTTCTTCTGATTTAAGGGTATTCACCTATATACTCATCCATCAATTTACTAGGAAAATTATCAATTAAACTATATACCTTTTTTTATATGGTGTAACTATCCTATAATTCATTATCTTGATCAAAGGGTATTTATAGAGATACTTACTTTAATTGGAAACCCATTTATTTTCCATGGGTTCATGATATGATTATTGAAATATTTAGCTATGTTTTATTTTTTTGGAATACATAATCATGTACATGTTATGATGGGTGTTCCCAGATAGCGCTCCAATTCATTGGGTAACATTTTTGTCTCATAAGATGATATGTGCGAGATTAGGGAGTGAACCTAATCAATGATGGGACTCTTTCCACCATTTGATGTTGTCTTGGTAGTTGGTCTTGACTTATTCTTATTTCATGTTATATGTCACTACCACATCCCTACGTTTCCATGATCTTATGATTCCATGATTATGTTATGCCTCCATATGTTTATCCATGAGCCTTATCTTTATGATATCATGTTATGGCTCATGTACTTATGATCATGTTATACCTTTTGTACCTAAGATAATTTTATGGATCATGTTCTTATTATCATGCTATGAATATTTTCCTCAGATTAATCTTTTAATATCTTGCCTCTCATTTTACCCACGATGTTCATTTATGCCCTATTTTAATTATTTATCACTTATTGGTATTTATAGCTCACCCTTTTCTTATGATTCCCCATTTCCATAGGAATTGAAATGAAAGGGATAGATATAAGGGAATTAAATGTGTGTAGAATATTTTTGGAATAAGTTTTTATTGTACCATGTATTTAGTTGTAAATATACCTAGTTCCTAAAGAAACCAATTTTTTTACCTTATTAGTTTGTTGTAATTAATGTGATATATTAAAAAGTATGTATGTTTTACAAGAAATACAGAAGTGTGGGTCTGGTTTATCTCAGATAATGTGGTTGAAGAACATGTTATTATTTTATAATTATAAGAGATAATATTATTATTACTTTACTTGATTACAAATTATGTGATACATAATAATTTTATTTTTATTAAGTATCCCAATATTTTATCAAATGGAACTCACCATTTAAATTAGAATGTTCCATCACTTTATACATTCTAGTAGAAAAAAATCCATTTTTACCTCATAATCCATACTATGTCTATGAAAACCATAAAAAGGTATTTAGGTAGGTGGTCATGAAAAATTTAGGCATGTAGTTCCTTATTCTATTGAGTGGACTCCCCAATCCTAAAATAATAACTCAGATGTCATCAACACTTGCCTAAAAATTTGTATTGAATAGATTATGGCCATTAAATTAAATACAAGATTCATTAATTTGACCAATAATCTTAGTTAAGACTCTCTGATAATTAAAAGTTCCTTTGAATATGGGATGAACCAACACTTTATCTATGGTTTTTCTTAATTCTGATAATGGAAGGAAAAATGAATTAATATTAACTTGAGGGGTTTTGTTTATTATGTGTAAATTTTCTTATTTTATCTTTTACATGTCATATTAATATTGAGTGATTTTACTTTAGTGACTAACCATGTCCTGATAAAACATTTATATGTAATTATTTTATTTTAATTCTACCTTTTCATATTAATCTATTTATTTATGCGATCATGGTATTGAATCCATAAAATTAATAATAAAATAGAAAGAAATAAAATAAATAAAACGTGGCATGATCATGAGATTTTACTAGTTATTTGTTTATTGAGAATACAATAAACAAATCATAGAACCAAGTGGAAAAAACTCTTTGAGATGGTATGGGATTGAGTTTGAAACAGTATTGTTTTTTCCCATGCATCTCCTTGGAATTTTTTTCTCCATGGATCCATCTTGAACAACTTCATGCACATGGGCGGTCTATAATTTCAATACCTTTACTTAACTCACAGGTGAAGGGAATAAAAAAGGGGTTTACATAAAAGAAACCATGGACACACAAACCCATAAAAAATAAGAAGAGAGGTACAACAAACAAATCATCAATTTAATTTAATAAAATAATTGTAAAAACTAATGCAATAATTAAATTAAAAGAAACCATACACATACACAAGTAGGTCTAATATCATGATTATCCCCTAGTGTAATGGATATTCATTAAAATAACTTTATATAATTTATTTAAATTTATTTTTTATTAAGATAAATGTGCACATATTAATTACCTGATTAATAAATTAATTTAATTTATCTTAATTTCCATCCCATTTTTTCAGGTGATGTCCATCTGCTATGATTTTAAATAAATTAAATCAATTAATTTTATTTAAAATATAATAAAATAAGAACACAACTTGTACTTGGAAGCATCTCTACAAGTACATGTCTGAACTACTCAGTATGTATTGAGATTGTATACAGTATACTCATGTGACATACAACATAAACATTTTGTTATGTAATTATATGGAATGTATGATTCAATAAATGACATACACAAAACATGTTAATTTATGTAACATATAAATATTTTAATGCACATGAAGTAGTCTACGTATTTTGACTATACATGGTGTATAGTTCAAAATTTTATACAAAAATTAATTAATAATTTAATATATATATATATATATATAACCTCTCACATAACGTGTAGGAATTAATAAATGACACACAAAGCACATGTTTTTGAGATTTAAATTAGTAATAAATTAAATTTTAATTATCTACATAGATAGATTGGGTACACAGTGTATACATCCAGCTACACGTCATGTATCTTTCTCTCTCTATAAATCTATAATGCAGACTTAGGTATTCGACATGTACTATTTTATAGAGATGTTTGGGGTAAATGATGTGTAAAGCTGGTACACACCGTGTAACCTCATTTTTACATGAATTTCAGTCCCTATGTTTTGTGTAATTATTACTTGATTTGTTTTTGACTACATGTTTTATGCTATGAAAACCCATGGACTAAAAAACATGTAACTTAGTTACATAGAATATAGTCTCATATTTTGTGTGCCATCCTAGCTTGGTTAATACACAAAGCATTTAATTCACCGCATTTTATTCATTTCATGACATGTAGAATTAATTCGCACAATATCTTGGTCCAATGAACTAGGATACATGATGTGTACACTGACCATATGCTATGTAATACCATGTTGTTTGATCAGAATTATCAATACCCCTAGATGGATTATTTGGATGTTTTTCATTAAAATTTAATTAGATATAGATTTATTGAGTGATAAATGAAGGGAGGAATAAGATATCTTTATGATATGATCAAATAAAAAATTGAATGAAATGAAAACTAAATTAAAATGAATATAACGATCAACAATATCTAAATAATTATAAATTCAACATGCCCCATTTAATACCAATTGATAGTTCCAGTTGCAATGGAAGTGTATGTTGGGTCTATATTAAAATTATGTTTTTTTTCAAATTAAATGGATCATTCACAATATTCATGACGTGAATGGCTTGACGAATGAAAATTTTTCTGAAGAATATTGAATTTTATTTTTCTAGAACCAATAGGGAGGTTCTTTGTACATTAATTTATAATTAATTTAAAAACATGAGAATTAATATTACCTCAGTCTTGAGACATTTATTTGTTCATGGTGTTGATCTTACAAACCCAATAAATGTTTTTTCATTACATGGAAAAGACCTAAAGTAGATCATCTCTAGTGGCGATCCACATGTGCTCCTTTGATATCTGAAAAATATCGATGAACCGGTGGGTGATGATGCGAAAAATTGATTATCCTGTGTTTTTAGATTTATTCATATTCCTTTGGGTTTGGAGAAATTTTCTCTTATTCTCATCATTCTTTAGAGGAATAGAGGAGGGAGACCATGATATTAAATTATTGTTCACAATGACTAACCTTTCTCTAATTAATGTAGCAGTCTATTTATAGACTTAGGGTTAGGGTTTAAAATTTAATTAATTACATAAATTATACTAATAATATATCAAACTCAAAAGGAACTTCATGAAATGTAATAAAATAATAATAATATTTTATTTTATGGAGTGTGCTAACCTGCAAAATGATGAGTATTTATTTTGTAATACGGTAAATAAATATTCATCACCGTAAAAAATCTGTTCCTCTCATCCTCTTATTTTTTTGAATTATAAGATAAATATTTAAATAAATATTATTCATTAAATAAATAAATAAATTTTACATTCAAAATTTTGGGAATAAATATTTATTTAATATTCATGTAACTAAATAAATAATTATTTATTACAATGTGAATAACAAGAGATAAATTAATACTATCTATTCATGTAATTAAACAATTACCTTGTAAATAAATATTTATTTAATATTTGGAATCATTTAGTAAATATTGAATAAATATCACTTATAAGTCTAAAGAGTAATATTTATTCCAATTATTAAATATAAATAATATTTATCTAAGATCAAATGAAACACTTTGTGTGTGACTCTCTAGGTCTCTTCCCTAGTGTCATTAGGTGGGATTTCCTAAAGTCAAAGATTATTATCTTTAAATAGGCCAATTATCACATAGAGGAAGGGGATATGTTGTAACATCAAAACCATATACTAATTATGGTGACCCTACTTTTCTTACATGACTATTACATCAATTTAAAGATAAATAATATAAAATCATTACAAAACCTTGATCCAAAAGTTTAGTGTTTTGGGAAAATTAGTACCATACATAACATTTACATAATAAAAAATAAACATGATTTAATTCCTTCTTCTTTATCTACTTAGTGGTCCTAATTTAATCCTTAGTATAAGTAGTCACATGAGGATATACATTAAAAAAAGGGGTGAGCTAAAAGCTCAGTAAGATGATAGATAAGAATATGAATCAATATAACATGGGAGAGAATAATAATAATCATCATCATAACATAAGTATGTATCATCATAATAATCATGATAAGAATCATTAGATAATGTCATAGAATGTGTAAATGCATAAAAATGAAATAGCGTGTCTTAGTGGTCAACAACCACACATAGTTGTGAACAAAGCTAGCACTATGTTCATGCATAACATATGTGCATACTCATAACATAATCATCATTTTTAAAATATATAAAATCATTTTCATGCCTATTGCACATTATCTCATGAGATACATCACATTAACCAATGAATTAGATAGATATATAATTCTGAGTGCACTCATCACATCATAACATTTACATAATCATGCATGCCACTTAGAACATTAATGAATCTTGGTTATAAAATAACCCATGAGAAGGAATGGGTTTCATGAGAATAAATTCATGAATAAACTTTGGGGTTACCAAATAAAAGGTAAATAACATACTTGGTATAAGAATCATTAATATTGAGTGAAAAAGAAACAATCTCAAGAGAAGTAAAAGACGTATTTTTAGAAAGAAGAGTTCTTTTGAAAAATTATTTACATTTATCATAAAATCAATTTGGAATCATGTATATCCTAGAATATAAAGGGTAAGGAAAAATAAATTATATTTGAGGAATATTAAAATAAAATACAAACTAAAATTTTGGATGAAAGAAGAAAAACCCAAAGAAAAGGAGTTGGGTTTGAGAATCCCCTTAACTTATGTCTGAATTCTATCTTCAATTTAATATCTTGTATAATCAAATTATATTCCTTAATTAATAAATAAAAAACCTATTATAAATTTATTTTATTAATTATAATTTTATTAAGTTTTTTATGGAAATTTTTATGAGTTATAGAGTTCAATTCCATCATTTTAAGAGTGTTTATTTCTTGGTTTTCATGATCAGTTGCTTGTATATAAGTATATAAATTCATGTAAGATGAGAATAATTCTCCAGAATTAATTTTTTTTATTAGTAAACTTAAATAATTTTAAATGTTCTTATATATTTTTTCTTCTAGATATGAGGATGATTCATTAGATAAATTTTTAATGATAATCGTTTCGGTTAATTTTGGCGGTTTTCGATCACAATGAAATAATTTGTTTTATCATTTAGTATTATGTATATATGTTATTTCCAGAACATAAAAAAGGGTCATAAAATAAATTTTAAAATATTTTTCAACCATTATAATGGTTTTATGACCATCATTGAAGGCGGTAAATGAAAATGAAAACTTGTCGTCCTCAAAGTTGATAAATTAATACCTCATAGTCGATGTTTTCATTTTACAGTAAATGGGAGAGGAGAAGAGTTTTAGTGATATATTATTCCATTAATATAATAAAATTATAGTATATGTAAGATAATGGAGTTAACATGACACTTGGATAATGGGATGTTAGGAGAGAATAATAAAATAAAATAAATTGAAAAGAAATTAAAAGAAAAAGAAAGAGAATTTTACCTCTTGAATTCTTCTCATTGAGAACCTCCTTAGGGAAATTGGATTTGGTCTTCTTTTGAGACCAAAGGTTTATATATGTGGGGTAAATTATTGGGAATATTATGGGTTAGAATTTGGATAAGTTTCAAGGATTTGGTGGTGTGGGTAGAAGAGGTGATGAGGGGTGGTATTTATAGGGGAGGAGAGGGGTGTTTTTTGATAATTTTATCCATTTTATTATTATTTTTGGCCCAGACTATGAATAGTTTTAACCCTATAAGTAAATATATTAAATAAATAAGGATTATTCTAGATTATGTTTCTAATATCATCCATGACTCAATAAATAGTGAATTTAACCTATACTGTTATATATTGTAAATTATCATTTTTCACTATTCACCAAAAATTCAACTATTTTAGAAAAATTTAAAAAATTAACCCTAACCATTTTTTAAAATGTATAATTAAAAAATAACTCCATTTTATGAAAATAATTTTCTAAATAGGTGAGATTTATTTTTTAATTAAAATCATTATTTACTTGGAAAATATCAATTTTAAAACTATAACTGATTTTATAACACTTTGAAAAATTAATTAAGGTCTCATAAAATTATATTATAATAATAAGAAAACAAAATATTAATTTATGAATCTATTTTATGAAAATAAATTTTCTTTTAAATCATTATATTAATTATAAAATTGTAAATAAACATTTATGTTTTATAAAAATACCATCACTTAATTAATAATTTTTAAAGAATTTATTTACTTATACTATGATATAATTATACCATATTATCATTTATAAGATGCCTAAATTTATTTTTATACTTTCATAGATGAGGTTACTATTCTATTGGCTAGATTACTATTCTTTATGGTCAAGTTACTATTCCAAGGGTCAAGTTACTATTCCATTGGTAAAAGTTCCTTAATTTATTTTATTTCATTCATTCTTCATTTATAAAGTTTGTATTGTGTTTTTAATGTAATTTATGTGATTTATACTATATTACATAATTATGAGAATGAAATTTCCATTGATAGAATTCTAGGTTGTTACATTTTCCCCCTTAGGAAATTTTACCCTTGAAATATCATTTTACAAACTATGATGAAAACAAGTGAGGGTACTTATCCTTAATTTATTCCTATGGTTCCCATGTTTCCTCTTCTTACTTATGGTTTTTCTATATTACTTTGACTATGTGTGCAGTCTTGTTGCGTAGAACTTTATCTCTATGATCCAAGATCTTCACTGGATGCTCCTTGTAAGAGAGATCATTTTCCAACTGTACCACCTCTAAATTCAGTACTTGTACAGAATGTGGTATGTATTTCCTCAAGATGGATACATAGAATATATCGTGTACTTGAGACATGTTTGGTGGAAGTGAAAGTATATAGGCCACAACTCCAACATGATCAAAAATCTTGAAGGGGACAATGTACCTGGGACTTAGCTTTCCCTTCTTCCCAGATCTCATGATCCTCTCCCATTTAGATATGTATAGGAATACCATATCTCTATCATTAAACTCCAAGTCTCTTTGATGACTATATTCATAGACATTCTATTAACTTTGGGCTTCCTTGATATGTTTCTGAATGGTTTTCACCTTTTACACCATTTCTTTGACCATTTCAGGTCCTAGAAACTTACGTTCATTAACTTTATCCTAGTATGTCAATGTTCTACATATTTTCTCATAAAGGGATTTATATGGAGACATATGGATGCTCGAGTGGAAACTATTATTGTAGTATAACTCAACCATAGGTAGATGTTGGTCCCATCATCCTTTTAAGTCCATATAACATGCTATCAACATGTCTTCTAGTGTCTGAATAGTCTATTCAGATTGGAGATCAGTTTGAGGATGATAAGACATAATGAAGTTCAGCTCAATGTTTAGAGCATATTGGATACTTTTCCAAAACCTGGAGGTGAATCTCAGATCTCGATCATATACAATTGATAGTGTTACTACATGAAGCCTTAACACTTATCTCTATGCAATTTGATCCAATGAGAAGTCCTATAGAATTGGGATAAAGTGAGTTATCTTTGTAAGATGATCTAAAATAACCCATATAGCATTGTTTCTTTTGGATGTCTTCGGAAGTCTAGTGATAAATACCATAATGATGTTTTCCCATTTCCATGTTGGTATGGGTAATGATTGCATCACCCCCTTAGAATTTTTTCTTTCAACCTTCACTTTCTGACATTCCAGGCACTTTGATGTATATTCAGTGATCTCCTTCTTCATATTTTCCCACCAATAGTGCTCTCAGAGATCTTGATACATATTTGTGCTCCTTGGGTGAATATAGAAGTTTAAGTGATGTGCATCATTTAGAATCTCTTTCTTTATCTCTCAATTGAATGGTACGCATATACATAACCCAAATCTTATAAATTCTTCCTCATCAATTTTGAACTCTAAGGATTTTTCTTTTCTGAGAGATTCCACCTTCTTTTGAATTTCCACATCATTTCTTTGATCATCCTTAATTTTCTCCATGATGGATGGTTAAGAAATCATTTGAGAAAAGATTGATGATGTTCCTTCCTTAATGATTCCCATGTCTATCCTTTTCAAATCTAATAAGATTGGATCTTTCTCAATTCTCATTATTGATAATGTTGCATGATCCTTTCTACTAAGAGTATCTACCACTTTATTTGACTTACCAGGATGGTATTGGATTTATCAGTCATAATCCTTGATGATCTATAGCTATATTCACTGGCTCATACTAAGATCCTTCTATGTGAATATATATTTTAGTCTCTTATGATCAATATACATTTCACACTTCTTCCCATATAGATAATGACACCAAATTTTCACCGTGAAGATCACAACTGCCAACTCCAAATCATGTGTGAGATAGTTTTTCTCATGAATTTTCAAATTCCTTGAGGTATAGGCGATCAATTTATCATTTTTCATCATCACATAGCATCAAAACTATCATCATTTTATACCACAAAGAGTTCCCCACTTGTCAGTAGTGTGAGTACTAGTGTAGTGATAAGCCTCTTTTTCAACTCTTTGAAGCAATATTCACATTCACTGGTCTAGAAAATTTTCTCTCTCTTCCAATTCATCTTGATTAGTGGGTTTTAAAATCGTGATAAGTTCTTCACAAATTGATGGTAATACCCATATCAACCATGGAAACTATGGATATCCATTATATATGTTGTTTTATGCCACTCTTTGATTGAATTATTCTTGGAAGGGTCCAAGAATATTCTTTTTCAAGTGATAACATGCCCCAATAATGATACTTCCTCCATCTATAACTCACAATTACTGTATTTGAAATATAGATTCTCTCTTTTCAAGGTCTTTAGCACAATATTCAAATTCTCCTCATGTTCCTCGTTTCTCTTGGAGTATAAAATAATATCATCAATAAATACTACCAAAAATTTTCAAGTTAATCTCTAAAGACTCTATTAATTAAGTCCATGAATATTACTGGAGCATTAGTGAGTCTGAAAGACATTAATATGAACTCATAGCATCTGTAACTCATTTGAAAGGAATTTTTAGGAATATCTTCCTTCCTCACCTTTAATTGGTGATATCCCGAACAAAGGTCCACCGTGGAGAAATACTTGGACCCACTTAGTTTATCGAACAAGTAGTCTATCTATAGAAGGGGATACTTATTATTTATCATGATTTTTTTGAGATCATGATAATTAATGTAGATGCACATCAATCCATCCTTCTTGTTGATGAAGAGGATAGGCGCACCCTATGGTGAAGCACTCGAGCATATAAAACAATTATTCAGAGTCTATCATAACTGCTTCTTTAGTTCCTGTAACTCAATAGAGGTCATTATATAAGGCATCTTTGATATAGGCAGAGATCCAAGAATAAGTTCAATTGAGAACTCAACCTATCAATTAGGATAAAGACCAGACAATTCATTGGGGAACACATTATTGTAGTTCCTTATAATAGGCATGTACTCAAGCGTGATTCTCTTCTTTGTATAAATCATTTGAGTTATATATGCTTGCTCATATGGAAATAATATCCACACATTAGATGATGATTCTAAAGAATATTCATCTTCTTCCTTACACTTGTACAAAATTGGAGGATTCCTTAGGATGTTAAGATTGATCTCCCTTTCCTAATAGTTGATTTTGGATTTGTACAAAGATATCCAATCCACGCCCAAAATATCATCAAAATACACCAAAGGAAGTAAGAAAAGATTTTATTAGAGGTTTAGTCCAAAAACATTAACTAGGGATGGGTTATATACTTTGAATGAAATAATTTTCCCATTTTCTATTCTCAAAGATAACAGAACTACATATTTTGAGATGGATTTTGAATAGTTCTACTAAACTTTCAAGATATGAAAGAATGCGTAGAACCAGAATCAAATAGTATATTTTCTATTCTTGAATGAATAAACAGTGTACCTTTCACCACATCATTTTCGACCTCCACCTCAGTAGTAGTGATGAAATAGTCTTTACCTTTATCCATTGGATTTTGAGGTTACTGACACTGATTAACCTTGAAGACTTGGGGTTTAATGAACTAGCTTGTATAGTGCCCTTGCACCCTACAGTTGAGGTATTGAACCATGGGTGGTGCTCTCATTTCCTCCACTACATTTTCATTATTCCTCAAATCTCTTCGACATTCATGAACTTAGTATCCTTCTCTCCCAATTTTGAACCATTTCCCCATCCCTTTGAGGAAATTCCCATGATGTTTCTTCAAATATTTTTGATGCGTGAGTGGTTGAGTTTTATTTCCACCCTTTTTATTAGATTCTTCATCTTGAAAATCCATCTTTCAATTATTATCTCCATTTCCATGGGACCATTTTACAAAATCAATCTCCACTTTGATATCACATCTAACAACTTCTTCATAACTCCTAAGTCTTAAATTACTAGATCTTTTTGAAGGAGGCATTTTAAACCACTAAAGAATCTATCTATTTTTCTGTCATTGTTGATAAAAAAACCCTGAGGCATACACTAAAAGCCTTGTGAAATTTTCTTTATAAGACATGATAGATTCACCTTCCTTTTTCTTTAACTCTATGAATTATCTCTCCATATTTATCTGAAGAGTTTAAGGTAAATACTTATTAATAAATATTTTATTAAATTATTCCCACTCTATCTCTTTAATTTCATCATTCAGCTTGGTGTTCTTAATCAAAACCCACCATTGGATGGACTCTCCATCTAAATGAAAAATATTCAGATTCACCTTCTCCATATTAGAAAAAAAATAATAGAAAATATATTCTCTATTGAGTTGACCCACTGTCCCACAACTAGTGGTTCAGAATATCCACTAAACATTAGTGTTCATTTCCATATAAAATACAAAATAGCCAGTTTCTCCCTATTAGGGGAAGGTGGACATTCAAAATTAGTCAGGTTATTTTTCATATCATGAGATAGTTGAGTAAGCATTTCCATGAAATTTTAAACTCCACATCCCAAGGAATTGGGTATGTTGTTTGTGAAATCACTATACTATCCCTCACATGAGTTCTTGGACTGGTTTCTCCTGGTCCCCACCATTTTCTAAAATATTAATGGTTTGAACCAAACATAAGTCAGCAAGTCCTGAATAAATAATTTATTACATTATGAAATTAACTCTAAAGGCATATCTTGCGGGATACCTATGTTTAGAATTTTTCTAAAAAAAATATTCTTGGGTGATTTCATATACTTAGCCTCAGACTTAAGGGTTTTGACTAATGTTCTCTAATCCTAATTCTCAAATTAACTAAACTATTATCTGATGCAAAATATGGTGACCCTACTTTTCTTACATGACTATTATATCAATTTAAAGATAAACAACATAAAATAATTAAAAAACCAGGATACAAAGGCTTAGTGTCTTGGGAATATTAAGACCATACATAATATTTACATAATAAAACATAAACATTATTTAATTCCTTATTATCTAGATTCTTAGTGTCCCTCATATAATTGTTATTATAAGTAGTCACTTGATAATATACATTAAAGAAAGGGGTGAGATAAAATCCTAGTAACAGGATAAATAAGAACATGAATCAATATAAAATGGGTGAGCATAATAATCATCATCATAAAATAAGCATGGTATCATCATCATAATCATGAGAGGAAGAATTAGATAAAGGCATAGAATATGGTAATTCATAAAAATGAAACATCATTTCTTAGTGGTCAACTACCACATATATTTGTGAAGAAGATAGAATAATGTTCACACATAAAATATGTACATAATCATAACATCATCATCACTGTGAACAAATATAGCATCATTTTTATGCATACTTCACATTATATCATGTGACACATCACATTACCCAACACGTTGGAGCACTATTTTAAGATCCCATATTTTCTTAAGGTATGTTTTGTTTATGTTATGGTTTAGGTATCTCTTTTTGGATAAATAAGTGTTTCCCTAAGTTCATGTGAAGGCTCAAGGGTTCCCAAGGGGCTCGGGGTGTGAAGAGAAGGGCAACCAGGACAAGCAGTGCAAGGCGCACGGTCTACACATGGTTAGGGGAAACCGTGCGGGTAAACCATGCGGACCAGCCATCCTCAGATAGTATACTTTTCACAGTATGAGCATGGTTAGGGAAAACTGTGCGGGATCTCAGGAAACTATGCGAAATGGGTGTTTTTGGACAGTGGCTCACGCATGGTTTGAGCACGGTTTGGAAAACCATGCGGCCTAGGAAAGTTGGAAAAATTTACAAAATTGCCATCCCAGGATTTAAAACCCCAACTTGAGATTTTCCTCCATTCCTCCCCCATCAACCCTAATGAAGATCTTGAATGAACCAAGCTTCCAAGAGGTGTTTCTCCTTCAATTATTGTCCATTTTGGATGCCATTGGTTGCAGATCAAAGCTTTGGGTAAGTCTAATACTCTCCACCCCTCTCTTCTTTGGATTAGGGCTTGTGGTTTATCCAATCTTCTTCTGAAGCTCTAAACCCCTTTGTTTTATAGTGTAACCTTGGTTGGGGATTCAAGAGATGCTTGAATCCAGATCTAAGGCCATGGTTAGGGGTGCGTTCATCATTGGATTCAAGGTAGGTGGTCTACAAGTTATCTCGCTTGAGTTTTATAGAGATTTTTTCATGAAGTGTTTGATTATTACCCTCTTATGAAGAGTTCATCGTGCCATTATTGTGATGTGATGTATAGGGAGTCTAAACAACCTAATGGAACCCTCATGATCCCTGCAGGATACATAGAGGATGATGTGACCCATGTTAGGCCACCCATGGGGTGTGCCCTCATTCCCGAACTTTTAGCTAAGTAAATGTAGGGATGTTGTGAGAGAACATAGAGACAGGGTGAACAAGATGTTAAGCTTGGAGGATGTGAATGAGAGTCATAGTAACACATTGGTTGGGTGGTGACCTATGTGGGGGTTTGGTTGGATTAAAAAGGGGTTAAGTGAGATAAGGAGAAATGATAAGGGATTATCTTTCTACATGATTTTTCTTAGTGAGATAAGCATGGGAAATGGTAATTGGGGATGAATTGTGTGAATGGGTTATCAAGTGGAAATGAATAGATACCATAATAGAATGGATTATGAACCTGGTAAAAGAGCCTAGTGATTTAGGCCTAATGAACTATGCTTATTGAGACATGCACAATGAATGAATGCTTAGTGAGATAAGCATGATAAAAAGGGAATTGAAATAAATGGCTAAAAGATGTTAAATGTGGAAAATGTGTTAATGGGTTGGGGCATTGTATTAATTCCCATGTTTTTTTATGCATTGTGAATTTTGATTCCCAATGGAATTGGTTATGTTTTGTTGTGTTATGTATTGTGATATCCAATGACATTGAATATACTTGGTTGTGTTATGGTATGGTTGTGGTGATTTGATAAATAAGCATATGAACATGGCTTGGTAGTGTGGGGTATTTAATAAAGTTCTATGCCCATGATTCAAGTTGTATTGATGCTCTAAAATACACCCCTAATGCATAAGTTAGGGATGAGGACTGATTCTCTATTCCCCTAACAGTTGCATTCCACCCGAATTGAGGCTTCAAGTTGAGGTTATTGTATTGATATCATTCCACCCGGACTGAGGTTTCGAGGTGAGGTTATTGTATTGATATCATTTCATCTAGACTTAGGCTTCAAGGTGAGGTTATTGTATTGATATCATTCCACTCGGACTGAGGCTTCAAGGTGATAATATGATTTGATGTGATATGCGTATACCAAGTGAGATAGGGACTTGTTTTATTTCCCCTATGAATTGTTTGATTGAATTATACCCTTTTGTAGAAGATAATTATGCCCATCCCGTGGAACAAGTGTTTCATATGGCTTATGCAGTGAAGAAGGTATAAAAAATAGAATTGGGATGAATTCTAGTCATGAATTAAATGAACCTTGTTAATTAATGGCACCTGAATGGTCCCTTGTTCACTTACCATTTACTTTGTACTTTCATGCACTATCTATTAGACTGGATATTTTTTAGACACCATTGGTGGTATCCTACTGAGTTTTATACTTACAACCTACTCAGGCTACCATTGGGTACCCTAACAGATCTCTTGGTTACAGGTCGAGACAAGGGAAAAGGCCCTACTCTGAGATGTTGAGTTGGGACCAGGATGTACGTAGAGAAGGACCCAAACTTGGAGTTGGGTTCCGTGTGGAGTTTTGGCCTTTTTTTTATTTTTGTATTATTTCACCTTGCACTAGTAGTATGACATGACATGGTTGTGTTTGATTTGTGGTTTTTACCCTGTTTGGGAAACGCTTGGTTATGCTCATTTAATTGGTAGTTCATATTGTTTCCGTTATTTATATTGTATTCTGCTGTGTCTTACTCTGGTAAAGTGGGTATAGTCTTCCCACATGACTCATTACACCATATCTACTAGTTGGCAACCTTTTTCATATGGGGAGGCGTGCTTGAGGTCATGTGACGACCCGAATCGGAGCACCGGTTTAGTGGCTTCTAGGTCGGGGATGTTACAAAGTGGTATTAGAGGGGTTCTTTTCTCTTTCTTACTATTTGGGGATGGTAGAATGGAGATCAGAATAGTGTCAGGCCTTGGTAATGAGATCATTCTTGGGAGTAACTAACCCATGTATGAGGGAAAACCCAAGTCACCCTAGGTGGGAATTGTTGTTCTTGATGTGTGTTGTTACAGTTGAATGATATTTCACTGTTGGGTGATATACATTTTGTGTGATTCGATTGATTTATGATATTTCTCTCATTGATGGAATGGCATGGGGATGTGCATTCATGCATCATTTTAGGCACCTAAGGATATAGGTGGCATGCATATGTATAGGCACACACATGGGATGGGTGTACGTGGCATAGAGAGTGGAATGCATTTTAATTTCTTGATAAATATGAAGAAAATGATGCCTAATAATTGTAATGTAAGTGGTTGAATGAAAATAATGCAAATGAGAAATTTTGTGATTGGGTTAAAGTTTAGGGTTGTGATAAATTGTAAGGGTTGATTCGCTGTCCAAAAGAAAAAGGGTGGCATAATGACGGTAAAATTGTTAATGATTTTTTCCTAATGAAAGGTGTAAATATGTTAATATGATAATTTTAACAAGTTTTGAAATGGGAAATGTGCCTAAGAGGAAAGGATCGTGTTGTGAAAGAATAATTGGTTTGAATATTTGTTGATAAAAGACTTGTGATTGAGTAAGTTGGTTACCCCATGTTGACTATGACCATAGTAGGTATGGTAGGGGGTGGTGATCTAAGTGTGATGATGACCATTAGGGTAAAGAATGAATAATGGTTTGTTTAAGGTTTATCGCGTGGGATATTTTCATCTATGGTTAAATTATGTTGGTCATTCTTCGAAGTTTTGAGTGAATGGAAAGTTTGGAATGAGAATTTTTGAGTGCAAAGGTGGGTATCCTTGGTGTTGTTGATTATACCCTTGTATGCGTGGGTCAGGGTAGTGAGAGTTCCCTAGTAGAGATTTTGGGCTTGGATTGTGAGGCCTTTCCGGTTATGCTATGGCCTTGGTGGTGTGTTTAGGGAACCCTTGGTAGGGATGTGGACTTTGGGTTGCAAGGCATTTTTTGGTAATGTGAATGAGGAAATTTTTGTGGTTTGTGACTGTTCGGAGTGCATGCTGGACCCTAAGGATGGTTCCTAGGTCTTGGTGACCTTGTGAGTAGTGACTCAAATTCTAGGGGGGGATGTTTTTCTGTAGTTCCAATGAATGTGTAAACCTTTGGTGTATAACCTAGAGAAGATGTTTGTTTGGTATGCAAGGCACAATGCACATCAGAACAAGAGTTAGAGTTCCATTCACCTGCTTTTCCTTGTTCGTGTCATGATAAGTGTGGTATAGAGATAGGGATAATGGATTTTCCTAGTTGTGGCTCTAGTACATGGAGTTTGTATCATTCAACCTTCAAGGTGACCTATGAGAGAGGTAAGGGAAGGATTCTAGTGCTCTTGGGTGTGTTTCACACATGTGGATGTTTTGGACTTTGAAAGCAGGACATAAAGTGCTGCGTGGTGCATTTTTGTGATGTAAGGATAAGTGGGAAGGTTGATGGTTGGTTGTGCCTCTCGAGTTGTGGTTATGCGATTTGGGTTTCTGAAAGATCAACGGTGACCTCGTGGTAGGTTAGGCTAGCAGTTCAAGTACCTTGGAATATTAATCATGGGAGATGCTTTAAAGGTGGTGTTAATGCATACTAAGTACCATGTTTTAGTGAATAGTCTTTTTGTGACTGGTTATTTCATAAGAGCACCCCAGTGCTTGTGATAGGAGGTCTGGAAGTTGTTTTTGAGCAGAAAAGACGAAGGTGGAAGGAGTGTAGTTATATGCTTTCACTTGATGGTGACACCCAAGGTAAGGGTGGTCATGTGGATGAAATTGTGTGTATGAAGGGTATGGTTGTGTATCTATGATTGAACCTGGTTCGAAATCACACCTGAATGGTGATGGTTAAGAGTTGATGTGACATGTTCGACAGGGGAGCCCGAGATTCCTAGCAGGTTATGATTTCCCATAGATTGACATCATAAATGGATAAGTTGGTGGTGATGTTCTTCAAAGACTTCTTATCATACCTCATATAGTGACGAGCATGCCCAAAATCTTGACATCATCCCAGGTATGTTGAGAATATCTGGATCTCACCAAGAGACATGGAGTTGTTTGGTTGGATGAGGGACATCATGGAGTTTACATGCAAGGAAACGATATATGTTGAGTTTGATGATGGGATGTACACCCTCGATGGCTTAAGGTAAGGACCTTAGGATGGGCTGAATGTCGATAAACATCATGGGTTCCATTCATAGAAGCCGAGAATGGGTACTAGGTGACATTCATTTTCTTGTGTTGGAAAAAAGATGGATTTCCATATCTAATTTTGGGGTTCAGTTTGTGATCAATTTTAATATGAGGTGGTTGGAATCCCTCATGGTGAGAAATGGAAATGACACCCTAAGGTGGGGAGTGATACTCTAGTCCTCGATGTGGAGAAGAGAACATCGAGTCAATGTAGTGGCGCCAGAATGCCAATGAGGAACTTGTAAGGTGTATGTGAGGTCCCTCAGGGAGGGAAGGTGGGACTTGGATGTGGTGACTGTTGAGCCAAGTGTTGGCTTCAAGCTTAGTGTGGTTCCAAGTGAAGCTTGTGAGATCTGTGTTGAGTCGTAGGAGAGTGTGGTTAGATATGAAAACAGGTTATGGTAAGAGAAGTTGTGGTCTTAAAACTCCAACAGAGATTGGGGTTAGACCCGAGTCAATCATCCTTGTGTGGTTTTAGGACGTCGTGAAGTTGGGTGAACCTTGTCCATGTGATGTGGTGTCACGCCAAGGGTGAAGTCGATGATAGTTTGGAGGGCAGTAATTTTGTGATAATGAATTCTACTAGAATTTGTGAAATGACCTCAATGGGTGTTTGGAATGATAATGATAGACTTCAAGTCAGTGATCACCTTGGGAATGTGAGAAAGGGGTATTATACCATTAGTGTAAGGAGGGTGTTTTAGGGAAAGCCAGTCGAAGGTGGTCCGACCTGAGTTGGTAAACATGAATGGGTGGGGTGAGAGTGACCACCTCCAGTATTATGTTGTAGTGGAAAGTGCCTTTCTAAGTAAATTTGTACCTAAGTGGGGTTAGAATGATCTTATTCCATGAATGGATGGTGTAGGGATGTCTTCCCAATGGTTGTGACGGTACGGCTGGATGCCAAGGTAGGGTAATGATCCTACGGATGATTGGGTGCGGTGAGTTGGAATATGTTAGGCGATGGGGAGGTTAGGTTGAGTTCTGATAGTCCTTCATCGATGGAGGAGGTTCCAAGTAACCAGAAATGGTGGAGAGAACCATCCCAGATAAATGGTTATTTGATGATGTGATCATAGTTTCAGTTTGGAAGGACTCGAGTGGTCACCGTTCAGGTGAGTTGGCCCTGGTAGAGAGCTTTGGAATAATTTAACTGGTCTAGTAGTCGAGGGTTTTTAGTTGCAATGGATCTATAGTTTAAGAGTGAGATCTTCAAGAAATGTGGTTGTAAGGGTTGTGTGTTTACCTTCAGGTGATACCGGGTTGGGTCACCATTAGAGTGGGGTGAACAGAAAATGACACCAAGTGATTTGGGTCATGAGTTGTGCAGAGGATCAGGCCGATGAGGTGTCGATTGGTCCCCCCATGACTATGTGATGTTGTGTGTTAAGTTTCCATGTGTTGTGAGTTATGTGTTTTCACCTAAGTTTTCCCCATGAAGTTCTTGTGGTGAGAATGGTTGAAGTTGATAAATCCTTGAGGGGTTTTCAACTCATGTTATGGTTGCGGTGAGGAAAGCTTGTAGGGAAAGTTTGTTCCCTTGATTCGTGTTTGGTAGGAATTTTTATGTACAACTAGAAACATGGAAAGTTGGAGTGGATAAGCAGACCTTGTGGCATGATCCCTTGTTATGGAAGTTAGTGATGCTTGAAAAAGGGGCTCGAGGACGAGCCATTATAAGGTGTGGAGGTTGTAAGATCCCAAATTTTCTTAAGGTATGTTTTGTTTATGTTATATTTTGGGTCTCTATTTTTGGCTAAATAAGTGTTTATTGAAGTTCATGTGAAGGCTCGGGGGTGCCCTGGGTGCTCGGGGTGCGAAAAAAAGGGCAATCAGGCCAAGCAGTGCAAGGCGCACGGTCTGCGCAAGGTTAGGGGAAACCGTGTGGGAAAACCGTGTGAACCATCCATCCTCGAACAATAGCCTTTGCACAGTCTGAGAAATATTAAGGAAAAACATTTGGGATCCTAGGAAATCGTGTGAAATGGGTGTTTTTGGATAGTGTCACATGCACAGTTTGTGCACGGTTTGGAAAATCGTGCGGCCCAGGAAAGTTGGAAAAAATTACAAAATTGCCTTCTTGGGATTTAAAACCCAAACTCTATATTTTCCTCCATTCCTCCCCTCTCAAACCTAATGATGAACTTGAATGACCCAAGATTCCAAGAGGTGTTTCTAATTCAGTTCTTGGACGTTTTACATGTCGTTGGTTTTGGATCGAAGCTCCGGGTAAGTCTAATCCTCTCCCCCCTCTCTTCTTCAGATTAGGGCTTATTGTTTCTCCCATCTTCTTACGAAGCTCTAAACCCCTTTGTTTTCTGATGGAACCTAGGTTATGGATTCAAGGAATGCTTGGATCCAAATATAAGGCCATTTTAGGGGTTCTTTCATCATCGGATTCGAGGTAGGTGGTCTATAAGTTATATCCCTTGAGTTTTATAGAGATTTCTTCTTGAAGTGTTTGATTCTTACCCTCTTGTGAAGATTTCATCATGAAATTACTGTGGTGTTATGTATAGGGATTCTAAACAACCCAATGGAACCCTCATGATACCCACATGATGCATGTAAGACGATGAAACCCATGTTAGGGCCACCCATGGGGTGTTCCCTCATTCCCAGACTTCGAGTTTAGCTAAGTAAATGTAGGGCTATTATGTGAGAACATTGAGCCAGGGTGAACATGATGTTAAGATTGGAGGATTTGAATGGGAGTCCTAGTAAAAAATCGATTGGGAAGTGACCTATGTGGGGGTTTTGTTGGCTTAAAAAGGGGTTAAGTGAGATTAGGGGAAATTCTAAGGTATTATCTTTCTACATGATTATTCTTAGTGAGATAAGCATGAGGAATGGTAATTGGGGATGAATTGTGTGAATGGGTTATTAAGTGGAAATGACTAGAGACCATAATGGAATGTATTATGAGCCTGGTAATAGAGCCTAGTGAGTTATGCCTAATGAATGATGCTTAGTGAGATAGGCATAATGAATGAATGCTTAGTGAGATAAGCGTGATAAAATGGGAATTGGAAAAAATGGCTAAAAGATGTGAAATGTGGAAAATGTGTTAATGGGTTGGGGCATAATATTAATTCCCATGTTGTTTTTTATGAATTGTGAATGTTGATTCTCAATGGAATTGGTTATGTTATTTTGTGTTATGTATTGTGATATCTAATGGAATTGAATATACTTGGTTGTGTTATGGTATGGTTGTGGTGATTTGATAAATAAGCATGTGCACATGTCTTGGTAGTGTGGGGTATTGACTTAGGTTCTGCGCCCATGGGTCGAGTTGGACTAATGCTCTAAACTCCAACCCTAATTTATGGGTTAGGGATGAGGACTGATGCTCTATTCCCCTAACAGTTTCATTCCACCCAGAATGAGGCTTCGAGGTGAGGTTATTATATTGATATCATTCCACCTGGACTGAGGGTTTGAGGTGAGGTTATTGTATTGATATCATTCCACCCAGACTGAGGCTTTGAAGTGAAGTTATTGTATTGATATCATTCCACTCAGACTAAGGCTTCAAGGTGAGAATATGAGTTGATGTGATATGTGTATCACTAGTGAGATAAGGACTTGTTTTATTTCCCCTATGCATTGTTTGATTTCATTATACCCTTGTGTAGAAGATAATTATGCCTAAACCATAGAACATGTGTTTAATATGGATTATGTAGTAAAGAAGGTGTAGTAAATGGAATTGGGATGAATGCTAGTCATGAATTAAATGAACCTTGTTAACTAATGGCACCTGAATGGTCCCTTATTCATTTACCATGTTCTTTGTACTTGCATGAACTATCTATTAGACTAGATATTTTGTAGAAACCATTAGTGGTGGCCTACTGAGTTTTGTACTCACACCCTTCTCTGGTCACCACTAGGTACTCGAGCAGATCTCTTGGTTGCAAGTCGAGATAAGGGCAAAGCCCTACTTTGAGATGTTGAGTTGGGCTTGGGATGCACATGAAGAAGGATCCGAACATGGAGTCGGGACCCGTGTTGAGTTTTGGTCTTTTTTTATTTTGGGATTATTCCACCTTGATCTACTAGTATGGAATGGCATGGTTGTATTTGATTTTTGGTTTGTACCCTGTTTGGGAAACACTTGGTTATGATCATTTAATTTGTAGTTCATATTGTTTCCGTTATTTATATTGTATTCTGCTATGGCTTACTCTGGTAAAGAGGGTAAAGTCTTCCCACGTGACTCATTTGACCTGCACCGCTAGTTAGAAAACTCTGGAGTACGGGGAGGCGCGCTTGAGGTCATGTGATGACCTAGCTCGGAGCACTGGTTTAGTGGCTTCCGGGTCAGGTACATTTCAACTATATAATTCTGGGCACATCCATCACATCATAACATTTACATAATAATTCATACCACTTAGAATGTTTATTAGTATTAGACATAAAATAACCCATGGAATGGAATGGGTTTTAAGATCATAAATTCATGAATAAAATTTGAGGTTCCCAAATAAAAAAATAATTACATACTTGGTACAATAATCATCAATATTGAGAGAAAAAAATCTAAATAGAAGTAAAAGATGGGTTTTTAGAAAGAAGTGTTCTTTTGAAAAAATATTTTAATTTATCATAAAATCAATTTAGAAGCATGTATATACTATAATAGAAAAGGTAAGTACACATAAATTATATTTTAGGAATATTTAAAGAACATAAACACTTAAATTTTTCATGAAAGAGGAAAAAATGAAGGAAAAAGAGTTGTGTTTGAGAATCCCCTTACCTTATGCCGAAATTATATCTTCACTTTAATATCATGGATAATAAAATTAGATTAATTAATTAATAAATAAAGAACCTATTATAAATGTATTTTATTCATTATATTTTTATTAAGTTTTTTATAGACATTTTTATGAGTTATAGATTTCAATTTCGTCATTCTGAGAGTGTTTGTTTCTTGGTTTTCATGATTTGTTTGCTTGTATACAAGTATAGAAGTTCATGTAAGATGAGAATAATACTTCAGAATTGAAATTATTTGTTTTTAGTGAACATAAATAATATTAAATGGTTTTTTATATTATTTTATTCTAGATATGAGGATGATTCACTATATAAATTGTTAATGATAATCATTTCAGTTAATTTTGGTGGTTTTCAATCGCAACGAACTCGTGTGTTCTATCATTTTGTATTATGTATATATGTTAGTTAAAAAAAAAGTGTTAAAAAATAAATTTTACATTATTTTTAAACCATTATAATGGTTTTATGACCATACTTGAAGGTGTTAAAGTAAAATGAAAACTTTTCATCCTTGAAGGTGATAAATTAACACCTCATTGACATTGTTTTCATTTTTAGAGTAAATTGGAGAGGAGAAGAGGTTTGATGATAGATTATTCTATTAAAAAAAATAAAATTACACTATATTTAAGATAATGGAGTCATAATTCCACTTTTATAAGGGCATGTGAGGAGAGAATAAGAAAATAAAATAAATTAATAATAAATTAAAAGAAAAAGAAAGAGGATTTTACCTCTTGAATTATTTTCATTGAGAACCTCCTTAATGAAATTTCATTTGGACTTTTGTTGAGACCAAAGGTTCATATACATAGGGTAAATTATTGGGAATATTATTTGGTATAATTTAGAAAAGTTTCAAGGGTTTTTAGGCATGGGGAGAATATGCGGTGAGGGGTGATATTTATAGGGGATGAGAGATGTGTTTTTTTGATTATTTTATTCATTTGTTTATTATTTTTCTCAAGAATATGAATATTTTGAAAATTATAAACAAAAATATTAAATAAATAAGTAGTATTAGAGATTATGGTTCTTACATAATCCCTGACTCAAGAAATAGAGAATTTAACTTATATTGTTATATATCATAAATTACTATTTTTACTATTCACCAAAAATTCAACTATTTTAGAAAAATATAAAAAATTCACCCTAACAAATTTTCAACGTGTAGAATTATAAAATAGACTCAATTTTATGAAAATAATTTTCTAAATATGATAAATTTAATATTTAATTAAAATCATTATTTACTTGGAAAATACTAATTTTAAAATTATAACTGATTTTATAACACTTAGAAAAAATAATTAAGGTCTCATAAAATTATATTATAATCATAAGAAAAAAAATATGAATTTATGAATATATTTTATAAAAATATATTTTCGTTCAAATAATTATATTAATTATAAAATTATAAATAAACATTTATGTTTTTATAAAAATACCAACACTTAATTAATAATTTTAAAACATTTATTTACTTATACTATGATATAATTATATAATATTATAATTTATAAGATACCTAAATTTTATTTATAATTTCATAAATGAGGTTACTATTTTATTGGATGGATTACTACTCCTCATGATAAAGTTATTATTCCAAGGGTCAAGTTACTATTCCATTGGTAAAAGTTCCTTAATTTTTTGTATTTCATTCATTCTTCATTTATAAAGTTTGTATTGGGTTCTTAATGTGATGTTATGTGATTTATACTATATGAAATAATTATAATAAGGTAATTTATATTGATAGAATTCTGTGTTGTTATACGAACACTCATTTTGTAATATAGTATCTTTATCATGATATCTCATCAATCAGGTTGCACACCCATGTCATCAACTCGTAAACATGATACTTCTTTCTTTAACGATCTAAAATGAAGTTTTCATTATTCCACGGACATGATATTTAATGATATAGATCTATTTCAATAAAAGGGACACAAAATCAACTTCCATAAATATGGAATAGATAAATCCTTCATTGAATTATTTATTAATAACATATCATTCATGACACAATCAACATAGATAACTTTTCCACAATCATATGTCGTAATGGATTATAGAAATACATCAAAGTACATGAGTCATGATATGAATTAATAATAATATTAATGTATAAGGATAATTATACATGATCACAGATATGAATATCCAATGACACATAAACATGTGGATTTCCTATAGGTGGGTCTATTCTCATAATCTCCCATCTTGGAGATTAATAAGTGTGAACTTCATGAGATAAAGTCTCATCTTATTATAAGTACTCACATCTGACAATAAACATACTATGTGTCCCTTCATTTTTTTTTATCTAACTTAGAACAAGGTTTAATAATATTTTCATGGAATTTTAAGGTTCTCATCATATTGGGGAACTATTATTCCTTTTTCAATGCGATAAATACTCTAGTAAATTATTACATTAATGTCGCACAAAATAATGAACAATATATAATAAGGTATTTAATTAATATCCATTTCTTTGAATATACATACAATATAAAGTATAAAAGGTTGGTTCTAGGACACCAACTCCAGAAGCTTCTAGGTTCTAATTTTTATGCAAAAAAATATTATGTCCAATGACACTAGGGTATAATAAAATACATGCTTACCCCCAATGACTGTGTGTTGTTTTAGAAGAAATATGAAGGTTTATGAAATGATCTAAATATAGAACATCACCATATGAAATGGTTGGGATATAAAACTATGATTCATTCTAAAGGACATACATCAAGACTCCAACTAAGGAAATATGATTTCTTTCAATAATTCCCCTTTCACGAACCCTCCCTCCAAAGATACCACAATGAGGGGATAGATATAATGACCCAGAGTCCCACCTCTAGTAGGCCTCGGGTTTGTGACTAGCACCAAGGGTATAAAAATCTCATGTATGGGAGGCATTACCCTCTATAATATAAATTTTATTGGGAGATAAGATGAATCATCCATAATAATCTCCATGACATAATATAAAATAAATCCAAAACCATCCCACATGCATGTATAAGTAAAACTGATACAGATAAAATTCTCAAAATTAAATACCCAAAATCAAAGATAAAGTAGTGACACAACATCCATCCAAATATCTAAGCTAGTAATGTCCAGCAAGGTCTAAGTAATCCTCATGGAAACCTAAAAATAGTTTATAAATGTAAAGTGAGCATACAAGTATACTCACTAGGAAAACTAATGTCTCTCATGTATATGTTAAAGAAGCATACTAATTAACCCATGAGAAAAAAATAGAACCAAATAGTATCTATATAGGCATACTAACAAAAACCAACCTCACCAAAGCATGATCACCAAATAACACAATCCAAGTAATATAATATAACACGAAGCATATTGATATAGGGTTCCCCACACTAATTTCCTGCTGGTATGCCTCTCTCACACCCCAACATCATATTTCTTGACACTCAAATATCTTCCATATAACACATTTCCCATAAGCATAGTCACATCACATCATTCCTATATACACATGGGTTTTTCCACCCTACAACATGGCTCACATCTCACCTAAAAACACCTGGGCCACTGCCCCACAATCACAGTCACATATCGCCTTGCCTAAAACAATTGGGTTATCACAAACACCATATAATGCACTAAAAGACCTCTTAAAATCACAACCTATGGAATAACTACCTCTTATGGGAGTGTGAGTGGGAAGGAAAAGGTACTTTTCCATCCGTCCTCCTCACTATATGTTTGGAGAAACACCCCCCCGTGTGACTATGTGGGTGCCAACACATAGTGATCGATGTGGGTGGGGTGCATATAGAAATCACAAGGAATATACAAGTATATACATATATCCAAATGCACAAGCCCAACCTATGGGTTCAGAACCAAACACTAATCAACTCACAACATCCTCACTTTTTCTTCCACCTCTAAATTCATAACACCAAAAAAACCACAAGCCATATCACACCACAAACCAATTCCCATTATCCCACCAATTCATTATTAAGAATAAACCACATTAAACTAAACAACCCATCATTTATTTATTCATTATCCATTTCTATCCCATTAACTAAACCAATCCCCATCCACTTCAAACAATATTAATCAATTATTTATTCCATCACTACCCAAAAATCTACCACAAAACAACCACGCATCACAAGAAGCCCAACATTCCCATCATACCATCACCCCACTGCCCCACAAGCATGACCAAACAATCACCACCTCACCACCCCAAAAGAATGAAAAAAAGACAACCACCTTGCCATGATAAAATCACACCCAAACAATAAACACCTCACCAACCAAAAATCATGACTAAATAAAAACCACCTCATCGCCCCAAAGCATGACCAAACAACCACCACCTCACCACCCCAAAAGCATGACCAAACAACCACATATCGCCACACACCCCATCGTAAACACACATCTCCACCCCAAAATCATGACCATACATCACAATACATCAAGGATCATTTTACAAATTTAATAAAGGGATTTTATCACATTTCACTTTGTTTTAGGTGTGTTGTCACACAAGACATAATTCCATGGGAAACCGTTTTATTAACCAAATATAAGTGGTTAGACAATCCCCATTTTAGGGTGATATTATAAAAATCACAACAAAAAAAGTAGTCATAATACATATCATCCAACAAAAACAAATCCCCCAAAAACCACAATTTTTAACGGGGCATCAATCCCATACTATCACAATACCACAATAATAACAAATCTATAAAAACATGCGAATAAAATCCCTTTAACCCTAAATTTTAATTTAAAAAACTATTTATCTTTTATTAAGCCAGCACAATCATCTCACATAGATAAAATTGAGAAAAACCCTCTTGCATGATACATAGTAAGGATAAATGAGGGATTACCTACCTTAAATAAGCTTTTCCAACTCACTGTGCACCGTATGGAAAAGAAGAAGCGCCTGTAAACCACAACCACACACAGGAAACCTCAGATCAACATACATTTCCCCAAAGGATCATCAAAACTCAACCCAAACACACATACCAAACCAAACCACACCACCACAATGAAACTATGAATAATAATGGAAATAAATAGATGATAATGATAGAAGAACTCCCCACAGATTGAATATGGGAAGCTGAGAATCAATCCCCATTCAAAGGAATCCCAAATGCTTGAAGAAGGCATCATTGGATTTCCTATAATGAGAGAAGGGAGTGTAGGTCATAGGGTTTGAGGAATCCCCAGAGTGCTCCAAACTTTATAACTTCATTACACTGGGATTTACAAGATGTGTAATCCCATTTCACATCATGTAATTTCATGATTTTAAGTATCATTGAAAGAATGCGTAGCCTTAAATGATTAATCACCCGAATCATTACACATCATAAAACAGACCTGCAAAATCTGTGAAAACCAATTTCATGTTGTGTAAACTTTATATGGTGTGTATTTCCTATATCATCTCTACTGAACCTCCATCCTCCACCGAAAACTCCCGGAACCTCCCCCAAACACCTCCAACCACCAAAAATATCAAAGTAAAAGATTGGTAAGGCACAATATGTTACATAAGATACCTCCAAAATTATTATTGACCTTGAGAATCCAAAACCAAGTTGATAAGGAAAGGGGTCTGAACAACCACCACATGAGATACCTCTCAAGGATCTCTTCATACCTCAAACCCTACCACTAGCCAAACACGCCAAACCAATGACCACAAACAACTTGCACAACCTCATCACCACACGACCACATCAACACAACCATCCAGACTCACAACCACTCCACAAATATCTCAACCTCCATACAACCCAAGCCAAAAACCACTACAACCAACAAACCTCATCATCCCAAACACACAAATTAAGAAAATTCCATCCTTTATATCAAGATACTATCCACTATTGGAGGCACTGACATGCTCATACATGATTAATCGCATCATAGTTAATGAGTATTGATTAGGAACACTATCCTCCCATTTTCACATATCAGGACTTTATCACAAATTATACATAAAAAAGAAAGGAAAATATCTCATCTCATAAAACAGAAGGACCCAAACATCACATCAGAAAGTAAAACAAAAAAAATGAAAAACTAAAAAAAATCTAGGTACTAGTCACACATCTGCATCTCTAGCTCCTAAGTACTCTCCTCCAAGTCACCATACCTCCACAACACATGAACCAAAGGAATAGTCCATCCACATAGTGCCTTCTATTGACAATCCTAGATCTCTACTGGCCACTACACCAATGTCATGTCATCCTTAATATCCGAATCTCCCCATTTAATGAAATGGGATTCATTATAAAGATATTCATGAAGTTGAGATATGTGGAAGAAGTTTTGGATCCTCTCTAGGAGTGGTGGTAATGCCAACTGATACACCACATCTCCAACTCAACCCAAAACCTCAAAGGCCCCAACAAACCTATGAGAAAGCTTACTCCCCCTGCTAAACCTCCATAGTCCACATCAAGGGGAAGACTTCAAGAACATGTGGTCCCAAACCTAAAACTCCAAGGGACTCATCCTATGATCGACATAATAATTCTACCAGTCCTGTGCTACTTTCATTTTCTCACGAACAAGCTAAACCTTCTCTATAATGATCTAAACCATATCGAGTCCAAGAACTCTTTCTTCCCCAACCTCCATCCAACATAATGGAGAAAGACATGGTCTCCTGTACAATTCCTCAAACAGATCCATGCCAACAAAAGTGTTATAAATATTGTTGTACACAAACTTAACCAAAGGAATGTGTCATAACCAAGATCCACCAAAGTCCAAGGTGCATGCCCGCAACATATCCTCAAGAATCTGGATAGTCCATTCTATCTGTCCATCCATCTGAGTGTAGAAATCAGCGATAAGGTGTAATTGAGTGTCAAAATCATGTTGCAATCCCATCCAGACTCATGAGGTAAAAAATGCATTATAATCCAATAAATTTGACCTCATAACTCCATGAAACTGAACCACCTCATCTACACACCTCTTATCCAATGCATACATTGCTCCAAAATCCTTGATCGCTAAGAAGTGGGATGATTTCCTCAACCGATCCATGATCACCCCGATAACATCACAACATCCCTAAGATTTGGGTAAACTTGTAAAAAAATCCATCTATATTTCAACCTATTTCCACTCAAGAACATCCAAATACTGCAAAAAATTTATAGGAACATGATACCCGGCCTTTACCTGCTAGAAAAACAATCACTTTTCCACCAACTCCTCCAGTGCCTATTTCATCCCAGGAAACCAAAACCACATCCTAAATCCATGATACATATTGGAAACTAATGGGTATACCGAAAAAGGTGAGCTATGAAACTCACGAAGTACTCCCTCATGAATAACTACTAGAAAAAAAACCTCCTAGAAAACAACATACGGTTCCAATAATTCTACAACCATTCTTATGGAGAATCACCATGGACAACATGACCACACATCACCTCCAACTTTGAGTCTCACCATTGATAATCATCTACCTTCTCCATTAGAGAAGGTTTCAACAAAATCTGAAACAAATAGCCTCTACCATCATCCAACCTTTAATCTAAGCGCAAGGCTACCAACAAATCAACTTCTCTCCAAGCATCCGCAATACCTTAAACATTACATTTCCTTGAATTAATAATCAAATATTTGGCCAAAAAATTCCCATTTCATTAGGTATATAATATCTCAAAATCATAATCCTAAAGAAACTCTAACCACATCCACTACCGTGAGTTTAGATCACATTGAGAAAAGATGTACCTTAAGCTCTTATGATCTGTAAAAACCACAAATCACTCCCCAAAGAGGTAATGTCACCATAAATTCAGTGAAAACACAACTGATTTTAAATAAAGATCATGGGTAGAATATTTACACACATGTGGATGTAAATACCTATACCCATAAGATATCACCACCCTTTATTTCATCAACGCACATCTTAAACCTAGATAGGAAGTTTCACAAAACACATCAAACATCACAAAATCTTAAAGAAGATGAAGCACTGGATCATTGATCAAATTCCCATTTAGGTAACCGAACACTTCTTGGAACTGATCAGTCTACACAAAATCATAGTCGTTCTGGGTCAAAGGTGTCAATGGGTCTAAAACTTGTTATAAATTGGTCACAAACCTTCGATAATAGCCTATGAGATCAAGAAAAATGTGAACCTATGCCATGTTCTTAGGTTTCACCCAAGAAAAAGTTGTCTCAAACTTTTATGGGTCTACTAACACACCTTGATGGGATAGCACATACCCAAATAAATTCACCTTTTGTGTCCAAAACTTACACTTGTAAAACTTCCCATAGAGCCAGTGATGTTGAATAACCCGCAAGAAATATTTGAGAAGATCAACATGATTCACCTCTAAATTCAAGTAGATCAATATATCATCGATCAATATAATGATGAACCGGTCTAGGAAATCATATAACATGTATTTCATAAGCTCCATGAACAAGGATGGTGCATTCGTAACAAAAAATGGCATGATTATGAAATTGAAGTGCCCATACCTATATATGAAGGTAGTATTTGGGATATAACTCTTATTCACCCTCAACCGTTGATATCCAGACCACAAATCAATCTTAGAAAACCAACTCACCCATCTAAAATGGTTAAAAAATAATCTATAGAATGAATAAGGTAACAGTTCTTGAATGTTGCAAGATTCAACCTCTGTTAGTTCATAAAAAACTTTATAATACCATTATCCTTCTTGGAAAACAACAATGGTGTACCCCAAAGTGTTACATTTGGTAAGATAAAAAACTTCTACATCAAATCATCAATCTAAATCCTCAACTCCCATAACTCATAAGGTGAAATCCGATAAGGATCCATCAAAATTGGAGAAGCACCAGGCTGAAAGTATATCCCAAACTCAACATCACATAGAGGGGGTAGAATAACAACCTCTTATGGGAAAAAATATAGGAATTACTCCACAAACCAGGGAACCTACACCATCTTTTCCTCTTCTAATTCCACTAACAACTCAGTCATCAAATAAATAAGGGGATCCACATGCCGACTAACCACCTAAAACCCCTGATCACCAATGAAAACCACACATTGACCATCCACATCCTAGAACACAGCTCTCCTCCGAAAGCAGTCGATAACATCACATATAGAATAAAACTAGTCAATGTTGAGGATAAAATCATATGAATACATATGTAGCAATAAAATATCCCCATGAGACTATTGTGGACCCATCATCTGTCCACAACCTTGAAACACATCAAACAAGATAGTTTGGCCTTTGGTTTGTGTATTAAAAACCAGGGAATAAGAAGCCTCTCTATATCTAGTACCAGATCATGGGATAAAGTAGGTTCAAAAAAGGAGTGTGAAGCTTCTGAATCAAACAAGGCATAAACAAGGGTACTAAACAAATTGATCATACCTTTGACGATCTATGACCCCACTGGAACTGCCACCTCCACTGTGTGCAACAAACCATGCACAGTTCCTATACCTCTTTGATAATGATCAACTACACAACCATGCTTGGGCTAAGGTCCCTAAACACAAGGAACATCCTGTGGTTGGACTCTTCTTACTCCATATCCCCTCAGCAAAGTGAAATCCTGGTGCCCCTACTGCTAAAATGGTTTCACTAGAAACTATTGTTGAGACTAGCACTAAACCTATCCACCTCCACAAAAATAAGCTTGTGGAACCCTTATACACTAGTTTTGGCAATTTCAATGAACCCTACAACCAAAGAACACTGGTATAAAGCCCCCAAGAAAATAATAGAAACCACTAGCCCCAAAAGTCTGAAAAGGAAGCTGGTGAGGTTGACTCCCCGCTAGTCGAAACCTAGAAGGTACTAGTGCCTGAGATTTCCACTGACAACTCTAATCCTCAAGGGACTCTACTGGTTACCATATCATGAATAAAATCCTCATGAGTGAATTCACTCGATCACCTCTTCCTTCTTATGAACCTCAATATATGTTGAAAACATAAAAAGATAAACTACATACTGAATAGAAGGATGAAGTGCCTCCTCAAGACATCTTGCACGAGACTCCTCATCTGAAAAAACATATGGGGAAGAAGGAAGAAGGTACTTGGACTTGATTCCAAACTCCCTCACTGAAATACTACCCTGTTAAAGATAAATAAGATACTAATTCTTCACTACCTTCATGGTTGATGAAAGGAACTCTATCCAAAATTCCTTCTGGAATCCGTACCATGAAAAATATGCCTCCTTTTGCTCTCCCAGGTACAACTTACCACACTAACATGTATCTCCTCACATACGAATGACTACTAAAGGGACCCAGTACTCCATCAGGTCCTTGATAAAATTGAATGTGATCTCAAGATTCTATATATATCTCTCTATATACACATCTAAATCACTACCCTTATACATCACTAAAGCCTACCACTAGAAAGAACACAAAAACCTCTACTGAGACTCATCCTCCTCAATCAGATCAACCCTACGACGATAAATTGAATTATCCTAATGAACCTCAACTTCCCAAGACACATGTAAATGAAAAATAGGATCCATATCTGATAAATAAAACAAATATTTCCTAATAGTAAGTGTTATAGAATTTTATTAAGATTCATTTTAATTAATTTTATTCATTTTATCCTTAAAAAAACACAATTCAAACAAGAAAACAAGTCATGATGATTCATGTACCTCTCCTAGGTATCTACCATGAAAGAAGGTCCACCTCACTCAGTCATTCAATAAGCTTAGAGTCCATGAACTAGATCATGGGTGGCTCTAAAATTCCATATCCTAGCCGGTCTCCTAGGCCTATGTCATGCACCAAGTTCAACTGAAAATATTTCCATACCAACCCATTTAATCCTCAATGTTCCTAAATCCAATATCCATCTTATCTCTAAACCACCACCTTTGATACCACTCTATCACAATCACCCCCTCCAGAGATACCACAACGAGGGGAGAGAGATAATGACCCTTGAGTCCCACCTCTAGTAGGCCCCGAGTTGTTGACTAGCACTGAGGGTATAAATATTTCATATATGAGAGGCATTAACCTCTATAATATAAATAGGATTGGGAGATAAGATGAATCATCCAAAATAAAATCTGTGACATAATGCATGTATAAATAAAGCCGATACAGATAAAATATCCAAAGTAAATACACAAAAGAAAAGATAAAGCAACGACATAACAACTATCCAATGGTCTGAACTAGTAATGTTCAACACAATCCACGTAATCCTCTTAGAAATCTAAAAATAATTTATACACATAGGGTGAGCATACAAGTATACTCAATAGGAAAACCAAAGACTCTCATGCACATGTGAAAGACGCATACTAATGCACCCATAAGAAAAAAAAACAAAAAAACACATATTCAGGTATACTAACCAAACTCAACCTCTTCAAGTCATACTCACCAAATAACATAGGCCATGTAATATAATATAACATGAAGCATATTGATATAGGGTACCCTGCACTACTTTTCCACAAGTATTCTGCTCTCACAACTCAACACTGTTTGTTCTAGTGCTCCCATCTCATCCGTATACCACACCATCCCATAAGAACGATCACATCACATCATTACCATAGACACCTGGGCTCGTTATCCCACAAGAATGGCCACATCACATCTCTCCCAAAAACACCCAGGCCACCACCCCATGATCACGATCACATCTCATCTCGCATGAAAACACATAGGCTATTAAAACCAATATCTAATACACTAAAAAAAATCTTAACATTAGATCCTATGCAACACCTACCTTGCCTAGAAGACAGAGCGGGAAAGAGTGGGTACCTATCCATCTTTGGTCCTCACCCAATGTTAGGAAAAACACCCCCCACATGACTATCAAGTGTTAGAACATAGTGCTCGATGTAGGTGGGGTGTGTATAGAAATAAAAAGGAATATAAAATTATATACATATATCCACACACACAATCCCAACATATGGTTTCCCAACCAAACACTAATCAAATCATAACATCATCACTTTTTCCACCACTTCTAAATTCCTAACACCAAACAAACCAATAGCCACATCACAACTCCAACTAATTCCCATTATCCATCCAATTCATTATTAAACATCAAACACATTAAACAACACAACCCATCATTTATTTATTCATTAGTAATTTCCATAGCATTAACCAAGACAATCCATGACCCTTTCAAACAATATTAATCAATTATTTATTCCATCAATACCCCAACATATAGCACAAAACAACCACACATCACAAGAATCTTAACATTCCCATTATACCATTACCCCACTATCCCACAATAACGGCCAAAAAACCACTAAATTTCCACCCCAAAATCTCAACTAAACAAAAAACACCATGCCGCCACCCTAAAAGAACATCTAATCAAGCACCACCTCACCACCCCAAAAGCATATCCAAACAACCACCACATCTCCACCCCAAAGCACTGCTAAATAGCCACATATCACCCCACACCTCATCACAACCACACATCACCACCCCATAAGTTCTAACACACATAATAACACATAAAGAATCATTTTACAAATTTAACAGAAGTATTTTATCACATTTCACTTTATTTTAGGGGTTTTGTCACAAAAGAAATAATCCTGGGGAAATGGTTTTATTAACCACATATAAGTGGTTAGCCAATTTCCATTTTAGGGTGATATCACAACAATCACAACAAAATAAGCAGTCACATTACATATCATCCAATGAAAAAAAATCCCATAACATCCACAATTTTCATTGGGGCATCAAGCATATACAACCACAATATCAAAATAATAACAAAGCTATAAAAATATACAAATCAAACCCCTTTAACACTCAATTTAAATTTAACCAAATCTGTATCTTTAATTAAGAAAAAACAACCATATCCCATAGATAAACATGATCAAACCCTCATGTGTGCTACACAAAAGGAGAAATGAGGGATTCTATATCTCAAAGAATCCTTTCCAACTCACTATGCACCGTAGAGATAAGAATAAGCACTCTAAAAACAAAACTTTACATGGGAAACTATAGGTTAACCTATACCACACCAAAGGATCATAAAAACGAAACCCAAACACACAACCCAAACTAAACCGCGCAACCATAATAAAACTTTGAAGAAGAACAAAAAGAAATATATGAGAATGAGAGGAGAACTCAATATAGATAAAATATGATAAAATGGGAATCAATACCAGTAAAAAATAAACCCAAACACTTAAAGAAGGCACCACTGGATCACCTGGAACAAGAGAGGGGAGAACTGACCATAGGTTTTTAGGAAACCCTTGAGCGCTCCAAAATTTATAACTGCACTACATTGGGGATTTACACGATGAGTACCCTTTCACATCATATAATTTTTCAATTTTAAGTACCATAGAAAAACATGTTTACTCAAAGGAGTAATCACCCGAATTATTATTCATCATGAACCATCACTACACAAGTTTTGAACCCTACTTTCACATCATGTATGATTTACATGACGTTTATTTCTTTACACAACTCTTCTGCACCTCCAGCCTCCACTAAAAACTCCCAGAACCTCCCCCAAACACATACAACCACCAAAAATAGAAAATTAATGGAGTAAGAATGCATGGACCACTACATACCCATTTAGTGAATTATTTTAAAATTAAAATAATTCAATGAGGTTGATATGACATACATATCATCTAATTATTGAGTTAGTTACTACATTTATTTCTTTATTTTGTAAATCACAATACACTTCATATAAACTTGACTTAACATAATATTTTTTAGTTGTGATTGTGAAAAATGAATTTCTAGAAACTAAAATACTAAAAAAATTAATAAGGTTTACAAAAATTTAGTATTTTGAAATTTCCTGATAGATTACATCAACCATATTCAAGAGAACTGTAGTGGTTTTAGATAAACTCATCAGTACATAAAGCATAATTCTAATATCATTAGTTGATGATGAATTTTATACCAATGTAGTTACAAGTGACTCTAAGATTTTTGTGATTTGACCATTGAAGTTCATTACAATGATATATATAAATATATCTACACATCAAGAATTAGAATAATAAAAGTAACAAATCATTCTGAATATTTCTATTCATTTTGAAGTTGTGTAATTTCTTATTTCCAAGATTGGTTCAAATTAGTGAAATAATTTTTTTATGAGTGTTTTTACTAATATCTATATCTTATGAGGTTTTATTGTAAATCTCTTATATTTGTTCACTTATTGATCTTGTATGATTGAGAGCTTATAAGGATAGTAATATAGAGGATTTACTGATCCTGCGCGATCAAGGGATTCCAGGGCTAGGAAGACAGAGTGTTTAGGGATAAAACACTATACCTACCGACATGCTGAGTATAGACATTTCAGGAATATTAATAGAGACCATCTGATAGGTTTAAAATTAGGGATACATTCTTATAGGTTAAAAATCTAGGATACATAATGTCATATCTACAGTCTTCCTTACCACTAAAGTTGAGTCATGTGATTTTATAATATCCATTTAAAGGATTATTTGTTTTTTAACCAATAATATATGCATGATTTTTAAAATTACACTATATTAAATATTTGAATTTTCATTTTGTTTTAAAATTTTAATTTCTTCTATTTGATTTCTACTAGTATTTTTTCATGAATCTTCGATAATTTTTTTTGTTATAAATAAATCTCTTATTGTTTATATTTCCACCAAATTAATTATTTTACATTTATATTTTAATTTACTGATGTTTCTTAAATTTGATCAAATTTAAACCTATAGATGCAAAATTGTAAGTTTAATTTTTCAAACTGCAATTCACCCCCATATTTTAGATTACCTCCATTAAAACCTTAGGACAACATTTAGTATTAGAGAAAATATCTACTTGATTATAAATATATATTTTAATTTCTATTTATTCATCATATTTTCATCTTAGTATCCTTACACTAATTATATTGGTAGAGGAAATATTTTTTTTAATAGTGGGTTTTCTGGTAGGAACACTTGAAAATATAAATCTAACTAAAGTACCTATTTTTTATGAATATGTTTATGAATACTTGTATGATTATATGACATATTTTAACATTAATAATAAAGTGTAAAATTTTTTTATGATGACTTATAGCTATAAATTTCCATAGAAAAAGAGTGTTCATTTTTCTTGAGAAGAAAATATAGAGTATTAGGTAAATCATAAAGTGCACAATACTTTATTATGTTCTATTAATTAGAAAAATATAGTAAAATATACTCTTGAAAAATAGACAATGGAATTTGGAAGAGATTAGAGTTTAATCATTTTTAAACCACAAAAGTTTTGGAAACTCAAAAAGTTTTATTATGTGTAGATTATCAATCATTTTATTTTTAGGTGAAATAGGAACATAGATACATCAAAATTTTATGATTATTATAAATAGTTTGAAATATTTGGTAAAGAAATAATTATCATAAGATTATACCATTGAAATTATTATTGATATTATGCTAAAATAATTGGAATCAAAGAGGAAAGGAATATTTGACACAAAAAATCTAACTAATATAATTATAGATAACTTATTTATAATGTTAAATCCATATAAAAGTTGATATAAGAGAGATGTTTCAAAAGAGTAAATGTGAAATATAGTAGCATTTACATATAGTTCTGATAATCCTACTTTTGGTACCATTACTTCTTTTACTAATAATTCTAAGTCTCAAGTTTCACGGAAGAAATGTAATAATTTTGATTGAAGTAGTTTAAATGATAGTGATAATGAACTTTCTCAGCCTATTAGATGGATAAATAAGCTTTTTAGTAATAAGAATATTTGATTTAATAATTATAAAGACAAAAAAAAAAGATATGATGAGAAGTATCATTCAGAAATTATATTGCATTAATGTAAGAATATAGGACATTTTAGACCATATTTTCATAACTTGAAGGAGAAAGATAGAAATTTAAAGAGATATTATATGAGTAATGGGAAGAAAATATTTAAATCTATGGATACTTGGAGTGAAAGTGAGGCTGATACATCTTTGGATAGTTCATTAGAATATAGTGGAAATAAAAGTTATAAAATCATGGGATTTTATATAGATTTTTTGAAAGTTAAAAAATACATCACGGATAAGGTAACTGCTAAATATCTAAAAAATTTAACTTTTGATTAAAAATTTACTTTCATTTATATCGCTAATTATTCAAATTCATCACATTATTAGAAAAAATTCATTAGATAGTGAAAAATTAAATACATTGAAAGATGAGGAAAATTTACCTAATTTTGAAAAAATGGATAGATATATTAATCTCATTGAAATAGAAAATATGAAATCCAAAAATAATTATGATTTTACTGAAACTATTCTTATTAAAGATAATAATAGATTTTCAAAATTTACTTTTGAAGTTTCAAAAATTTCATCAAATTTATTTTCTAAATCCAATTCATAATCAAATTCAGGTTATAAGAGTAACATTTTTAATCTTAAATTTAAAGTTAGTAGTTTGAAGGAATTTTTATTTACCATTACTTCCAATAAAGAAAATTTTGATAAAATGTATTAAGAAATAAGACCCTCTAGAACATATAATGGAATTGTTTTTATTTCTAATAAATCTCATTTATAATCAAATTACTTTGTACCTAAAAGTTTACCCTTTTTCACTAAATATCAAATGGGAGTTCACTATAAAAAAATTTATTCCTTAAAAATAGTTCAATATTTTTGTTTCCATAAAGTATTTATTTCTAAAAATCTATCATCTATTCAACATAGAAGAGTTATGCAGATATGGGTTCCTAAAATTTTTTTTCTAACATAACTGAACCCAAGAAAGTCTTGTTACCAAGAAGGTAGTTTTATTATTTTTTGGAAAAGAGGTTGAGTAACCATAAATTGAAATAAATGGTACATATACAATGGTAGTTCATGACACATGACATGAGACAAGTCAAACTTTCAAAATTTAAAAAATTTGAAAAGAGGAAGAGTCTCTTTCAGAGATAATGAATCGGGATAAATAATCATAATTGTGATGTTTCTTTTCCAGAAAAAACTTTAATTTCAAATGTTTTATTCCTTAAGAAAAACCTTATTAGAATTTTTTAATTATGTGATGAGGGTTATCTTGTAAAATTCATGAATGATATAAGTATTGTTCAAATTTCATATTGTACTTTCATTATTTCTACTAATATATATGAGAATTTATACATTCTTGACTTATAATACTCAAGTCATTGAAAATTACCTTGTTTAAGTGTAACTGAAGATCTATCTTGGTTTTGGCATAAGATATTATCTCATTGTAACTTTCAGACTTAAGAAAAACATTCTAGGAAATTATATGACATGAATATACCATAAATAAAAATATATCCAACTAGATTTTTTGATCCTTGTCAATTTCGTAAGAAACATAAGTATAGTTTCAAATATAAAAGTGAATTCTAAAATTATGAAGCTTTACTGTAAGAGCACTTGGATTTATTTGGTCATACACAAACTAGAATTATTGTATTAAAACATTATGTGTATTTCTTGGTTGATGATTATATTATATTTACATGAGTTTATTTTCTCACACAAAAATCCTAAGTTATTAATCATTTAAAAGTTTTTCTTAATTCTATTTCAAATGAGAAAAACTTACCTTAGATTACTATTCATAGTGATCATGATGGTGAATTTGTGAACTTATATTTGGAAACTTTTTGTAGAAAGAAAGGTATTACTCTGAATTTTTCAACACTTAGATTACTATAATAAAAGGTCTTTTTTGGATGAAGAAATAAAATTCTTTAATAAATTACTCAAACTTTTATAATTCATTATTTTGTTGTTAGATATTTTTGGGTTAAGTCTACAAGTACTAGTTTTTATACTATAAATTGATTTTTACTCAAACATTTTCTTAATAAAAATACTTATGAGTTGTGGTATATAAGAAATATAATACATTCTTATATTTGAGTTTTGGGTGTAGAGTATTCATCTTAAATACTGAAGATAAGTTTCATAAATTTGAACCTAAAGTGAAAAAGTAACTTTTGGTGGTTATTTTACAACTAGTAAGCCTTATAGAATTTTTAATAAAATAAAAAATATTTTTGAAGAAAAAATTCATATAAAATTTGATGAAACTTATCATTTTGTTTTTTTAAAACCACTATAAGTTTATCTTTTGGATGATTTGTCTGAAAATTCTTCTATCTGTTTACTGGAAGTTGAATCAAAACCACTAATACTGAAACCTCAACAAGCAAGATCATTATATTTTAAATATTTATAAATTACTTAAATAGAACATTTATGTATGATAATTAATGATAAAATTAACACTTTACCTAAAAACTAGGAAATATTAAGGAATAAAGTTACCAATAATATTATTGATGATGTAAGTCGAACGGTTAACACTATAATTTTCTTAATAAATAAACTTGAGAATCTTGAATTATTATCACAATTTGAACCTAAAATAGTTAATGATTCCCTAGGTGATGAAAGTTTGATAAGAGATATTATTTAAGATATCAACCATTTTGAAAGGAATCAAGTTTGGAACTTAGTTGAAAAACTTAAAGATCTTTTCGTTATTGGAGTAAAATGGGTTTTAGAAACAAATGTGATAAAATGGAACTATTTTTATCAATAAATCAAGACTTATTGAAAAAGATATTTTCAATAGGAAGACATGAACTATGGTGAAACCTTTTCATTGTTATCAAGTTTATAATCTATTAAAATCTTAATAGACTTTATAGAACATTTGAATTTCACTTACTTTTAAATGGATGTCAAAAGTTATTTTCTTAATGGATATGGTCATGAGGAATTTTATATTGAACGACCTCTTTGTTTTAAAGATACATTTTTTTTAAAATGTATTTAAACTCACTAAATAAATCTATGGAATTAAACAATCTCTAAGATCTTAGTTTAATGGACTTATCAGATATTAACTTCAAAATAACTTTATTAAAAAAAGTGATGATCCAACCCTTCTTATGAAGAATATTTTTAAAGACACTATTTTTGTTTAAATTTATGTCAATAAAATTATTTTTTGTTGAAATTCATAATATTTTTCTGATAGTTTTTTAGAACTTATGAAAAATAAGTTTGAAATGAGTATGATAGGTGAAATTAAATTTTTTTCCTTGTTTTTTAAATCACTCAAAAACTAGAAGAAAATATTTTAACTAAATATAAATATATCAAATTTTTAATTATTTTTTTAACAATTCTTAGAGTATAAGTACTATGATATAAACTTCTATCAAAATTGATATTGATGAATTTGGTAAATTGCTAGATAAAAAACTTTATATAAGTATGATCAGAAATTTACTATTTCATGTTGACCATACATTATGTTTTAGTATGTTTATGTGAAAAATTTCAAGAAAATATAAAGTAATTACATTTAAAAGTGGTGAAACATATTTTTCATTACCTTAAATAGAATTTAGAACTTGTTTTATTTTATTCATCTATAAATTATTTCATTCTTAAAATTTACTCAAATATTAACTTTGGAGGCTTCAAATTAGATAGAAAAAGTAATTCCCAAACATGAAATTTCATAGGAGAGGATTTAGTTTAGTGGTCTAGAAATAGGCAACATTCTATAGAACTTTCCACTACTGAAGAATAATATAAAGAAGCTAGTAGTTGTTGTGCTCAAATGTTGTGGATACAAAACAAACTCACAAGCTTCGGTTTAAGTTTCAATAAAAATACAATCCTTTATGATAATATTAGTGTTTTATCTTTTTCTAAGAACCCAAAAAATAACTACTGATAAATAATATATATTTAAGACATCATTTTATTAGAGATCACACACAAAAAAGCGATATAATTCACAATTATCAGAACTAGAAATTAAATTTATGTTTTTTTAAAAACATTCAAATTCTGATAAATTCCAATATATTAAATAGAATTTGAGAATGATCAACCCAAAGTTATCTTTAATTCACTTATTATTTAGTCAATATTTTTATATTGGAAAACTCATCGATTGAGGGGGAGGGAATTCCTATTTCATGGGTTTTTCATTCCATCAGTTTTTCATTTTTATTTCATTGGTATTATATCATATAAAATTTATGAGTTAACTTGAAAAATATTCACAGTTTGTTAATTGGAATAAAATTCAATATCAACTATTTATATATATTTTTTGAACTTATGGATGTTTTTATTAAATATAATAACAATAGAATTAAACTTTTAAAATATAATAATTCTAAAATTATTACTTTTTTCATAAATTACTTATTATAGGGGGATCATTTATTTTAATATTTCTTTATGATTTAAATTTTATTTAAGGTTAAATAATATTTTAATATGAATAAATTAAAAAATTAATTGTTAAAAATAATTTTCATGACATATGTTTTGGCCAAATATTTTCATAGTAATCATTCTGGACAACTCATAAAATAAATGAAAAATATTGGGATGATAACAATCTCAAATTCCTATATAAGGACTGGAATCTAAAGGATTTTATTCACCCTCAATTTCATATAATTTTACTTCTCTATTCTACGATGAAATGAATTTATATGGAAGAATCTCTAATAGATATTATCAAAAAAAGTACAAAAGGCCATCTATAATGCTCAAAGTTCCATTTTCCAAAATAGTTAGATCATTGGATGCAGTTTCACAATTACCATGGATAAATGTTTAAAAAGGTAAAGTTTATACACAAATAAAATAGAAATATGTATACTGTTATAAAGAAATTATTTATAGGATCATAAAGCCTTCTGGAGAAGATTAAGTTCAGTATACAAACTCATCATGCAAGAAAATATTATAAAATAGGAAATCATGGTCTAAATGGAATTTATATTGAAAGTTTTTATTATATAAACCTTTTTAAAAGAATTTATTGAAGAACCAAATGCTCTATAAGTATTAGAATAAACCAAAACATATTTTTGAAAAATTCCTAAGAGAACAAAATTTCTAATTTATGATTGTATTTATTTTCTTCTTTCAATTTTTCCTTTTATCAGTCTATTGTTAACAATATCACCTCAATGTTTCTCTTTTAAAATAATAAAGGGGGTGCAATTTATGAAGAAAAGATAAAATTTAAGGGGGAGGTTGTTTATAAAGTATCTTTTTCAATAGTCAAATCTTATAAATGATCCTAACAAAATAATGGAGAAATTTATTATTCTAATCATAGAGAGTATTATTTAAAATTTAGTTAAATATTTTAATTTTCCTTGCATGTTTTATGCTTTTCAAAAAGGGATATATGTTTGAGATAATGAATCACTTGATTTATTTATTTTGGAAATCATAACACACTTAAAATAAACTTGATTTAACCAAAGTTTTTTAGTTTTTGAAATTATGAAAAATAAATTTCCAAAAATTGAAATACTAAAGAACCTAATGAGGTATGTGAAAATCCAATAATATGAAATTTATTAATAAATTACATACACGAGATTCAAGAGCACTGTAAAAGTGCTGGATAAACTCATATATAGATAAATTATCATGCTAATATCATCAGTGGATGATGTATTTGATGCCTATATTGTTACCATTGACTCCAGGATTTTTGAAATTTGACCATTGATGCTTGTTACAATGTTGTATATGAATAGAGTCACACATTGATCATGAGAAGAATAATAGTAATAAATCTTTCTAAAATTTATTTTTAATTTTGAAGTTTTGAAATTACTTATTTTTAAGAGAGATTTTGATTAGATTATTACTTCTATTTATGAGTGTTTTTACTAAGAGATACATCTTGTGAGGATTTATTGTAAATATTTTAGTATTTAAATTGTATTTATTCATTTTCTAATCATGCATGATCAAGGGATTCCAGGAATAATAAGACAAAGGATTTACTGATCCAGTGTGATCGAGGGCTTCCAGGGATAGAAATATAGTGTGTTAGGGGATAAAACACTATACCTACTGATAATTTAAGTTTAAGTATTTTGGGGATAGGAATATAGACATTTTGATAGGTTTAAAATAATGGACACCTTTTTATAAGTTAAAAATTAGGGATACCAAAATTCAGGTCTATATACTTCATTACCGTTAAAGTTTAGCATATGATTTTATAATATCCTTTTAAAGGAGTATTTGGTTTATTAACCAACACTCTGTGTATTGTTTTTAAACTTACCCTATATTCAATATTTGAATTACCACAATTTTTAAATTTTCTATTTCCATGGGTTGATTTACTACCATTGGATTTTCAATAATTTATGAAAAACTTATTTTCATTATAATAACTATAGATCTTATGGCATATATTTCTGATGCATGAATCATTTTACTTTGATATTTGAATTGATCAATATTTCTTAAATATTATCGATGTTAAACCCATGGATGGAAAATTTTTAGTTTAATTTTTTAAACAATAATTAACCCCCTTCTTATAGATTACCTGCATGATATCTTAAAGACAATATCAATGGAAACCTATGTCACCTTTTTTATTCACTAATGCACTGAATTTCGTGAGACACATAGTAAAAAAATTATGAAACCAAGTAATAATATAGTATACTATAACTCAAGTTATCTCCAGAGATAATAACTTTTGATGTTCTCTTTGTGTTGTGTGGGTTCAGATTACATTGGGAAAATGATAACAATTATGTGTGTGTTTTTATAAAAGTAAAAGGGTGTTTGAAATTAAATTAAAATTATTTGAATCATATCTATTATTCCCTAACCTTACCAGATAAATCACGATTCATTTAATTTAAACTATTCTTCTCACTCACTAACTAGTTGAAACCTTGAGCGATTAACTTCTATCAATATTTTCATTTTAAACATGGATGTATAATGATCACTACGCTCCTTGATCCTACCTTACCCAGTAATAAAAAACATTAGATTACTCTTTTATTAAGAAACATCCTTTCATTACATAGTGAATAAATAAAATCTAGGGGGGGAATTTTTGAATCCCAAAAATAAGCGAAGAAGGAATTGAAATGAAATAAGTAGTGGAAATATCCTACTATCTACAACAAATAATCATTTCTGGTTAGAAAAATCCGAAAATAATTCAATAATTAATATAATTAATTCATTTACTGGGGATCAGAGAAGACTAATTAGATTGACTAATATGGGTTTAGTAATCCATCACTAGAGAAATACAAATCAGTAAAGAAAAAAAAGAAAACTCTAGCCAATAGTAGATCTCTTTGACAGTGAGTTCAATCTCATTTAATAGGGTCAAGATGAATGTTCTAGAATCTACCAAGATTAAAGAAGCATAAAATATGTAATGATTAATCACGCCCACATATATGGAATAAAATTTATTCTTCTTGTTTATTTGAATCTTGTTCTCTATTGATCCCAACATATTTCCTCTTTATCCTCTAGATCCTTCGCCTCCAGTGAGTTTTCAATATTTTTCTTAATTTTGTCATGAAGTGGGAATTAAAAATATCCTTATGACTTAGATGAGCTCCACATATACTGGATATGATCACCGTGGTCAGGATTCTTCAGTACTTCTTCTATTATAATCAAAAAATTTCCTTAAGTACTAAATATTATAAAACACTTCTACACTTTTCAAAATATATTATGTATGCTCATCATTAGAATAATATAAAATGTTAAATATAAATTTTATTTTAATATAATATATTATTTATAACATTATATGGAGAAAATTATATTATGTATCATCTTCCTCTAGAAAATCCCTCTTCTTTAGAAAATTCCAAGATCTTACATAACTAACTTGTTCTTTATAAAATATTACATATCATCTGTAATTCAAAAAAAAATCTAACAAACTAAAAGTGGGTTTTTGGGATTTTAGATGTTCATTTATCTAGAAGATATTATGAATTTAAATGAATCATGAATTTACTCTTTATAAAATATATCACACATGCTGCTTCTTCAGATTTAACAAACTTTAAAATGTTGTGTATCATCTTCTTTAAGAAAAATTATCTTACGCATGATTCCCTTTATTAATTTTTCAATCATTCCAAGAAAAAAATGTTATTTATTTCCTTATTAAGTGGAGAAAATATAATGTATGAATATATTTCTTCAAATCCAAAAAAGAAAAAAATATGCATTACCCAGACTTTTTCTATTTTCTTCAAATTACCAAAAAAATATAGTATGTATTTACAAAATATATTATGCATGGACAATACTTGGATAAATTTTATGAAATTCCCTCTCAATATGGTTCTTTTCAATTTTTCAATAGTCTATAAATTCCTAAAGATAACACCCAGACTACTTCAGCTTCCAACTAATAGACTTCCAAGATTTTGGAAGTTACCTTAAAATCATACAACACATAAATTTTGTATAGGATTTATTGAAATTAGTTTCAAAATGATAAAAAAAGTAAAAACAAAATACATCAACCCTATTGTCAATTTATCCTAGGTTTAGTGAAAATCTAAGAGTGATTGTATTTATTTAGGTTTAAAAGAAAAATAAAATGAAAATTCTATAAAATCAATAATTGTTTTCCAAAATTTATGGATTGATCCCTCCTTTACACTTAAATAAGATATTTTCCTCAAATTTAAAAGGGTCCTACTTCCTCTCAGCAAAATTCATAGTTCTAGGATTATAAAAAGAATAGAATTTAGTGGAATTAATATTTTAGTTCTGGGTTTATCTGCACTCATCTAATAAGTGATTTTCACAAATATGGATTGAAAAATCTAATAATTTCTAATTGAAAATATGGGTGTAAAGGTTTAGATAATTCTGAACATGGATGAGGAATGTGAAAATGATATATTTGAATATAATATAGAAAGTATCAAGGAAGTATAAAAAGGATATTTGGAACAAGGATCTTATGAGAGATGGATTAATTAAAGTACCACCTATTAACTCTAGAGGAGTCCACACTCCTCCCTAGTGAATATGAATGAATATCCCCGAAGTTAGAGTGACTTAAAATCTTCATTAAATTTATTTATCTTATCACTTAAAAGGGTTTTTTTGATCTTTCTCTTAAAATATAAATAATGAGGGTTTTTAAGGTAGTTTTATATGCCCAAAGTGCATCCTCTAGCTTCCTACTCTAATCATTTTCATTATATTATATTGTCTTTTCTAGGATCCTCTTCACTTCCCCATTAGATACCTTAACGTATTCATTTTTCTATGGGTAGTAGGAATTAGAGGTATTGTGTTTCACCCTTAACTTCTTGATGTGTGTTTCCATGATTTGGTTACAAATGTTCATTCCTTGATCACTGATAATTTCTCAAGGTATTCTAAACCTATAAAAAATATGTTGTCATAGAAATTTAATAAAAACTATTAAATCATTAGTTCTAGTTTATTATGATTTAATCCATTTTGAAACAAAATATATTGTTAAAATAATATAGGAAAATATAAAGGAAATAGTAAATGGACCAATGAAGTATATTCCCTATGCATAAAATATTTCAAAAAAAAAAATAAAGGTTTTTGGGGAATTTCTTGTCTTTTGGAAATTCTTCAAGTGAATTAGCAGTTCTTACTTGCTTTTTAAAAACTATAGGAATATTTAAATTTTGGACAAAATAATTCACCTTTTAAAACATTATTATCTATGTGTTGAGGTCTAAAGTAGCCTCTACATGAAAGGGTAGGAAAAAATTTAAACAAAAAAGTTACCTATTCATCTGGTATTAATCTATCAATCACATAATCACTATTGATATTTAATAATTATATATCTTCCCAAACATAGAACATTGACTCCGATTTTATATTAAACAACTTATTATTAGAAAAAATTAAGGTACAATTGAGTTGAAAAATTAGTTTACCATGTTCACATACCATGGCACATTACTAGTGATTTCATAGATCTATTCATTTGGAAGTGCATTATTTAGAGATATTTTTGAAATAAGTGCAAACTCATAAGTATAGGTCAATTTTTTCATGGGGTTTATAACTATGTAATCACAGATTTTATTTTACTTGATCTTTATGTTGAATTCTTGAAGAAAAATACCCCACATTATTATCCTGGGTTTTGTATTGTCTTTAATTGTCAATTATCTTAGAGTTTCATAATTAGAACAAACTGTTACTTTACTTATTGGAACATGTGAATGGAATTTTTTCAATAAAACAACTATATAAAAAACATATTTTTTGGTCATTATGTAATTAATATAATCCTAATCCAAGGTTTGTAAATAATAATCTATAACATGGGAGTGTCCATTGATCTTTTAAGTCAGAACTGATCCTACTTCCGGATTATAAGCATTACATATTACTTCAAAGGGTTCTTCCCAGCCTAGTAGCATGATGTTAGGGGTTGTGTTTAGGCTCTCCTTGAGTTTGTAAAAAAGTTATTTTATAATTTATAACACATTAGAAGTTTATTCACAGGAAAAAATGTTTCATAATGGTGCGGTATGGAAATGTAGAGATGATGTCAACCTTAAACTTATCTAATTAAATACCTTCATTGAAAATAATATAGTCCATAACATTACCCATTTCCACCATAAAAAAGACTTTTTTAAAATCTTACAACTAAGTTTCTTTTAATTAATATTTTTAAAACTTTTTATAGATTCTCAATGAACCTTTCAAAAGAAGTTCCTTACACTGTAAAAAAAGTGTGAAATACCTCCAGGAAAATTTCAATAAGGTATGACAATATTCATACCATGCAACATTAGGATGTACTCGAGAAATTTTATAAACCAAAATTCATTCTTTGGTACACAAAAAGACCAATGGGATAAGTAAATATAGTATTTATTTGATCTTATATAGCATTTGGGGCCTAAAAAAATAATAAAAAAATCCATCAAGGAAACAGTAATGATTATTTTCAGATTATCTCTCTATAACATGATCTATAATAGGAATTGGGAAGTGGTATTTCCATGTTATATGTGGCCTAAACCATCGTTGAAGTCGGTAAAAGTTTAAAATTTATATTCCTACTAACTACTGTATATGTGGCAAGCAGGGTCGAACCCCCAGGGAAGGAAAATCTAACCACTATTCTTCTAAAAGCCTTCAAAAACTCCACTATTTTCAGCAGCAGAGTGGATTTTCTTTTTTTCTTTTTACTTTTTATTAAGCATTAGAGTGACATGATATTTTAAAACAAATATTTAAACTAGATTGAAGCTAGAAATAGTAGAAAAAATGGAGTCACAGAGATATATTACACTGATAAAAGGAAAATCTATTAAAACGCTCGGGGAAAATATTCATTATACTGATTTTTAAGGTATTCTGATTCACTTAAAGGTTGTTGCAAAGTACCACATTAAAAAGAATAACTCACCTCCCTCGCGAGTAGTTAAGTCACACAAGATAATCAATTTGAGAGTTTTCCACTCCAAAATTAATCAACTATGAACCGTTTGAAAAAAATGACAACAAGAAGAACTCACCGTAAGTCTTGAAGTCTTTTGAATTTAATATATTTTGAAAAGTGTTTCCACAACCAATCTCACCATTTGAATATGAATTCTTGATATTATGTTCTAGTGGTACAAGAAATTAGATGAACTCAGTATCGATCTCACCGATCAATACTGAAATCATCAAAATGATTAAGTGAAAATAGAATTAAAAGATAACTAGTAGAACTTCTATTTATCACCAAAATACAAGATTTAGCTAGAAAACATGTTTATAATCAACACTAAAACTTGTAACATACTAAATAGAGTCTTAATTCTAGAATTAAGAAGGAATAAAAACTCCCAAGAAGATGTTATGCTCTTGAACTTCTCCAGCTTCAGGAAGTGGTTCCAGAGTCACCCTCTGCACTACCTCCGCTCCTTATGAGAGAGAGGCTCTCAGATCTCCAATTGTGCCATTTTCGAATCAATGTATTCCCCTCAATTGTCTCCAATCAATGTCCTGTTTTTGTATGTTCCATCATCTGCTGCTTGTCACCGCCACTATTTACTGACTTTAAATGTACTTCGCTTGTGCACCACATGCGTGCGTTCTTTAGTGACGGGCATGTCGCGCTAGTTTTACCCTTGTAACTAACTCCGAGTGAGTTAGTTGTGTAAACTTGGATGTTTTTAAGCTTTGGCGTGAACCTGCAAAATGAATAACAACAAAATAAATTTAAAACTGTTAAAACACGATAATAAAACAATTGATTAAAATAGAAAAATCACTTAACAATTTTTAGTTGGATATTTTATTTATTTAATATAAAACTTAAATTATTAATTGTTAAATATTATTATTAAGTAATTTCGTAATTAAATTATTCAATTTAAAATAACATTTTATTTGAAAAAAGATGTTTATTATTTTATTATTTAATTAAATTAAGTTACTTTACTTAAATTAATAAGTTGTTAAAATTTTAATTCTAAAAATTATATTAAATAACTAATTTGATATTTATGATTAATTATTATTAATAATATTAATGAATAAATTAATTATTATTTTGAACATTAAATTTTATTTACTATTAATTATATTGTTTTATTTTAATTTTATTATAAATTATTATTAAGTATTTTATTTTATTAACAAATTCAATTATTAAATAATTATTTAATAAGTTGAATTAATTTATTTTAATTTAGAGGTTAATATTAATTATTTAAATTTAATTAATGTTAATTAAAAATTCTCTTTGATCATCCTATATTTATTATAAATTTAAAATTATAAGAGTCTAATATTTTTAGCTTAGTAATTCTTTAATTTAAGTAATTAATTTAGATTTATTTTAATTAATTTGTATTTTATTTTTACTATATAAATTTTTTATAATTTGATTCCTCTTCCCCCAATTGGTGCACAACAACCCTGGGGGGGGGGGGGGGTCTTCGGTCTCCTTCGGTGCTGCACGCAGAGGCCAGCGGCGAAGCATCGACTCCCGTAGGTGGTGCAGAATGGCGTGGCAGCACCTTTCGGCTCGAACTCAGATTGTAGAACCTATCATGTATTCTCCTCACAAGCAGCTTCACCTCAGTCGACGACCTGTTCGACTTCGGTGGTGGGCTCTTCAGATTACAGAGCAGCGGACCTGTGTGGTGGCACGAGTCAAACTCCCTCAGCGGATTTTTGGTGCGGCGATGTAGTTCAAATCCTTCAGATCTGAAAACTCCTCATGAGCAGCTGTTTGGTTTCTCCCATAGCAGCATGGCCTCAGATCCTCTTCCCACACCATGAAGTCCATATCCACAAAGAGCTTGAAGTTTAGAGTAGAATCAGTTCTTTAATTTAGAAATTTATTTGAGTTAAAAAAAACATTGAATCAATTGTGTTTGTGGTTAAGGGAGGTAGATTATGCTGGATTATGCTGCAATGGTAGGATCAGTAGCAGGGTAAGAAGTATGGAAGTAGCATCATCAAGAATATGATCGGTGAACATGGGTTATGATGAGTGGTGAGAAAATGAGAAACCAATGATGTAAAAGCTTCGGAAGCAGGGTGAGATGGGGTGCATCGGTGAGTCATGACTCACCGATAGAAGAAAAATGATCGGCATGTGCGAGTAAAGCTGGAGGAGGGACCTATGGAAGGAAGAAAAAATCAGTGTGGTAAATAAAGTATCGGTGGGTCATCGGTGATTTCATGAAACCGATGAGAAGAAAATAAAAGTATCCGTAAGTGAAAGGTGATGGAAAGTTTTGAAACCAAAAGAGGAAATGGATTGGTGAGTCATTGACTCACCGATTGAAGTAATAAATCGGTGTCACCTTTAATGAATAATGATACACCGATATGAATGTGAAATCGATGGAATTTTTGCATCGGCGAGTCATTGAATCACTGATAAAAGGAATAATGATCGATCACAATGGGACAAAATAAAATAAATAGATCGGTGAGTCACATCATCAATGCGTCATGAGAAACCGTTAGTTAAAATAAAAGACAAGTCACCGATAGTTAAAAATGAGAGACCGAAACCAATGAAATGAGAGACCAAAACCGATGAAAAAGATCGGTGCATTGCAACATCGGTGTGACGACTCACCAATAGTTATAAAAAACTTTGGTGTGTCAAAAGATCGGTGAGTCGTGATTCAGTGAGACAAAGAATCAGTGTGACGCAACATCGGTGTGATGACTCACCGATAAAATAAATTGAAATGTTAAAAATAAATAAAAATAAAAATAATTTTAAAACAAATAATAAAATGATAAACCATTAATTAATTTACACAAAATAGAAAATAACTCAATTTTTTTAGATTAAATAATTAACTGTAACTAAAAACTAACTAAATTATTTAACAAACTAAAAATAACAGTGACTTAATTGTTAACTAAAAATTTAAAGATTAAAATTAATTAAATATATGTCTAAATAAATGAGAAATACATAAAAATAATTAACTACTAACATGAAAATAAAATAATTAAAATTAACTAAAGATTTAGAACAACTAAATTAATTAAAAGGCAAAATGAAACTTAAAAACACATTATTTTATTAATCATTAACTTAATTCCTTCAACTTTATTTATTTAGCAGAATAATTAAACAAATTAATTAATAGAGTTAATTTATTTTAATAAATCTAATTTAAAGAGAAAAGTTTTAAATTAAAAACTATACACTACGCCAAAATTTATATTTAGTGGCGGTTTTTTTCCCGTTTAGCGGCGATTTAAACCGCCGCAAAATTGTTCTATGACGGTTTTGGAAAACCGCCGCTAGATCATGCGTTGAGAAAAAATTAGCGGTGGTTTTTTAGCGGCGTTTTAAACCACCTCTAAATCATTTTTAATTTTTTTTAATTTATTTATTTATTATTTATTTATTATTACCACACACATGCCTATCCATCTCCACGCATAAGTCTATGTCCATGCACATGCCCATGCCATATATATAAATTCTGCGTTGGGTGAGATTTGAACCCCTTAGCTCTTGCTTATTCTTCAAAGACTTTACCACTCCAGCAGGCTATTCATGTGGCCAATAAATTGAATTTAATACACTTATATATATATATATATATATATATTAATTGGAAAAACAAGTAACACACAACAAATAGATACAAATTAAATAATTATTAATCAATAATTATTAATCAATATTCAATAATTAATAATTAATCATATATAATATATAATATATAATATATAATATATAACATATAATATATAATACATAATACATAATACATAATACATAATACATAATATCTAATATCTAATATCTAATATATAATATATAATATATAATATATAATATATATTATATATTAGGTATTATATAATTGATAATATATAATACATAATATAAAATCGATAATATATAATATATAATATATAATAGATAATATATACTATATACTATATACTATATAATATATAATATATAATATATAATATATGACATAATATAAATATATAAGTAATGTATAAATAATAAATTAATTAAAAACAATTTAATATATAATAAATAAATAAAAATAAAAAATAAATTTATAAATAATAGATAAATACATAAATAAATAATAAATAAATAATAAATAATAAATAATAAATAATAAATAATAAACAATAAAAAATAAAAAATAAAAAATAAAAAATAAAAAATAAAAAATAAAAAATAAAAAATAAAAAATAAAAAATAAATAGTAAAAAATAAATAATAAATAATAAATAATAAATAATTAATAATAAATAATTAATAATTAATAATAACTAATAATTAATAATTGATCATTAAGAATTAAGAATTAAGAATTAATAATTTATAATCAAAAAATTCTAAATAATTTATAAATAATTAATAAATAATTAATAAATAAATAATAAATAATAAACTAATATTGAATAATGAATAAATAAATAAATAAATAATAAATGAATAATCAACTAAAAATAAATTAATATTTAGTAAATTAAAAATAAAATAATAAATAATAAATAATAAATAATAAATAATAAATAATAAATAATAAATAAGAAAGAATAAATAAAAAATAAAAATAAATAAATAAATACATAAATAAGTAGATAAATACATAATAATTAATTAATAAATAATAATTAATAATAACTTATAATTAATAATTGATAATTATAAAATGAATAATTCTTAATTAATAATTAATATTTTAATTTTAATATTTAATATGCAATATGCAATATTTAATATTTAATAAATAATTAATAAAAAATTAATATTTAATTAATAAATAATCAATAAATAATCAATAATAAATAAATAAATACATAAATAAATAGATTAATATATAATAATTAATTAATAATTACTAATTAATAATAATTAGTAATTAATAATTGATAAATATAAAATTAATAATTCTTAATTAATAGTTAATATTTTAATTTTAATATTCAATATTCAATACTTAATAAATAATAAATAAATAAATAATTAATAATAAATAAATAAATAATAAATAATAAATAAATTACGAAAATAAATAAATAAATAAATAAATAAATAAATAATAAATAAATAATAAATAATAAATAATAAATAAATAATAAATAAATAAATAATAAATAAATAATAAATAAAAAAAATAAAAAAATAAAAAAAATAAAAAAATAAATAAATAAATAAATTACTAATATAAAAAAATAAAGAAATAAAAAATTAAAAAAATTAAAAAAATTAAAAAAAAAAAAAAAATTAAAAACGATTTAGCGACGGTTTAAACCGCCGCTAAAAAACGACCGCGAATTAAAAAAAAATAAAAAAAAACCACCGCTAAAACACTGTTTTTTCGTAGTGAAATTAGATTAATGTGGAAAACAATGAATAATTAATTAATTAATAAACATTTAAAAAGTTAACCAGAATAAGATTATTAAACCAAAAAGTAATTTAATATAATTAAAATAATTTGAATGACTAAATAAAAAGACTAAAAACACATATTTAATTATAAAAAATGATTTATTAAAATATTTAGTGTTAAAAATACAAATATGCCATTATTTATTAAAAAGTGTCAAAATATATAATTAAAATGTTAAAAATTAAATAAAATATGTGGCAAAACTATATAAAAATAGAGCCACATCAAATTCCGCCATACTTAAGCATTGTTTATCCTCAAACAATCCCATGTTTTATTTTCTTTGAAAAATAGTAAAGTTTTCATTATTTAGGTTAAACTGTAACATGTCCAACCATTTAAAAACAGAGGACTGAAAATTGATTTAGGCTTTAGAAAATAAATATTCAGATCAAGTCTTGCCTAAAAAAAATACTCTAGGGTAATTAAGAAAGTAATGACCATCCATAAAATAAGATGTCATGCCTCATATGTGAACCTACTTAATGATTTATTTCAAACAAGGATCAGATTCTAAATTCAAAAATGACATGAAGTAAAATATTCTAAATTCAGAAATGACAAGAAGTAAAATATCAATGGAATTAAGACCTTAATCAGGGAGCTTTGTACTTTGATTTTTCACCTAGGTTCAAAAAATAAATAAATTTTTGAATCACCTTATTGAAACAACCTAAATGATTTCCATATAAACCAATTGTCCCCTTCTTCATTTGGCGTTCATCATTCCCCTCACCTTAATGACCTCATTTTTGACCCTATATAGTTTATTTTATTTTTCCCAAGCCATGTATCATTGTGCTAAGCACTGTGAAATGTACTTATTCAAGGTGAACAGAGGGAATATAGTAAACAAAAACGCACACAACATCTAGGGTCTCAGAGACTCACCGTGGGATCCTAGATGCCCAAATTACTCCAGTTCCAAAAGATTTATATCAAAAATCATTTATATTGTCTCATTTAGGTGATTACTTTAATAATTAAAAGAAAAGAAGAAGAATGAAGCCCCTAAGATGGAGTCAAACTTCCAGTTTCAACAGCTGTAATCATAACTCCACAAACATGTAACCTATATCACTTTCAAAGATAGTCCCTAAAGAAAGATATCCATTCAATCACTAAGTAAATATCACTCAGCAATCCTCCATTATCATTAATTTCAGGCTCAATTCACAACTTAACTACTAAATAAATACTGTCCATAGGCAAGAACCATTTGAAAAATAGTGTAAAGCTTAAAATTGTGTAAGAATTTTATTAAAAAAAACTACCCATTTTTTGACAAATTTTTTGAAGTGAAGTGGGAATTTATGGACTTTCAATTAAGCATAGTTTAGCACAGTCAAGAATTGACCCCTCCCCCACACTTAAAACCCAAATTTTTCCCCAAAGTTTACTTCCTAAAGTGGAGAAGAAAAATTAATCAATTAAAGTTCAAAACAAATTTTCAATTAAGTATATTTATGAAATGTATAAATGGTCTCTTTGAAGTTCAAAAATTTGATTGTCATAATGAATAACTTATCAAAAGGTTCATTAGCAAGTACAAACATTAGTATTTATGACGAGTGACACATATTTTCAATTCAGTTCAAGAAATATCATGTAATTTGTGGGTGAAAAATGGATAGGGTGTAAGCATTTTAACAAAGTATGATTTAAATGGATGTTAAATTAATCATAAAGAAAGAATACCTAAATCCCCTTAGCAAAGTAGATTCAACTAAATTTGTCAGCCTACATGTACCCCCCACACATAGTTTCAAATAGTCAATGGTTTTAACAACTGTGAAATTCAGTTTTTTTAGCAAGGAGGAACAAGAAGAATTTGTGCACAACATAATGACAAATATCAGAAAATTTTCAGCAAAGTGACATGCACCATATTTTTCAATATATCTATTCATACAACAGTATTTTCCAGCAAACAAATAGTAGAGTTTTTGAAACAAAACATGCAAAGATTTTATCCTTAATGTCAATATAAGCAGAAAAATAAATGCAACAATTATGAGTTGAGTACTTCCTTGAATATATTTTTCAATTTTCTTCCAATATGGGAATTCCACTCCTTTACTGACACAAGCAGCAACATCCTGAGACAGAACCAAGAGACTAAGAACAACCAGTAATAGGAATTTTTCAAAAATAGAGCACAGAAGCAACACTTTATTCAAGGTTAAAAAGAAACAAAGTAAAGACAAAAAGAACCATGGGTTTCCTCTCATGCAGTGCTAAGTTGTAAAGTCTTCATCTGGACTTTATTCAAGATCAGTTTTCAAGCACTGTGAAGGCAGCCAAGCCCTTTGGCTGTCCCTTAATATACAACTTCACCCTCTACCCATTAACTAACATGGGGTTCTTCTCTTGACCTAAAATTTCAACAGATCCATTCATTAACACCCTCACAATTGTAAAGGGTCCAGACCACTTGGACTTAAGTTTTCCAAGAAAAAGTTTAAGTCTAGAGTTAAAGAGAAGAACCTTCTATCCAGGTTTGATTATTTAGTTCGTATGATAGAATCATGAAATATTTTAGTTCTCTCTTTATAAATTCTTGAATTATCATAAATCTCTCTCCTAATTTCATCAAGTTCACTCAGCTCAAGTAATATCCTCTCACCAGCACTCTTAAATTCAAAGTTCAGAGCTTTAACTTCCCAATAAGATTTATGTTGCAACTCCACAGGTAAATGAAAACATTTCCCAAACAACATCCTGTAAGGAGAAATACCTATTGGGGTATTGAAAGTAGTTTTATATTCCCATAAATATTTATCCAATTTAAGAGACCAGTCCTTCCTAGAGGTTGACACAGTTTTCTCAAGTATCTGTTTAAATTATATATTTGAAATTTCCACTTGTCCACTGGACTATGGATGATAAGGTGTACCAGTTTTATGAACACAACCATATTTCTCTATCAAATATTTAAACTTATAGTTCTTAAAATGTGTTTTATTATTAGTGATAAAAGCTCTTGGGACTCCAAATCTTGTAAAGATGTTATTCTTGATAAACTTAATTACAGAATTGACTTGATTGTTGGGCAGTGCCACTACCTCAACCCATTTTTAAACATAGTCTACAAAAACAAGAATATACTAATTCCCATGAGATGATGGAAATGGACCCATGAAATATAAACCCAGGCATCAAAAATTTCAACTTCTTGAATTACTTTTTGGGGTGACTCTTTCTTTCTATCAACATTTCCTAGCCTTTGACATTTGTCACAACCAAATAAAAAACTTCTAACATCCTTAAAAAGATAAGGCCAATAAAAACTAGATTGTAAGACTTTTTGAGAAACTCTTTCACCACCATGGTGACCTCCCTAAGGTGAGGAGTGTCAAATATCTAATATAGACAACATCTCTTCTTCAGGCACACACCTTCTAAGAATACCATCAGCACATCTTCTAAATAGCAGGGGATCATCCCAAAGATAGTATTTAAGCTTAGAAATAAATTTATTTATTTGGTTATTGGACATATTTTTACGAAAGACACCTACTGCGAGGAAGTTTAAAAAATATGAAAAAAAAGAATATTGCCTGATAGAAATAGTGAGCAGCTTCTCATCAGGAAAAGAAGAGTTTATCTCCCTAGGATCTTCAAATTTAGATTGAGTAAGAGGAATCCTAGAAAGGTGGTCAACAACTAAATTTTCAGCTCCCTGATTATCCCTAATCTCTAAATCAAACTCTTGTAGAAATAAGATCCATCTAATTAACCTAGGTTTAGTTTCCTTCTTAGATAGTAAATACCTTCAGGTAGAATGATTAGTGAAAATGATGACTTTTGAGCCTAAAAAATATTGTCTAAACTTTTCTAGAGCAAACACAACATCTAATAATTATTTTTCGGTGGTGGTGTAATTATTTTGGGCTTCATCTAGTAGTTTACTAGCATAATATGCCACAAGTAACTTCTTATATTTCCTTTGTCCAAGGACAACATCTACAACCATGTCACTATCATCACACATAAGTTTAAAAGGTAGTTTCCAGTTAGGTGCAGTGATAATGGGAGATGTAGTTAGTTTATCTTTAAGAAGATTGAATGATTTCAAATAGTTTTCATCAAAACTGAAATGTGAATCCTTTACCAGGAAATAAAACAAAGGATTAGTTATTTTAAAAAATTATTTTATGAATCTCTAGTAGAAACCGGTATTCCCTAGGAAACTTCAAACACCTTTAACATTTACAGGAGGAGGCAATTTTTTAATAACATCAATCTTAGCAGTATCAACTTCCAGACCTCTTTTAGACACCTTATGCCCTAGAATAATACCCTCTGTAACCATGAATTAACAATTCTCCCAATTTAGAACAAGGTTGGTTTCAATTCATCTCTATAAGAATAACTCAAGATTTCTAAGACAAGTATCAAAAGTACTACCAACAATGGAGAAATCATCCATGAAAACCTCAATGATTCTTTCAATCATATCTGAAAAGATATCCATCATACAACTTTGAAGGGTGGATAGAGCTCCACACAACCCAAAGGGCATCCGCATGTAAGTAAATGTCCCAAAGGGTCATGTGAAAGTGGTATTTTACTGATTCTATGGAGCAACAAGAATCTGGTTGTAACCCGAATACCCATCCAAGAAATATAAAAACTCATTTCTAGTAAGCCTCTCAAGAATTTGATCCAAGAAGGGAATTGAAAAATGATCCTTCCTAATGGCTGCATTAAGCTTCCTATAATCTATACAGACTCTCCATTTTGTAGATTTCCTAACTTGGACTTCTTCATTATTTTCATTTTTAATAATAGTGAAACCTCCCTTCTTTGGGACAACCTAGATAGGGCTGACCCAAGCACTATCAGAAATGGGATATATCATTCCAGAGTCTAGAAATTTGATCACTTCTTCTCTCACAACTTCTTTCATGTTCGGATTCAACCTTCTTGGACACTCTACCCTAGGATTATGGTCATGATCAATAGGTATTTTATGTTTGAAAAATGAGGGACTAATAACCTTGATATCATTTATTGTCCAGACTATGGAAGATCTAAACTTTTTCAAAACATTCAACAATCTTCCCTCTTGATTTTCATTTAGTTTAGCAAAAATTATGATAGGAAAAGTGGAGTTATCACCCAGAAATGGATATTTTAGATGGGCAAGGATTGGTTTCAGTTCAAGAGTGGGTGTTTCTACACTAGAAGGAAGACTCTTAGGCCTAGGAGGTCTAAGATCTTTAACATAACTCTTGTAGGGAGTATTGAAATATGAAAGATTTTCAATTTCATGCTCAGATTCAGAAGTAACAGTGCTGCTGTCCAAATTGGGCAGCACACTGTCTAGACTTTCCAGATCAGAATTTAACAAGTTAATTAGAGAAGAATCATCTAATTTTCTTACAATTTCTCCCTCAATATTATCAAAGTTTTCAGCTTCTAAATAAATTTCTTCAACTGAGGATTTCTTTTTAGATTCTCTAGAGTTTCCAATTGAGTTCTCATCTTCTAAAGACTTTACCATTTAACAGTTTTCAGAAAAAGTTGATCCTTTAACATTTATAAACACATTAAACTCTTCTTATTGTTCTCCAATTTTAAAAATTAACCGACCCTTAGAGACATCAATAATAGCACCACCTGTGGATAATAAGGGCCTACCCAAGATGATGTGCACCTCTTGATCACACTCCATGTCCAAGACTAAAAAGTCTGCAGGTAAAAATAGCCTCCCAACCCCAACTAGCAATTCATCGATCCTACCCACAGGATGAGTGAACGATCTATCGACTAACTATAGTATGACTATGGTGGGTTGAAGATCACCCAACCTCAACTGTCGAAAAAGTGAGTATGAGAGCAGATTAATGCTAGTAACTAAATAACACAAACAATTGAGCTGATCGAAATTTCTTAGTGTGCAAGGTATGACAAAACTACCTAGATCTTTCAGTTTAGGTGGGATTTTCTTTTGAAGTACATCACTGAACTCTTCAGTGAGGCTGTAAGTAGAAAATTCTTCCAAGATATTTTTTTAGAAACAATTTTTTTAAGAGATTTTAGATAAGAAGAAATTTTAATTAAGGCTTGAATGAATGGAATGTTTACTTGATGTTTGGAACGGAGACCAAGGGACTGAAGAAGTTCATCCTTGGTGTTACTTTGAGGTTTCAACTTCTCAGGGAAAGGGATGGGTGGGGGAAAATTTTTAAGGAGAGTAGGTATATCACTAACCTCTTTATCAACTTTTTCTTTTCCTTTATTATTTTGATTTTATATGAGTTTCCAGCTTGAGTTTCAAATGAAAAATTCAGATTTTGATCATTTTCATGGATTTTCTGTATATTTCCATCATGTGTGCAAAGAAAATTTTTATTACCAGATTGAATTAGATTTTTATTTTGGGCATTTTCATGGTCTTTTTTAGAAACAGTTTGAGTATTCATCCCACTTCTAGTTACTACATCCATGGTATTATCTCTAGGATTAAGTTCAGTGGTACTTGGAAGTCTACCTTTTTCCCTAGATGAAAAATCCTTAGCATGTTGGCCAAGTTGTGTTTCCATGTTCCGCATTATCACACCAGTTTTCATTTTATCTGACTCATATTGATTTTGATGTTTGGTTAGCCGAGTCAAGTATATTTCCTTTTGAGAGTTAATTTTATTCAAGATTAGATCAAGTTTAGAAGACATGTGATTATCATTATTCCCTTGTGCATTAGAAGACTCAACCCTTTGTTGATTCTGAAAATTTTGTCTTGGTTGATTAGAGTAATTAGGGGTAGTGGATTGTTTAATTAATCCTTGATCTTTCTAGGACAGATTTAGATAGTTCCTATAACCTTGGTTGTAATTATTTGAAAATGGATCTTTTTAGGAGACATTCTAGGACTATAGTTGACAAAGTTTGAATTTTCTTGTTGTTGGGATGACATATCAAAATTGGGACAAAAGTTTTCAGTATGCCCAAACATACCACACTGGATACACTATTCCCTTAAATATTGGTTTTTGTTTTGATAGCCTAGTTGGTTAATAGTTTTCTTTTAATTCTGGTTCATTAAAGATTGAAGTTGGTTGGTGATTTTAGCAACTTGATCTTGAGTTTCATTTATTGAACCAGTGATTGGATTAACATTTCTATTGACTCTTTTCTTTCTTGAATTTTTATGTTTTGAATTCAGAGTAAGATTATTAAAAATTTGTCTAAGTTCTTCATTTGTCTTATCATTGTAATTTCCCCCAGCATCTTGGTCTACTAGATTCTATCTAGAGGATGACCACCTTTCATAAAAGGTGTCCATGAGAAGGTGACATGGGAGTTGATGATGGGGACACTTCCTAAGAATATACCTAAATCTATCCTAAGCTTCATGAAAATCTTATCCATCCTCTTGATAAAAACTAGTGATTTTTGTTCTCAGTTCACATTTAAGTCTTTGAGGATAAAATTTCATTATGAAAGAATTGTACACTTGATCCCAGTTTTCAAAGATGTTCTCATCTAGACTCAGAAACCAATTCGTATAATTCCCTTTAAAGAAAAAAAGGAAAGAATCTCATTCTAAGTTCATTTTCTGTGAGTCCTAAAAGTGGTAGCTACTGCACTGTATTATAGAAGTTTCTAATGAAGGCTAGAGAGTCCTCATTAGAGAGCCCATTAAAAGCTGACAATAGTGAAATATGTGATTGTTTCAATTCATAGTTTTTAGCCCTAGGACTAAGTCTGATGGATGATGGATTTCTTGAAACATGAGGAAGTTGAAACTCCCTCATCCTAGGAAATTCATTTTCTTCTATGAGTTATGGATGGTTTTGAAAGTTATTATGCTCAAGAACTCTATTATCTATGTTCTCTATTTCAATTTTGTTCTTCTTTACTAGAGAAGTGAGGTGTTTGTCTATTTCTAAGTTCAGTGGCTCTAGACTAATAGAAGAGTGTCTTGTGCTTATACAAATTATATTAACAATTAAAGTATCAAAACAGTATAACTAAATAGTAACTCAATCAATACAGAAAATAGTAGCAATTCAGTAGAAAATGAAGTAGTTTTTTTAAAAAGTTTTCAATTTTTTTGAGTTTTTTTTAGAATTTTTTTTGTGTTTTTAGAATAAATGGCTTGTTCCATCCCCAGAAACAACACCAAAAACTTGACTAAAATGTCGTTTAAGTTGGTAAAAGTTTAAAATTTATATTCCTACTAACTACTGTATATGTGGCAAGCAGGGTCGAACCCACAGGGAAGGCAATTATGACAACTACTCTTCTAAAAACCTTCAAAAACTCCATTGTTGTTAGAAACAGAGTGAATTTTCTTTTTTCTTTTACTTTTTATTAATAATTAGAGTGGTAGAATATTTCAAAACAAATATTTAAACTAGATTGAAGCTAGAAACAGTTGAAAACATGGAGTCACTGAGATATAGTACGCTGATACAAGAACAATCTATTAAAACGCTCGAGGAAAAATCTTCATTCTACTGATTTTTAAGGTATTTAAATTCACTTAAAGGTTATTGCAGAGTACCAACTTAAAAATAATGACTCACCTCCCTCGCCAGTAGTTAAGTCACACAAGCCAATCAATTTTAGAGTTTTCCACTCCAAAATTAATCAATTATGAACTCTTTGAAAAAAATGACAACAAGACGAACTCACAGTAAGCCTTGAAGTATTTTGAATTTAATATCTTTTGAAAAGTGTTTCCACAACCAATCTCACCAAGTGACTGTGAATTATTGAGATTTTGTTCTAGTGGTATAATCAATTAGATGAACTCAGTATCAATCTTGCCAATCAATACTGAGATAATCAAATTGATTAAGTGAAAATAGAATTAAAAGATAACCAGTGGATCTTCAATTTATCCCTGAACTACAAGATTTAACCATAAAATATGTTTATAATCAATAAAGAATCTTGTAACACACTAAACAGAGTCTTAATTCTAGAATTATGAAGGACGAAAAACTCCCAAGAAGATGCTCTATTCCTGAACTTCTCTAGCTCCAGGAAGTGGTTCCAGAGTCGCCCTATGCAACACCTCCACTCCTGATGAGAGAGAGGCTCTCAGATCTCCAATCATGCTCTTCTCAAATCAATGTCTTCCCCTCAATTGTCTCCAATCAATGCCCTATTTTTGTATATTCTGTCATCTTCTGCTTGTCACCGCCACTATTTACTGACTTGAAATGTCCTTCGCTTGTGCACTGCACACATGCGTTCTTTAGTGACGGGCATTTCGTGCTAGTTTTACCCTTGTAACTAACTCCAGGTGAGTTAGTTGTGTGAACCTGGACATTTTTTAAGCTTTGGCATGAACCTGAAAAATGAATAACAACAAAATAAAATTAAAATTTTTAAAACACAATAATAAAACAATTGATAAAAATAGAAAAATCACTTAACATTTATTAGTTGGATATTTTATTTATTTAATCTAAAACATAAATTATTAATTATTAAATATTATTATTAAGTAATTTAGTAATTAACCTTTTCAATTTAAAATAACATTTTAGTAGAAAAAATATGTTTATTATTTTATTAGTCAATTAAATTAAGTTACTTTACTTAAATTAATAAGTTGTTAAAATTTTAATTCTAAAAATTATATTAAATAACTTAGTTGATATTTATGATTAATTATTATTAATAATGTTAACGGATAAATTAATTATTATTTTTAACATTAAATTTTATTTACTATTAATTAGATAGTTTTATTTTACTTTTATTATATTAAGTATTTTATTTTATTAACAAATTCAATTATTAAATAATTATTTAATAAGTAGAATTAATTTATTTTAATTTAGAGGTTAATATTAATTAGTTAAATTTAATTAATGGTAATTAAAAATTCTATTTAACTATCCTATAGTTATTTTAAATTTAAAATTAGAAGAGTCTAATATTTTGAGTTTAGTAATTCCTTAATTTGAGTAATTAGTTTAGATTTATTTTAATTAATTTTTATTTTATTTTTATTATATAATTTTTTTATAATTTACTTCCTCTTCCCCCAATTGGAGCACAACAACCCTGGGGGGGTTCTTTGGTCTCCTTTGGTGCTGCACGCAGAGGCCAACGACGAAGCATAGGCTCCAGCAGGTGGTGCAGAATGGCGCGACAACACCTCTTGGCTCGACCTCATATTGTAGAGCCTCTCCTGTATTCTCTTCACAAGAAGCTTCACCTTGGTCAACAACCTGTTTGGCTTCGGTGGTGGGATCTTCATATCACAGAGCAGTGGACCAGCATGGTGGCACAAGTAAAACTCCCTCAGTGTATTTTTGGTGCGGCGATGTGGTTCAAATCCTTCAGATATGAAAAATCCTCCTCACAAGTGGCTATTATGTTTCTCCCATAGCAGCGTGGCCTCATATCCTCTTCCCAAACCATGAAGTCCAGATCCATAAAGAGCTTAAAGTTTAGGGTAGAATCAGTTCTTTAATTTATAAATTTAATTAAGTTTAAAAAAAACATTGAATCAATTGTGTTTATGGTTAAGGGAGGTAGATTATGCTGGATTATGCTGCAATGGTAGGATCAGTAGCTGGGTATGAAGTATGGAAGCATCATCAGCGAGAAGATAATCGGTGAATATGGGTTACGGTGAGTGGTGAGGAAATGAGAAAATAATGCTGTAAAAGCTTCAAAAGTAGGGTGAGTTGGGGTGAATTGGTGAGTAACGACTCACTGATAGAAGAAAAATGATCGGTGTGTGTGAGTGAAGCTGGAGGAGGGACCTATGGAAGGACAAAAAAATCATTGTGGGAAATAAAGTATCGGTGGGTCATCGGTGAGTTCATGAAACCGATGAGAAGAAAATAAAAGTATCTGTAAGTGAAAGGTGATGAAAAGTTGTGAAACTGAAAGTGGAAATGGATCGGTGAGTCATTGACTCACTGATAAAAGTAATAAATCAGTGTCACTAGTAAAGAATAATGCGACACTGATATTAATGTGAAACTGACAGAATTTTTGCATCAGTGAGTCATTAAATCACTGATAGAAGGAATATTGATTGGTTGTAGTGGGAAAAAATAAAATAAATAGATCGGTGAGTCACATCATCAGTGCGTCGTGAGAAACCGTCAGTTAAAATAAAAGACAAGTCCCTGGTAGTTAAAAATTAGAGACCGAAACCGATGAAATGAGAGACCAAAACTGATGAAAAATATCGGTGGGTTTCTACATCGATGTGACGACTCACCGATAGTTATAAAAAAATTTGGTGTGTGAAAATATCGGCGAGTCATGATTCAGTGAGACAAAGAATCAGTGTGACGCAGTATCGGTGTGACGACTCACCGATAGAACAAATTAAAATGTTAAAAATAAATAATAATAATAATTTTAAAACAAATAATAAAATTATAAAACATTAATTAATTAACACAAAAGAGAAATTAACTAATTTTTTTAAGATTAAATAATTAACTATAACTAAAAACTAACTAAATTATTTAACAAAATAAAAATAACAGTGACTTAATTGTTAACTAAAAATTTAAAGATTAAAATTAATTAAATATATGTCTAAATAAATGAGAAAAACTTAGAAATAATTAACTGCTAACATGAAAATAAAATAATTATAATTAACTAAATATTTAGAATAATTAAGTTAATTAATTAAAAGGAAAAATGAAACCTAAAAACACATTATTTTATTAATCATTAACTTAATTCCTTCAACTTTATTTATTAAGCAGAATAATTAAAAAATTTAATTAATAGAGTTAATTTATTTTAATAAATCTAATTAAAAGAGTAAAGTTTTAAATTAAAAACTAAATTAGATTAATGTGAAAAACAATAAACAATTAATTAATTAATAAACATTTAAAAATTTAACCATATTAAGATTATTAAACCAAAAATTAATTTAATATAATTATAATAATTATAATTACTAAATAAAAAGACTAAAAACACATATTTAATTATAAAAAATTATTAATTAATAGACTTAGAGTTAAAAATACAAATATGCCATTATTTATTAAAAAGTGTCAAAATACATAATTAAAATGTTAAAAATTAAATAAAATATGTGGAAAAACTATTTAAAAATAGAGCCACATAAATATAGTTTAGTCTTATATAATCTATATAAAGAATACAACTATTTTGAATATTATTAAGAATTAATTTATTGTTTTTATTAAAATTATTTCAATATATTTACATCTTCCATAAGTGTTGGGTTTAAGATTATTTATGGTTGCATATAAGGTTTTGATTCACTCTCTAGTATGATATGGTTTGTGAGAATGGTGAGAATAATCCCATGGATGTCCCCTAATGTCTATCCTAAAGCCTTAGTATGTTGTTTTAATATAGTTAATAGTTTTTGTTCCAAATTAAGTGATTAGTTTTTTGAAATTAACACCATTATTTTTTCATCTTATATAAGATACAAATATTTTAGGTTTTATGGTAGTAGTTTTAGCTCCAATTCATACAGTTGTTCCGGTGATAGTATCAACACAATGTTACTTACAGTAGAAATATTCATATTAAAAACACAATAATTAGTAATCAATTTGAGAAAATCATCAAAATAGTATTCATCCATCTCCTACTCAAACTGATCAATACAAAATTATAGTTCTATATTTAATTAATTTTTAAATATAGAATTATTAGAAAGGATTGATCATTCTTGGACTAATCTGAAGTTTATTATTTCATCCAGAATTTGAATATTTTCCTCTAATAAGAAATAGGTTCCATGATGAGAAAATGTAAAAACAAAAATGTTCTTCTTAAGGGAATTTCATAGAATCAAATATATTAAAATTAATATTATCTTCAATAAAAGACATAAAAAGTATTTATTTATGAGCATTTATTATAGTTTTTCCAATTTTTTAAAATATCCTCCCCAAGATGATAGGGGAATGAGAAATACCACTCTATTCTTCCATAATCAAGATATAAAAGTCAATAGGGAATAAAAGACCCTTTACCCTTACAATCATATCCTCCAAAACATGAATAGTGTAAGATGTAGCTCGATTGTCTAACTATACTAAAACTCTGCTTGGCTTGAGATCTCCCAATTATAGAAAATAATAAATTAATTAAGTTATAAGATTTATTTATTATCATAAATTACATAATAAATTAGTGAAAATGTTCTTTCCTACAATGAAAGGGATAGTAAAGGTACTTGGATCTTGAAATTTTCTTGGTAATTATAGGGTGATTAATATAAAAATAGTCATACCCAGGATTACCTTTTCATCTTCATTCAATTTTGGATTATTACTGAACATTGCCTTAATTAATTTTTCTTACCTTTTAATATAATTAATTGCATATATAAGAGGAATTTTCATTTACAACTTCTTTAAGGTGTCTAAAACATCATGTTATAGAGCCTATTCATTGATTTTTTTGGCGGAGTCATCCTTAAAGGGATGGGTGGTATGGGTTGAGAAAAATCCTCCATATTATCATTTACCTTGTCCTACTTCACTGATTGTGTCTCTAAAGGTACCTAACTTACTTGTTACATAGATTATGGTTCTTCTTACCTTGGCTATTCATTTCAAAATTTAGTTACTAGATGTGGATGCTCATTACTTTTCACTTTCCTGGTACTTCTCAAAAAAAAAAAATAGAACTCAAATTACTCTTGGGGTTATAGAATTATTGGGAAATAATTTTTCTTAAAAATTTATTTTACCAAAGAATTTATATTGCTGATCATATTTATATACTATATTTTCATTTCTTTAGGTTCAGATACATGAGTTTTCAAGGAAGATTTTTTATTTCCTTGATGCTCCACTAGCTGTCTTAGTAAATATTTCTAACGGTCACTTGGTTTTATATTTTGGTTTAGTAGATTGTATAGAGTTGGGATTTATTCCTCTAAAATGGTAATGGACAATATTTTTATTGAAAATTCTATTAGAATAGTGATATATAAGGTTTTTAGCTTCCATATCCATATTGTACCATTGTGTATTCTTTATATTATTGGTTTCTTGGTTATTTTTGGTATTTCCATTAGTATATAGAATAAAAAATATTTATTTCCTGTACTTATGGGAAACAATATATGAAATCATTCTTCTAATGTAATAATTAGCACATTCTTAGGGGGTTATATAGTGAAGATTTATGAAAATTGTTATTGGATAACCATATTATAAGATAGTTTATCTCTTCAATTTTAGTTTCAATATAAAGAGATCTAGAATATTTTATATAATGAAAACATATAGTATCAGTTATTGTACAATTTTTTTGAGATTTATATGAGATAATATTTACTAGTTATCTAGATTAAGTTGGATATTTTCCACTTAGTTCTCCCCTAAAATAATCATATAGTAAGTTTCATTCATTATCCAAAATTCCTTTATAGAAAACACTAATAAGTGGTGGTCCTCAATGTGTTGTGTGGGTAGGATACACTCATCATCCTGAACCTCTCCCAAAACTCATATATATTCACTTCAATGGATTTTATAATTATATATATATTTTACCAAAAATATGTACTTTTGGAAGTAGGGAATAAATTATAGATAAAATACCTCTATAGGTTATCCTAGGTTATGACCTCTCTAGTATACAAGTTTTAAATCCATTCCATGGATGGTATTTATAGGGAGAATGATAATTCCTTTCAATTTATATTAGATCACAAGACTCAAATTGGTTTAACGGTGTTTCAAATAGTCCCAAACTCTTTTATATTCTTATTTGAGTATTCTCCTACTAATCCATGGAACTTGGGTAAAAAAAATTATTCCATGATTAAGTTAAACATCACATTGGTTATTTGGTTATAATAATTTATTATTATTATGATTGAAGTCATGTGCATAAAGTTATCTAGGGGTTATATTCAATTGTTTTAGATTCTCTTCCATGTTTCCACTACCTAAATTAGCACTGGTATAAGTATAAGTGTATGGGGAGTCTATAAATTAGATGTTAGGAAATTATTTTTCTACTTTCTAGGTAATACTCATGTTTCATACTCTAGCTAGAAAGGTATACTTAATCTATGGATCAAATCCACTGAGATGATTTGAACCAGTCTTGGTCATATATTAAAAACATCTTAAACAAAAGAAAAACACAAAAACAAGTCATTAAAAATATATTCCTCCTCAAAAACAATTCAGAGTTGATTCTTCAGTATTATAGGCCTCATAGAAAATAATTTTTGAACCCAAGTAATAATATTTTATAGTTTGAACTAGGTTTTCTCTGAAGAGGTATAATTTTCGATGAGATATTTGTGTTTGGTGAGTCCTGATTGTATTGGGAAATAGAAAACATTTTTTTTTCATTTTTATGCAAGTAAAAGGGTGTTTTAAATCAATTTAAAAATATTGGGTTCACTTTGGTTATTCCTTCACCCTACTCGTTAAACCATGATTTATTTAATTTAAACTTTCCTTCTCTCTCATTAACCAACTAAAAACTCATCGGATTACCTTCTCTTATAATTTTTTTTATTTAAAAAGGGGTGTATAATGATCATTTCACTCCCTTATTCTACCTAGCCTAATAATTAAACATCTAAGATTACTCTTAGATCAACCCACTTCACTATATCACATGATCAATAAAGAAAATTAAGGGGAGACTATGTGTGAAACCATATAAGAAGATAAGGAATAATTTAAATGTAATAAGTAGTGTAAATATCCTACCATCTATAACAAATAATCATTTCTATTTAAATCAAGAAGAAAATAATCAAACAATTAATTATATGAATTCATTAATAGGTGTGAAAGAAATATCCTTATCTCAACCACTATGGGTCTAGTATTCCATCATAGGAGAAGTAAAAAAGTAGTAAATAAAATAAAAATAAAACTATATCCAATATATAAGATCTTTAATTATGAGTTTCATCACCTTTCATAGGGGAAAGATAAATGTTTCAAAATATACCCAAATGGGAAGATCCTTATGTGAGTCTAGAATACTTGATCTCCCCTATGTGGATGGCATAAAATTTCTTCTTCATGATATTCTAAATGTTGTAATCCCTTGATCCCCAAAATTTTCTATTTATCCTTCAAATTGTTCTCCTTTAGTGTGTTTGAAACCATTTTACCGATCTTTCCAAGTAGCAAGATATGAAAATATTTATTTAATCTTATTATGCATTGGATGAGATCCACGTGTACTGGAGATGATCTCCCCTGTTGAGTTTATTTGATATTTCTTATACTATAGCTAAGCAATTTCCTTAAGTATAAAATATTAAATAACTCTTTTGAAGCTTCCAAAATATATTATTAATTCTAATCAGTGCCAGGGTACAAAATTATTTACATCTATGGTATCTAAGGAGAAAATATTTCATATCGCTTTCAATGGAGAAAACTATATCATATATCAACTTCCTTTAGAAAATTGTACTTATTTGGAAAAGTAAAAGATTTTATGTAACTAATTTTATCTTCATAAAATATTACTTATTATATATACTTTATAAAAATACATTACGTACATAAGTATGGTCATATAAAATTTTTATATCAATGTCTCTAGTGGATCATATGTATTTCGAGAACTCATGCATTTTCTCTTGAGAGAATATATTACTTATGTTTCTTATTCATATTAAAAAAACTAAAAAATGTTACATATAAATTTATTCAATAAAAATTATCTTACACATGCTTCATTTTTTTATTTATCAACATTTACATGTAAAAAATGTTATGAATTAACTTCTTTATTAGAGAAAATTTTATTCATGCCTCTTCTTCTTTAAATCTAAAATGAAAAAAAAATTTATATATCTCCCATCATTTCTTATTTTCTGCAATTTACTTAGTAAATATATTATATATTCCCATTAATATCTTATGAATGGAAAATCCTCAGATGAATTTTATGAAATTCCCATAAGAGCGAGTCATTTTCCATTTTTCAATAATCTATAATTTCTGGAAGATAACTTCTAGACTACTCTAACTTCTAACTTTCAAAATTGGAATATTTCATATGTTACTTGAAAATCACGGAGCATGTAGATTCAGAGTATTCTTGATTCAAATTATTTCCAAAATGATAAAAATAATTAACAATGAATTATATCAATTAGGTTTTCAATTAATTCTAGACACTATGAAAATCTAAGAGTGAAGATATTTATATATATTTAAAGGGAAATTAAAATGAAATTCTATAAAATCCTAAAACAAAATTTCAAAATTTATGCCTTGAACATTCACCATAATAGAAAATTTTTGATAATTAATTTTATGATATTTGAAATAAGGCTCGAAATATCAGGATAGGACTATTCATAGATATAATGAATCTATATCAGAGCCTTAGTAGCTAATATAATTCATGTCCTATTGTGTTTGTAGTTTACAATATGTCTGTATAGATATGTATAAAGAAAAAGTATGTTATGATGTGATTTATGATTTTTTGAAACAAAATATCCTAAAATGATATTGATATTTATCTATCACCATTGATTAATGATTTGAAATTTCTATGGGTAGTTGGTGTTTAAGTGTTTGATTCATACAATTAAGGGTTTATTATTTTTCATGACATGGTAATGTTCAATATAAATTCATTTATTACATATGGAAACTTATTTGGATACATTTTTATGGGACACAAATCTTGTACAATTTTTGAAGAAGGGGATTCATATCATTAATTACTAAATGAGAAAAAAATGGTGTAAATGGGTCATCAATTTTTTGTGTGAATAAATCATCCTGATTGAATATTAAAAAAGGAATTTAACGGTTTAAAAGATTATTATTTTCCCACAAAACCATTTTCAGTAGAAAAATATTATAATAAGGTGAAAAACATCAATGCCACATTTTGGATGATAGAAAGTTTATGACATTAAAAAATACATGGATGAAATAGTTTATCTTATTTAATCTACCTTATTGTATTTTTTTGGATGTAAAAAATGGTGATTTCATTCAAAATATAAGTTGTCAGCTCAGTTTCCAATAATGGATTTTCATTAGTATCAATATATTATACCTAGTGAACTTGATGATAAAACCCAAGAATCATTTCAAGAATATATTTCAAACATAATTCCTAATTAATTTAAAACCATAATTTCCTAATCTTCATAATTATTTTTGTTGTTGATCAATTCATTTTCCACTCTTGTGGTCTCATACTTATAATAGAGAATCTAAACCAGGATCCCTTTAGTTGTATTCGTATGTGCTCCTCAAATATCCAAACAATACTCTTGGTATTCTAGGTTCTCGCATAGAGAAACCAAGTTAAATTCATTTTCAACATTGAAAAAAATAAAAGAATATATCTTATTCTATCCTTTTCTTAAGAGGTAGGAGGTATATTTTCTCTCTATCTTTTTGAGATAATTAATGAGAGGTTCATTCTAAGGATTGAGAGAATTATCTTGAAATAATCCATTATTCACAACAATTCTCACACTATCTAAAATGATATAATAAGGTCTTTATACTTAGGGTTAAATAATTGATGATTTCAAAAATTCACTTTTTCTAATTGTTTATTCCATGTAAACCACATGTCAAATAATAATAATATTATTATTATATTCTCGTGACATGAACTAAAATCATAGTCTAATAATTCATTTCCATAGTTCCCTTAACCCATCACTCCAATCAACCTTGAAATTTATTGGACCTTGGATAATAAATATTTAATTAAATTAATATTATTTTTCCAATAAATAAATAAATATTATATTTTTTTAAACACATGAATAAATATGTATTATAGTATCCACATAACTAAATAAATATTTATATGAATATATTTTTTAAAATAGTAAATAAATATTTATTTATTTATTACCCTTATAGATAATAATCAAGAGATAAAATTCAACCTATATATTCTAAACTTGAATATATGGTGAGTAAATTTATTATTAGATTCATGAAGTTTTCTTCAAGTCACTTGAAATTCTCTCATTGGATGTTCATACTTTAATAGTTCACTTAATCATGTTAGAACAATGACAATAGTAACCTTCAGCATATAGGTCAACCACTATAAGTTGTCTTTACTTCTAATAGATGTTTTATAGACTGGTATTTGGGTGTGGTGAATTGTGTACCAGTTGGGGTGATTGAGTTAATAGAAGTTTCAATTGAATGAAGTAGTCAATTAATGGATGATAAAAATTTTTGGATGGATGTGAAATCTATTTAAATGAAAATGAAACTCTGTATAAGGAGGTGGGACCACTTGCTGAGGTACACTACACTTTATTATGAAAACTGTGATGCTGGATTTCTTATGTACAATGTTTGTAAATCTTTTACTGTTGGTAATATGAAATATTTTTTAGTGTTATCCCATGGACATAGGATGAAATCACAAACCACTTAAAATTAGTGCTCCTTCTTTATTTTATCATTATTTTAATTCTTGTGTGTATATTTGAGTGTGTGTGTGATTCATATTTTGAGTGGTGATTATTATTTAGCATGAATTACTAATTTCAGTGCTCTAAGAAATTATGGGAAGAGTTGGTTATTGAATTTATACAGTATTGAACTAAAGGTAGATACAAATTTACAATGAACTCAATGTTAAACCATCCAGTGTTTGTATCAATTTTTAGGCACCTTCTTCCCCACAAGTTCTATCATAGGTTATTCAGTTTGGATACACTTAAAAACTCAGGTAACTTTATCACTTTTATCAAATTCATAATAATTTAATTTGGCCATACTATTATCAGAAGATATAGAAATTGATGAAGGAAAGGTTCAGATTAGTCAATTCAATAGAACAAAATTTATTTTCTAGAAGATGCATATGGAGAACTATCTCATCTAGAAGGATCTTAAACTTCTTTAGGGTGATCAACCTGAAAATATGGACAAAGTAAAAAAAGAAAATTCTAGATAAAAAGTGATTTATTTAGTAATGATGACATTGGAATGGAATGTGGCCTTCAATATTTGAGATAATAAGACTAAAAATACTCTTATGGTTTCCTTGATGGAGGTGTATGAAAATACAACATCCTTAAAAAAAGTGTTCTTGATGAGGATTTTGTTTATCTTGAGGCTATCAGAAGTAAAATAATTAGTAAATTATTTTAATGTTTTTAACATGATTAGAATTCCTCTCATGTCAGTGAAAGTTACTTTCAAAGATTATGTGTGGGTTATACTACTTATTTTATATTTACCATAATCTTGGGATGAAATAGTTACAGTGATAAGTATTTCCTATATAATGTATGATGTTTTATTTGTGGATGTCTATAATTTTATCCTCAACGAGTATATCAAGATAAGAGAGGTCCAAGTATCTTCTAGTAGTGTGGTGAATACTAATAAAATGAGATTCTCTCCTTATCCAAATAATAATCTATAATTAGAAGAAAAATCTAGGGAGATGATTCTTGTAAAGTTGAATGGTCTAGGGATTACCTGCTGGAATTTTAGAAAGAAAGGACATCTTCATAGAAATTTCATGAACCACCAGGAAAGAACCATAAGAAAGGCTACCAAAAGTTCAAAATTAGTTAATATAATGGAAGTTAGTAGAAATATACTATTCACTATTCATAATATGATAGATTCTTGGGTTTTTGACTCTGATGCATCCTTACACTCAATAAATGATTGTGGATACATGACAAGTTATGTATATAGAAGCTTTGGGAAAGTTTTTCTGTTATATGATGAAGATTTGGAATTGGTTAGAAATAGAGATGTAAATATCTGGATGTGGAATGGGATTATTCTTTGGTTTTAAAGTGTGAGACACATTCTAGGTGTCTAGAGAAATATCATTTTAGTTAAGTAATAGGATGATGAATTATTTGGTACCACTTTCAATGATAGAGACTGCAAAGTGACTCATGGATCTATGTTTATATCATAAGGAGTAAAGGATAAGGCCCTTTATCTTATTCAAAGTTCATATGGGAGTCAAATCGATACAATTTCATCCTCTAAAAATCAAAAGGTCTATCATTATAGACTTGGTCAACTTAGTGAGAAGAACATGAAGGTTTTAAAAAGTAAGGGATCTTTGAATCTTGATCATAATACTCTTGAAATTTGTGAGAGATGCTTTTTTGGAACGAAAAAGAGGGCCTCATTCAATCAAAATAGATAAAATCCCAAATCATATAAGTTTTATATTATTCACATTGATATCTGGTGGATTTAATTAGTTTAATATCTAGTAGATTATGATACTTTGAAACATTCATTGATGATTCTATGAGAAAGGTGTGGTTTTATTTTCATAAAAATAAATCTAATGTGTTTAATGCCTATTATATAGTGGAAATACATGGTGGAGTTAGAAAGAGATTAGAAATTGAAGTTCTAGAGATCTAATAATGGTGATGAATATAATGGTATCAACTTATATAACTTATGTCAGGATAAAGGAATTAGAATTGAGAGAATATTACCCGAAACTCTATAATATAATGGATTTGTAGAGAAGATGAACCAGACATTGATAGAGATGAACAAATGCATGCGTGTGTAATACGAAATTCTTAAGGCCATATGGGTAAAAGAAATTAACACATTACCATACTTGGTCAACAAATGTCTATCCTCTATAGTAGGATAATGACTACTGGAATAGATTCGGTCTAATAAGCTTCTAAAAGTTTCACACTTCAAAATATTCAGTTGTATTACTTATGCTGTTGTTGATACAAAGTATATATAAAATCTAGAGGAAAATTCTAGATCCTATTTCCTCATATGGAATGGAAATGAATAGTTTGGTTACTCACTATAGAGTGATGATCAACAAAATATCATCAAAAGTTATAATGTACCATACTATTCATACATAAATATTACATAATTATAGATAAATATTCAATAAATTTCACAATAATACACTCTTGAGGACCATAGAGGTTTAGAGTCTTCATAAACTTTGATACATAATCAAATGTCACATAAAATATCTATATCATTTCTGATTAAGTTCTTCACAACTATCACCCTTCATAGAAATATCATACTTAAAACCTTTCTCTAAAACCTAGGTAAGGGAAATACAAGAAAGGGTAAGATCATATGATCAGTAAGGGTAAAAATAATAGATATCAATTAATTACTATAAGTGAGAATAATATAGGAATATTTTAATGATAACATGATCAATAATTACAATATCATACTCAATCATTCAAATATCTTTAATCATGAAACATGGTATCAAGTTTTTTCAAATAAATGACATAAGACATAAGAGTGTGGAATCATAAAAAATCAATCATGATCCATGAAAACATATCATAAGAATAAGACAAAAGTTTTTGGAATTCACATAAGCATAGAAAATAATTTTTTTAGTTATGAATCACTATCAAGACTATCATATTGGATTGAGTTCACTCCTCATTCCATCATTTCCTTAGTTATGGTTCACTCCCAAGACTATCTTATTAAAAAACGTCCCTTACTAAACTAGATTTAATCCCTATTCTAGACATTATTATCTCATGATATATCTTTATTTATCCAATGTATAGAGAGATACATAATTTTGGTCCCACCCATCACATAATGAAAACCATACATATGTGTTTTACAAGATCATAAAATATTAATTATATCATTAAATCACAACCCATGAAAATGATATAGTTTTCATAAACATTTCATCATCATAATAATAAAACATAAAAATAAATAATAAATATGAAAAAATTGGATCCTATCCAAAATTAATAATAATAAATATCAAAGGATTCTTTTATAGATAAAAATAATTTCAAAATATCATTAGAATATTTCTTGAGGAAAATAAACTTTTTATTTGAACTCACTTATTTAGAGTCATAAAATTTAAAAAATATTAAGGAATAGATTTTCATTGAAAATAACCAATGAAACTTATAAATTAATCTTCAAATAAAATATCATTCATGATGGTGGAGAAATTCTCTCATGTAGTGTTTGTCAAAATAAAAATTCATTCCACGTTATCGATAAAAATTCAGAAGCACCTTGTTCGATAAAAAAAGAAGATTCCTTTTAAAAAAATTAACAAAAATTAAAAAATGTGTAAAAAATAATTTAATAAACTTTTTTTATAATATTAAAAACATTCTTTAAAACATTTTAAATAAAATATCTACATGGAAGAAAATATTCCCGATTGAAGAGAAAAACATAGTCGGTTTTCCTTAAAATCATTCTTTTGATCTCTTAAGTACTAAAAGAGTGAAGAATGAAAGAAAAATAAGAATTATAAATTAATATCAAAAGGGTAAAAAAATATATAAGTCTTTAGAGATATATATCATATAATTTCATCATCATAAAATGTAATCATAAACAACCTTGGTAAAAATGATATTGTAACATCAAACCCTTACATTAAGTCTATCTTGCTTCATAAGTTCTATAACCACCTATATAATAAATTTTAATTTATTATAAATCTATTAAAAACCATAATAATAACAATAATTCCACACCTGGTTTACTTATAACATCATATTACCCATTCATTAGAAATATTTCATCATCATCATTTTGGGCGTTAACTGCTTTATTTTTCATGCATATTTTAGTTTGGCAGTTATGGTCCCGACAATTTGATCATGTTTAATTCATATTAAGAATTATAAAAATAATATAAATATATTATTTATTAATTATATACATATTTATAACCATTTATATAAATCGATGATGGAAAATGTATTACATCACTACGTGGAGATGGTAGTTCGTACGTACACATGAGTGAAATTTCCATTTTTTGATGTATAGAAACAAAGAATGGTAAATATTAGTTCATCTTTAAAAAATAATTATTATAACATAAATATCATATATAAGAATTAAATATATCATAATAACGAACCATGAATAATGGTGGTGGAAAAGGAGTCGTATCACTACGTGGAGGCAATATTCCACACATACACATGAGTGATACTTTCATATCCCATTGGATTGAGAAAATGTGGTAAATGGAGATTCTATCATCACAATAAATTTCATAGTAAAAAATGTGGTACAAAAATTTATTGAAGAAAACATATTTTTTTAAGTGTAAAATGATTTTACTAAAAATTGATTCCATATTTATTATGCATTAATCAATAAATTTTCATTAATAAAAAAATTAATAAATATTTTTCATAAAGTGATTATTAATATTAATGACTACCAATTTAATGGCTAGGATATAATGGTTTACTATATCACAATTCATAAAGGCTCAGGGTTTTTTGTAAGGAATGCTATCAAATACTTCAATTTTTATTTCAAAGGAAATACATACAAAATTTTGAGGTGTTAGATTCTAAAACCCTCTTAAAATTAATTTCACCCTTGAAATTCTATAATTTTAGTAAAAAAATATGAGGATATATCTACCTCACCACATCCTCAAGTTCCCATGCTGCTTCCTTAATTTTCTAATTCATCCAAATAATTTTAACTAGGTGAGTAGTCTAGTTCCCTAGAAATTTATCTTTATGATCAAATATTTCTACAGGTTTTTCTTAATAGGAATGTTCATACTCCAATGATATAACATTTGAGATTATTACATTTGAAATATCAATTAAGTACTTTCTCATGAGAGATACATGGAACACATAATGAACTTGAGAGAGGCTTGGTGGGAGTTTTAAGTGATAAGCTATAGTACATACTTGATCATGAATCATGAAGTAAAAAATACATATAGGTCTCAAATTTAAATTATTTATAAATATTATAACCTTATTCCCTAGATAAATTCATAGAAGGACCTTCTCACCAACTTCATTTTTTTTATCTTACTGATAATTATCAGTATAACTTTTCCATCGACTCTCTACTACCTTGATATACTACTGAATAGATCAGAACTTATCTACCATTTCCTCAACTAGATTAGGACCCAATATCTTTATTTCTCTAAATTAACCCTATTATGTTAGAGTTATTCACTTCTTTATATATAGATATTCACAAGGATCCATCTGAATGCTTGATTGAAAGCTATTATTGTAAGAAAACTCGACTAGAGGAAGGTGTTAATTTAAACATGTTTTAAATATAGTGAACATGATAACAAAATATCCTCTAGGGTTTGAATTTTCCTCTCATACTAGCCATATTTTCAAGGTTGATAAGTATTATATAAGCAAAACTGTATATCTATATCTTTATAAAGACTTATCCAAAACTTTAAGTTAAACCTCAAATACCAATCAGATACAATACAATATGGCACCTCATGTAACCTTACCACTTCCCTAATTTATATCATGGAAATATGATCAATAGATAAATATTATCTGATTGAAATAAAGTGTGTTGACTTAATAAGGTGATAAATTACTACCAAAATAGAATTATGACCTTTAGATGTTTTGGGGAGTTTAAAAAAGAAATCCATGGTGATGATTTCTCATATCCATTATGTTATGAGTAATTGTTGTAATATACCCTTAGAAAATTGTCTGTAAACCTTAAATTATTGGCATACCAAGCAATAAGATAAAAAATTAAAAATATCACATTTTATGTTGTCCCACCAGAAATACTCTTTTATATCTCCATACATCTTTGTACTTCTAGGATGAATAAAAAACTACGAGCTATGCGTTTATTCCAGTAGTTCCTTACTTAGGTCTGGTATTTATGAGATACATACCTAATTATTAAACCTTATCATTACATCACAATCAATTTTAAACTCAATAACATTTTCACCATATTTTATAAAATATCTTCATCCTCCTTTTTCACCATTTTAATCTTTATATGGATATATGGTTTAACACTCATTTGAGAAAGAAAAAATTCCCCTTTCCTTTAATATTTAAATTTACATCCTTTAAAAATATATAAATATTATATCATTTGTGATCCTCATCATAGATAATATGGTATGATCCTTTCAACTCAAAGAATCAACCACCTTGTTCACTTTTCTAGGTTGGCAGTGTATTGAATAGTCATAATATTTAATAAAATCCAACCATATTATTTGGTGTTTATTCAAATATTTATGGGTGAATATATGATTTAAATTTTTTTGATCAATATATGTGTTACAAATTTCTTCAAAAATATAATGGTTCCATATATTTAGTGAAAAGATTATGACAATTGACTCCAAATCCTGGGTCAGTTAATTTTTCTCATGAACCTTCAATTGGTGTGATGCATACACTATCACCATATCATTATATATGATAACACATCCCAAACCTTTATTTTATGAATCACCATAAATTAAAAACCTTTCTCCACTATAGGGTAGTATGATCACATTACTGAGCAACCTTCTCTTCAGTCCCTTGAAATTTTCTTCACAATCATTAGTCTAAAGGAACTTAAGTCCTTTATAAGTTAAAGTGGTGAATCGATTATATAGTCATGATAAATCCTTCACAAAGCATCGATAATATCCATCCAATCCTATAAAACTATAGATCTATATCATGTTGGTTGTTCTCGGCCAATGTTATATAACTTCCATCTTTAATAGATCCACCTATCTACACTCTCTTGATATTATATGACCCAAAAAATGAAACTTTTTATAGATAAAATTTACAATTGGTATTTTTTCATACAAATTATCTTTCCTTAGGGTCTTTAGAACAATCCTCAAGTGATCTCCATTCTCTTACTTACTCTTGGAACATATAATAATATCTTCTATAAAGACAACCAAAAATTTATCAAGGTAATCATAAAGAATATATTTATTAAATACATAAATATAGTTGGGTAATTAATAATACTAAATGGAATTATTATAAATTCATAGTGTCTATACCTCAATCAGAAGGTTGACTTGGGTATGTCTTCAATTTTGAACCTCAACTGATAGTATCCAAATCAAAGATAAATATTGGAAAAATATTTACCTTCTCATAATTGATCAAAAAACCATAAATATGGGGCATATGATACTTATTATTTATCATGATATTGTTAAGTTACTAATAATAAAAGCATAGTCACATCGATCCATATTTCTTCTTAAAAAATAGTATATGTGTGCTTCATGGTGACACACGTGGCTGAATGAATTCCTTATCAAGATATTACTAGATTTTATTCTTTAATTATAGAAACTAAATTGAGGCTATTATATGTGGATTCATCCAAATATGTGTAGCACCAAGTATGAGTTCGATTAAAAACATAATTTCATGATTTTAAGGAAGACTAGGAAACTCTTTCTGAAAGACATTAAAAAAAATTCCATTCAATTGGAATATCATTGATGTTGAGTTTCTCCCCCACTATTTTAGACTAATACCCATTTTAAATAGGAATAAAGACCCATTTAAATGATGTAATTTCCATTTTAATTTTAAATTTATTCTCGCATAGATAGAAAATCATAGGTTGGTTTGGAATATCCAACATGAATTCTTTTCCTCAACAATCAATATGGGATTTATATAGAGGAATCCAATTCATAACCAAAATCACATAAAATTCAACTAGAGGAAGAATAATAATATTTTTAGGAAGAAAATTCCCATAAAATTTAATTCGGGAAGATTCATAGACTTGAGACGTGATCATTGTACCATTAAGAGTTTTTACTGCTATTTTAGCATCTAATAATTAAGGATGTGAATAAAAATTCTTTAATACTTTTCCTAATATATAATAATTCTTATAAATAATATCAAATAGGGTAATTAAATACTTGATCATAATTATAACCACCTCAAAATCACCGTTCTAACTTCAACCCCTTACTAAAACTAAAATGGTTTAAAAGTCCATAAAACATCATTAATCAGAGTGATTAATCAAGAATAATAAATCATAGTATGTCAAAATATTGGCACATTATTTTCAATCTACGACACCTTAAGTTTAAAAAAGGTCATCCATTTTTATCCTCTTTTCAAATCTTTCATAATTTATCTTATTAAAAATGCCAATTAACCTAATAATATCCCCTGAGAGTGTAAAAATAGGTGCACAGTATGTGACCGTTCACCATCAACTAGAATGATAACCAACTTATACTTAACCAAATTATTTTGGGTTTATTATCCCTAGATGAATCTATTTCAAAATCACATCCACTTATAGTATCCCAATAATTTTTTATTTTCTTATAGAAACCACACTCCTTTCTTTAGCATAACATAGTATGTTATCCTATACTTAGTATTATCCTAAGGGTTCTCACTAAAGTTTCCTCATCCTAGTTTCCAAAAGTTACTAAACATTTCCTATGATACCAACTATAGTAACCCATACATTTCATACATAAATATTAAATAATTTTTTATGAATATCCAATACATTTCAAAAAAATACATGTATGAGGATGGTATAAGTTTAGTGTATTTAGAAATTGGTATTCATAAACAACTGATGCATAAAATATATATATCATTTTTGATTAAGTTCTTCACAACTAGGAACCTTCTTAGACATATCATAATTAAAACCTTTCTTCATAAACCAAGGATGGGAAACATAAGAAATGGTGAGCTCATATGATTAGTATAGATAAATATATGAGGTATAAATTAATGATCATAAGTGATCATAAGATAAACATAAGTGTATGATAATATTATCAAGACTTACAATAATAATACTCAATCAGTCAAAGATATTTAATCATGAAACATGGAGTAAGGTTTTTCCAAACAAATGACATAATAAATAAGATTGAAAAATCATAAATAATAAACCATGAGACATGAAAAAATATAATAATCATAAAAAATAAGTTTTTGGAATGAAAATAATCATAGGAAATTATTTCCATAGTCATGGATCACTGTCAAAACTATCATAGAGGATTGTTTTCACTCACCATTCCATCATTTTATTAGTGAAGGTTCACTCCCATGACTATATTATTGTATAAAGTACATTATTGAATTGGGTTAAATCCCCATTAAATTCCTTATTATCTCATTATATATATTTATTTTCTTAATTCATTTGAGATATATAATTTTGGGCTAACCCATCATATAATAAAAATAATACATATGTGTTCCAGAAGATCATAAAACATTCATCATACCACCAAATAATACACCATGTAAAGGATATAGGTTTCATTAACATTTCGTTATCATAATATTAAACCATCGAGATAAATAATAAATATGGTAACTTTAAATCATATCCCCATTAAATCATAAGTAACATTAAAGGATATTATTATAGATAAAAATACCTTTAAAAGGTCACTAGAATATTTCTTGAGGAATGTAACCCTTTTTTTGAAATCACTTATTTAGAATAACAAATTTTATAAAATATTGAAGAATTCATTTTATTTGAAAAAAAAACTAATGAAAATTATAAATAAAACTTAAAATAAAATATTATTCATCATGGTGGATAAATTCATTCATACAGTGTATATTAAAACAACAATTCTTTTCAGATTATCGATAAAAATTAAAAATCACCTTGTTTGAAAAATGATATGAAGATTCCATTAAAAAAATTTAGAAATTATAAAATTGTTAAAAATTAAGTTAATAAATATTTTTATAATAATAAAAACATTCTTGAAAATATTTTGAAAAAAATATGGACATGGAAGAAAATATTCTCGGTTGAAGAGAAACACATGGTTGATTTTCCTTAAAAACATTATTTCAGTATCTTGAGTACTTAAAGAGAGTAAAATGAAAATAAAAAAAAATCTCAAGAAATAATAATAGTATAAAAAATTAAATAGTACTTTGGATTGATATATCATATAATTTCATCATTAAAAGATTTAATCATAAACAATCCGGGTAAAAATGAGATTTTAACTTAAAACACTTACCTCAAGTTCATCTTGATTCGTAATATCCATTTCCTCGTGTATAATAAATTTAAATTTATTATACATATATATTATATCTATAATAATACCTATAATACCATAAATGTTTTACTTAACATCTTATCATCCGTTCATTAATAATCTTCCATTATCACCATCATTTTGGGTGCTAACTACTTTGTTTTTCATGCATGTTTTGGTTTGGTGGTTATAATACTTGCACATTGATCATAGTTAATTCATATAATTTGTTTTAATAATGATAAAAATATCATATTTATTACCATTAATATAAATAAATGATGAAAAATAAATTGAATCACTATGTAGAGATGGTAGTCTGTTTGTATGCGTGAGTGACATTTTCATTTTTCGATGGATGGTAAAAAATAAATAAAATTATTAATTAATCTTTATATAATCATTATTATAACATAAATATAATATATAACCATTTAATATACCATAATAAAAAACCTTTGATTATGGTGGTGGAAAATGATTTGAATCGCTACAAGGAGGCGGTAGTCTACACGTACACACTAGCGATATTTTCATCTCCCATTGGATTGAGAATATGTGTTAAATGGTTATATCGTCATAATAATAAAATATTATTATATCTATGATACCTTTTTAATCATTTTTTATAGACACAATAAGTTTATAGGATGCATAATAACAAATTAAATTGACAGAGCTTGGTTAAAATCTATACCTCTTCTTTGAGAAACCTCAATTGGATTACTCCTTAATAATTGAAGGATTGATCTTAGAAGAATAACATAAGATATAGGAAAAAGGTAAAGATTCTATAAAGGTTTTATATTTTTAATTTTCTATGATATAATTCTAAAATGGTGTTAATAAGGGACAAGAATAGGTTCCCTTTTATAAATGAGGGGAGGGACACACATGGAGTTATTTAAAATATTTCAATGATTTAAGGTCTCTTTCATGGTAAAGTGCCTAAAATGGATAGATATTATAATTAATGATAATATAAGGTTTAAATATACTCATAAAATATGAATTTTATATGTGTGGGTGTAAATACTACTCTTATATCATGGTTTAATCCCCGATAAACCTGTTTTAACCTTAACTATGGTAATAAAATTTTATTGTTTTTACTATTCACCATGAAACAAAAATTAAGTTAACCATATTAAATTATATTAATTATTATGATTTAAAATATGGATTCTATTTTAATACATTCAATTTCTATAAGTGGTAGAATTTAATTTTTATTAAGCGCGCAAACCCTAATGAAAACTCATTTTCGTCAAATGAATTTTTAATTATTAAACTAATTTTACTTCCATCCCTAGAATTGTAAAAACCATAAAATTAATGTTAAAATAATAAATTGAATATATTATATATTAATTCCCTTAAACCCATTAATCAATATATATTAAATAAATTTATTAAGATAAAAACACATTTCACATAAGAAACATTTTTTAGAAAAATGTGTTTTTAAAACAAAAAATTAACTTATACCAAAATGAAGTATAATAATGAATCAAATGTAATTAATTATATTTTTTATAATTAAATTATACTTAGGTTAATTTAAGATATAATTTAAAACATAAATAGACATTTATTTTAATAGAAATTATTTTTCTATAAAAGTATGTATTTTTTCACTATTCATTGAAAAATAAATATTTTTAGAAAAATCCGAAAACATAACCGTAATATAATATTGAAATAGTGATTTTAAAAATGATATTAATTTTCTAAAATGAAATTTATAAAAATTTTAGAAATTAATTATAAATTTCTTGTGAAAAAATGTGATAAAAACAATTTTTGAGAAAACATATTTTGGAAGTGTAAAAAGAATTTACTAAAAATTGAGTACTTATTTATTATAAAATTTTAATGAATATATTTTTTCCTTTCAATATTTTTTAATATTTTAAGGAATATTTTAAATTCTAGGTTCTAAGTTAACATGAGATTCCGGGGCCTGGAGAGGCCTGATATTGATATAATAAAAATATAAAATATATTATATCATGTACGAGAAGTTTTTAAGAAACAATTGAATAAAAAAAAATCATTGGATGAGAAATATGAGATCATGTTTGATTCCAAAATGTAGGGTTTACCCTAAGAATGATCTAAAATTTGTCGACGTCGGACATTGGGTTAAGGCAGCCATTGGCAGGTGAGTGAATTGAATTAATAAATTTATTTAATAGCCCTAAACCTAAAAAAACTATATAAATAAATCATTATTTTTATAGGGTTATATGTATACCCTTGAGAGGATTATAGATGAGGAGAAACCATCCTCTATTGGTGGACTGAGATTGGGATCATAAAACAGTGACGAATGAATCTAGGTGAACCATGAGACAGATGAAGAAAACAACAGATTTTCTTCTATATCACTAGAAGACGTTTTTTGCATCAATGATCAATCCATAATCAAGGAAGGTATCATTTTTTTAGTTTTTCCCATTCGATTGATAATCATGGATTTTTATATTTTCTTTATATTGATCTAGGATTACCCATCCTTCGCATGATCCCATTTAGTAAATTGAATTGTTTAAATCAATTTATATTCATTATTCCATGATTCACCCCGGATTTCCACATATATTAATCATTTTACATGATTGTAATGGACAATTATGGAATCAAATTGTTAGTATGATTTCCCCCACTGTTATTCTTTTTCATCATCATTTTCCTACAAGGTCGTGATTCAATATTTCTATGCGGTTTCAAGGGTGATCAAACCCCCAGATTCATGGAGGTTTTGTGAATGATGTATGGATTATAAATATTTTGATGTATCAAGGTATTTTAAGTGATTTGTGTGATAGGTTTTTGGATTTCAGACCTGAATTAGTGAAGGGAAGTGACGAGAGGTTCTACGGCTTCACAGGGTGGATTAGATTATCAATTAACAGCCACCAGAGGATGGATATTGATGCTCGGTGATGAACCCCTATATTTTGGGAGGTAAAATACTAATATTTGTAGTAAAGATGGAGAATCTAGGATCTGTGTGAAGAAATTTATTTTTCTATAAATTTCTCAACTACATATTGTGTAATGCGAAAGAACACAAACCATATACTTCAGTTTCTACGATGGATAGGGTTTTTGATTGAGATAAGGATCACACACTATGTGTCCAAGACCACATGACTTATGACACTACCCAGGTATCCAAGACATTTGATAGTTGTACACGACCCGGGACCCTGGGTTGTCTGACATGCCATGTTACCTTGGGGACATGGTGTGTGACTATGCATGGCCATCCAAGCCATGTTCTAGGTGTAAAAACCTAGGTCCCTAAGTAGAAATACTTTCTGTGTGCCCATATGGACATGCCGTGTAGTGTGACATGGCTTCCTAAGCCATATCTAGGGGTGAACATTCCCAAGAGATGAGGTGAGGTCCCACATCATGTGGCCCCATGTACATGCCATGTACTTCTCTCTGAAGCTTATAACTTTTGTATATCCTTCTTTAGGACATATATGTTGGCCCATGAGTAGTGTATCCTAAGTAGTTTTCCACATAGAACGTGATGGTAGCCTTCATAGTGGATTTTGAGATTCCACATAAGTTTTTTTAGTGTGATGCTTCTTTTGGTAATGATTGAATGATAACAGTGATCAGGTAGGATCATTAGGGATATTCTAGGGTTGTAAACCCCCACCCTATTATAATAGGGTGTGGGACCCCTATAATCTCTACATATCTTGAGTGGAACCCCCCTATTTCACCAAGGCACATGTCTTCTATTTCCCTATCAAGTGGCACCCCATTTCACACTAGGGTGTGAGTCCTCTATCTACTAAGTGGAATCCTTATCACACCAGGGCATGGGTACTCTATCTAACTATCAAGTGGCACCCCCTATTATACCATGGTGAAGATACTCTACCTACCAAGTGGAACCCCCTAATGAACCAGGTCACGTGTTCTTTATCTACTGAGTGGAACCTCCTGTCACACCAGGGCACTGGTCCACTATCTACTAATTGGTACCCCCCTATCACACCAGAGTATGGGTCATTTATCTACTAAGTGGAAACCCTATCACACTAAGGGTGTGACTACTGTATTGTATATTATTCCCCCTCTACAGTATAGAATAGTGGTGATGTGTGGGTCCTCCATATGGTTTCTTTTATAGAATTACATGACGTTCAACACCGAAGATGGACCCTTGAATCTATAGGGTGAATCATCATTCTTTATTTGGATTTAGAGATGGATATCCCCTTTATCTCTTATTTGGTATTCTTTTTTATCATATCTCGGTTATTATTGTTTTTTCTCAGGTTCAAATTGACAAGTATTTGTGGGTTGAGAAGACTATTATTGTATATTTTTATTACTCCATTTGTGGCTTTTGGGGTATCCTACTAGGAATATATATAATAACCCCTACATAGTATTTACCCACACATTTCATGTCTTGTTCAGATGAAATATAGATTAGAGGTGATGTTGCTGGAGCTTAGTGATTCTAGGGTGCATTGATCGTGTTTGGTGGTTATATTTGCAGATTAGGATCTGTGCTCTCTTTATATTTTTTACAGTTATTGTCAGGTTAGAACATTATTTTTGGCGAGGTGTGTATTTTTCCCCTTTATTATTTGGTTTATTTTTTCATACTTTAATGTATTACCTAGATATTTTTTATGCATGTTTATACTCTAGATGTTGTTGTTTTATTTATTCCTCTACACCTTCACATGGATATAGTTGTTTAAGTGCATAATTGTACTTAGGATAAGGCCTCCCATTTTATTTATTTATTTTCAATGATTTTCTTCATCCTATTTCCCATTGGAGGTAGACTTGGGGTCATCACACTTGACTTGAAACCTAACAAAAGAGACATGGTTGGTTAGGCTATGACAGAGTGGTATCAAAGGTGGTTCATCCTTTGGTCGGTAGTTGAGTTGGTCCCATGAAGATGATTGTATAGAAACTTAGGGAAAAAATGTCAGAGTGTTTTGAGTGCATCTTTTAGGCCATGGAACCCAATGTTATTGTGGAAACCAATATATCTGTTCACCGAGACTTTTACTATCTTTTAATTTACTTGAAAAACTAAAACATTAGTTTTTAAGAATAAATGATACATGCATCATGTAATATTTATCCCTTTGAATTTACTTATTAAGTCATCTCCCCAAATATTCTATTTTACCATGGTATATCTTGAAAAATTTCAAGGTGACTCCATGATGATAGTGAGTTAGGATTTCAAGATATTATCGTAATGATGACTGGTTGAGTGATGTGGCCATATTTTAGGGACCAATTCATGAGGCATTTTCTCTTGGGGTACCGAGTAGTACTACCACCTATTGAAAAATTCATGGACTCACCTTCATGGTACAAGTGGATGATCATCCACATATTGTGTAGTTAATGTATCCAATAGGATAGGTTGATGGTATTAATAGTCTTAGAATTTTTCAAGAGTTTTAGTGAAAAATACCAATGATTTTTTTTTCACATCTATCCAGACCCTCAGGTAGTGAAGGATTGGATCGAGGTAGTGGTCTGGGTTTTTTTGTGTTGTGTGGACCATGACCGATCAGATGGTTTCTCTCATAACCAATCTTCTTCATGGAGTAGCCTCTAGTTATAGTAGTACCATTTGATGAAACAATAATGTTTAGTGAGCTTCTCAAGTTGAAAATATATATATCTACAAATCATTTCGGTGATCCAGACCCCCATTCTCATGTGGTAGAGGACTGGCATGAGCCTATGGTGTGAAAGTACTTATTATATAGGACCACTATTGGTGGTGGTCCTGGTAGTGATACTTCTCTTAGGTGAAGCATGGTTTTGGTAGGGAAATGTTTTAGTGGCTCTTTATGTGGACTTGGGAAAACAAGTAAAAGGGTCACTTCCCCCACCAAGATGTGTTCTTTTGATGTGATTTAAAATTGTGTGAGAGATTCAGTGCCTCCTAAATTGGATAGTGTAAAGGTGTGGTGTATGAGTTCCTTTGAATTGTATTTTTGAGTTCATTTTGATGTGATAAGGTGTTATAGTGGGCCCTGGTTAATGATGAAAGGAAGGAAAGAGAAAATATGGATTCAAGTAAAAGAGGCTTATGACCCTAAATCTCTAGGTGTGATCAAGGTACGGCCTATACTTCTTTGCTGTGGTTTCAGTTTCAATGCATGGTCGTAATAAACTTTTCCTTGGACGTAGAACCTTTTAAATTCCTATCAATACCAATGAAGCCTTTTATCTCAACCCTCGTGTTCAGAGGATCCTTTGGATAGGATTAGTGATCACACACTTCTATAAATAGTGTGAAAAAACTCTGAGAATAGGAATATCCTTGCATGGAATCCTCCCATAGAATATAGTGAGGCCCTATGAAGTTTTCCTTGGCATGGATTAGTTGCTTACTTTCCATACCAGTGAGGGTTATAGTATACCCAAGGTGGTGTTATGTGATTTTAATTCATGGATGAGAAGGAATACCATAAAAAAAAGGATGATCTTATGTGTAAGAGGATACAATCAATTCCTTATTATTTTGATAGTATAATCCTTATAAAAATGGATGCTACAAGATTTCAATTCTTGTGATGTGGGAGAGGCATGAGGATGTCTTCCTCGAGGATGTGCCTGGTTTACCTCCCCATCGAGTGTTTAGTTTTATATAATTTCACTAGGGATGACTTTATATATATGCTATTATATTGGATGAACCCATGTAGCTATGAGAGATGAAGGTGGAGTTTGGGAGTCTATAGATTAGTGGATTTTTAGACCCAATGTCCTCACCTAGGAAGCCCTATGTTGTTCACCTAATAGGTGGATTAGAGTTTGAGGTTAGGTGTGGAGTGACTATCATGAGGGAGTATCCACCACTGAGAACCAATTACTTCTTCGACTAGTGGTTAGAGGCAAAGTGTATCTCAGAGTTTGACCTCAATATAGGTTATAAATAGCTCCTAGTTCAAGAGGAGGATGTATTGAAGGAGGATTCATAAAGCCTCTATGGGTTCATTGGGTTCATGGTGATAACTTTCAGCATGTTGGATTCCCCATAAATTTTTGTGATACTTATGAACCAAATCCTTAACCCTTCTTGGATCAATTCATGTTAGTATCCTTTGAAGGCATGCTTGTGTACTCAATTTTAGAACTGGAGCATATAAGATACTGGAGGATGGTTCTAGACAAGCTTTGGGAGTACCATACTTATGGGAGTCTCTCTTGAAGACAATTATATATTTGGGAAGTACAATTATTTTGATATTTCTTATTATACATGGGTGTGATAGGAGACCCAACAATGGATGAATTTTTTCTACCTTGAGGGTGGCCTAAAGGCATGGCCGTGGTAGCAGATACTCACAGTGAAGTTTTTTTCACTGTTTTTGAGTGAGGTGGAAACGTAGTTGACCACTTTGTAGTTGACCATAAAGGTTGAGGAAGGTGCAACATACATATGGTTAGTGGTTTTTATCCCACCTATTTTACAACATATTAGGGAGAATAAATTTGGAGATACCAACTATGAGATCTTTCATGAAAAAATATCCACTGCACATGATCTTGATAGATTTTTTGAATGTGGGGAGTACATAATTCTTATTTGAGGATAGATATTGACACTATCTATGTTATGGGAGGAGGTGATATGGAGGTTTTCCCCATGGTAGTACCTACAGGATAGGTGAGGATGTACCGGGATCCTTTTTCATCAGTTTGGGTAACCAAGGATGTTGTATCACGTTCCTAAGTTTATCTCTTAATTCCTACCTATCAATAGGTTAAGGATGAGTTTCCATATGGAAATAGAAATGGGAAGGTGTATTTCTGGTTTTCATGATGGATCTTACAATATTAGTGAGAGATAACAATTATATATTGGTGATTGTAGACCAACTCATGAAGTTAACCCACTTCCTAACCATCCAAGAGTAGATCTTAGTGGAGATTTTAGGATGCCTATGCTTGCAAGAGGTAGTCTGACTTCATGAAATTACCTAGACGATTGTTTCAGATCATGATTCTCACTTTACTTTGTAACACCCCAACCCCAGTTACCCAAAGTCAGTGAATTATTTTAATACATTGTCATGATTACAAGGAATCAAGTCCTGAAGGGCCGATTGGTTTATCAGTCTTAGAAAATAGATTACATACATGAACATTACATTACATTATAAAATAAAAAACAACAACAACATTTTATCCATTGACCACATTCATACCCCTTAGACTATCCCTACAGGTCATTCGTAATACACTTCTTAGAAATCCTGGGAAAATAAAACATAAGAAATGGGTGAGCTCAGATGCTCAGTAAGGGTAAACAATTTAGTGAAAGATAGCATAAACAATAGGCATGGTGAATAATTGAAAACACATGCCTTTACAAATAATAATCATGACCACTTTATGGCAGAAATATTAGATGAGTAAATAATGCCATAATAAAACATAGTCATGGTTATTATACTAGTCGAATAACCACATGAACCATCAATATTATTTTCATAATGAGGGAATGTATAATGCCAGACATTCTGAAACATTTTTTCAAGGCCTTGGCCAAGACATCTAAAAATGATTTAGGCCTCGGCCAAAACCATATATATATCAAATTGGGAACGGCTTTATCCAACCATGTCTAATTGTCTCATGAGACCTACCGATGCATCGAGGAGCTATAGCGGGCTCCACCAGTCACTTACTATGTTCAATACATTCCTCATATGAAAAGGTTGAAACATAACATAAACATTAATATTAGAACTAGCATACAAAATGTCAATACTTTAACCAGAAACCATGAATGGTATAAAAATAAAACATCCGAAACCAAACATATCAAAAAACCTTCAATAAAGTATGGAAGATTTGTATCATTATAAATCAACTTCAAACAAGTTTAAAATCTATCAAAGGATGTTGACATAGATGTAAATGATTTGTAAAAATCTTTTAGAGAAATATCCCTTTTTCATGAAAACATTTAAAAGTCACACAATTTAGAAAGGAATACATTTAAAGATATTTTTGAATCATAGTGTCCCATACCATTTTGAAACTTTTGAAAGGAATTAACATTTTAAAAACATTCATGTCCTTATATATAAACTCTTAAAAACCATTTTGAGAACATGAACATTAATGAGAATGATTTTGAAGAAGAAATATTTAAAACATTTAAAATGATATTTTAGTAAAAAATTCCCTTAAAAGAATCCCGTTGAAAACTCTTTCATGAAATATGTACATGGATAATAAATATGTCCCAGTAAAAACTTACCTATAAACAATCTTGAATAATAATGAGATTGAGGAATTAATCCTTACAAATTTGGTAACTTACGAAACATACACCCCGTGAAATAAGTATCATACAATGAAGATGTAAATATACATAAATTAAAGTGTATTACACAAAAAATACAATTATGTGTAGTATATAAACCACACAAAAGGAAATAGTGGAAATATAGCATGAATCTCGCGAGAATAAGGAGTGAGATGAAAAACCCTTACCAATTTGGTAACTTACGAAACATAAAACCCATAAAAAAAGGATCATAAAATGAAGTTGTAAATAACCATAAATTTAAGTATATTACATAATTAATACAATCTTGGGTAGTACATACACCACATAAAAATAAATAGTGGAAACTATAGCATGAATCTCACAGGAATAAAAAGTGAGATGAAAAACCCTTATCACATTGTAATCAACTGAGTCATTTGAACAAAAGTTAATAACCAACAAATGAATCACATAATACCATGAATGTAAATAGAATCATGATAATATATATAAAATGGTAGTATACAATACACTATATACAATAAATAAATGGAAAACAATGGAAATCTCACAGAATTAAAAGTGAGATAAGAAACCCCTTACCTTGAACTTTTCTTTAGTCGAGGGTACGTTTAACCTCATATATAAATACCTAAGTATGTTATTAAATTAGACCAGAACCATATTAATATTTATGATATCATACATTATTCATTTATTACTTTATACTACCCATTTAATAATAATTTCCATGTTAAATTAACATTTCAGGTAATAATTGCTTTCTTTATCGTAGGTGTTTTAACTTGTTACTCTTGATTGTATCACTTAGATCATGATTTAAATACTTCCAGAATATAAAAAATTATTTATATATCATATATATTTAGAATATAAATATTTATAATAGACATATATATGAAATGGAAAACACCGTTTATGGAGATGGTAGGCTGTACGTACGCATAAACGCTGTTTCCATTTTCATATCGTATTGAACAGAACTAAGTGAATAAGATATATGTAAGTATATATATATATATATCTTCAGTAGAATTATTATGTCGTATATTATATAATTATTAATGATATATATTTTATAATCATCTTTGAATAGTGAATGTGGAAATGAATCTCATCGCGTTGTGGAGACAATTATCCGTACCTACGCACGAGTGGAAATATCATTATATTGATGATGAAATCATATGTAATTGGATGTTATATCAAATATAAATAATAATTAACATGTTATATTTATTATTTACGTCAGTTATACTCATTATTATACCCATCCAAATAATTAAGTGTTTGAATAACAAACTACACCACAAAGTGGACACGGTAATCCGTACGTACACATGTATGGTGAATTTGTCATTTATAGGATGGATAGAATAATGAATATGGTTGTACCATTTTTATAAAACATAAAAGTATATATAAGATACTGTAATTATTATTTTATAATGTAAGCAACAAAGAAAGAGGAAGTGGAAGAAGAAAAGAACTTGAAAAATGTGATGAAATATTTACCTCTTCTTTGGATTCTTCATGTTGATTTGATCAAAAGGGATACTTAGGTTGACTTTCTGACCAAAGGAATGCCTCTAGGATGAAGGGATGAAATTTTGGAGGATATTTGGGCAGGGTTTGGCCGAGCCAAATGGATTTGGAGGTGTGAAATTAAGATAATGAGAAGTACCCTTTTATAAGAGGGGTGATGGTCACTTTAGGAAAAGCATGAAATATTATATTATAATAAAATAATTTTTGGTTTCTAATGGCTCAAAAATAATTTATTTATAGGATAAGGTGGGGATGGGTCTAAAAACACTCAAATAATAGGTTTTATACAATTTTAGGTCACCATATTAATCTTATTTTTTAGACTTAACTATTAGGTAAATAGATTAACTTTTATAGTGTCTTCTTGTATTCTTACACTATATGGTTAATAAAAATTCTTTAAACTTTCAAGATAACCTCATGTGGTTCATTAATGACATATATAATATTATTTAAGACCTTTGGATGAACCTTATAGTTTTAGGAATATTATATAATTTAGTAATATAATATTTGTTTTAAAAACTCATTTATGTCAATTTTGGAACTATTTAGTATTTGTTTTTTGAAACTCATCACAACTTGATTACTTTTAAAAAGATACATTTAATCAACCCTAACATTTCATATTCACCTATAAAATTTTTGGATGTCATAAAAACTTGGAAATTATATTTATTTTAATATTTATTTTACCATTTATTTGATTCTTTCATTAATAATGTAATTACTGCATCATCATTGTGTCATAAATAAATTTAATTATTTAATGTCTAAAAATTATAAATAAAATACCATTATGTAGGAAATATTTTCTATATTTCTAATAAATATTTATAGTCTAATTTATCTTATGTATAACCCTATATTAAAAATGGTTTATTTAATAAACTTTGAATTTAACACTTTTAACTCTAATTTGAATAAAATAATAATAAATGTACTAATCTAATCCAAGAGGACCTAAAGGATCATATTTTATTCCTAAGGTTGTTTTTTGTCGAATTAAACTTGTCCAATAGAATTAGAACATGTGTTATGATAATTATAATAATATTTTTACCCTTAATTACCATATTTACTTTTAACCGTGGTAAATAAGTCAAAAGTTACTATACAAAAAAAATTATTTTCTTCTTATTGAACCAAATTTTACTTACTGATGTCAACCATGTCTCTTTGATTTTTGAAATTCAACTCACAAAAGTGGTAAAATTAAGTTTTATGGAAATTTTCAAATGCTCCTAGAAGGTGGGTAAAAGGCGGTAAAAAGTTCAATAAAATTTTATATATCTAAACTTATTATAAAATGACTCCAATGAATTACATTGAACATATACAGGTATTATATATCTATTTTCACTTAAAATAAATTTAAATAAAATAAATAATTATTTAAATAAAAAGTCGGTTTTAAATAATAACGTAGTGTTTTTCACTATTCATCAAAAATTGAATGTTTTCAGAAAAATAAAAAAAAATTCACCCTAAGATAATTTTTATATTATGAATTCAAAAATGAAGTATATTTTACCAAATTCAAAACATATAAGTTTCATTTATTAATTTAAAATTAATTCCTATTGTCAAAACCAAAAAGCAGGTTTTTTAAAAAGAAAAAAGTATCCAAATATTGACATGTGTTTATGTAAAATTTAAATGTGAAATTACTTATAATGAAATATATTTTATTAAATGATAAAAATATAATATAATTATATTTCAAAACCATTAAAATTCATAATTTAACACTATACATTATTTTGATTAAAAAAGTTGTTTTCAATTAAAACATAGTATTTGTCAAAATATGAAAGTTATCAAAAAAGTATAAAAAATTTATAAAAACTAAATTTTTATGTCCCTCTTCTAAATAATAACATAATTTCTTTAAATTGAATATAAAAGTGTCAAATATTGGTTTTAAAATGGGCTATCCATTGAAATGTGGTATAATTTCATTTTTTGAAAAATACTCCTTTTATTTGAAAAAATGAATTTGTTCTTATATTATCTCTAAGAAACACATAATATGGATGTTAAAATTATATAGAGTATATAATATTGAAATTTTCAGTCAATACTATTCATAACCACTTTTTGAATGGTTAGTTTAATATGTTTTGGTGTGCTCGAACTCGGTGTTGCGTGTAGCGCAAGCTATTTAATTATTTTAATGAGATAACGTACTATGAAATCTTGGGGTGTTACATTCTCCACTCCTTCAATAAATTTCATTCTCTCAATTTGAAATTGTTCTTTGAAAATAAATGGTTAAAAATAAAAAAAATACCATTATGGAAAACCCACGTCAGAAATTGGTTTAATAAAATTTACTCTTAATAAGAGGGAAAGGGAAATGAAAAAGTTACCACGAAATTATGATCTCGATTAGGAGAACATTGGTGGAAATTAGAGAAACATAATTGGAGGAAAAAAATAAATATTTATAGGGAGTGATTGAGGTCATCAATCACAAACAAGTGTAAAATTGAGGGCCTCAAAACCATCAATCTATGATGATTTAAAATATCGTTAGTTCAAAAAAACATAAGGTATTAGGATAACAAATTTTCGGGTTTAAGATCTCTTAACTAAAGTTTAAGAATTAATTTCTTCATAGAATAAGAGAAAAAATATACTTGACAAGTAGAGTTCCATCCTTTAACTAATTTCTACCACAAACTCATCTTTCACTATAAAAGATAATAGAACATAAAAATATTCTATTTATCCTAATCGTATATGGTTCAAAAAAAATGAATTTATAATTCATCTATCAGACCTTTAAGAAAACAAAATTATACAATCTAGGACATCACATAGGCCAGTGGTAGGTGATGCACCCTTGTCGCCCTTCAATTGTGGGTTCAAGTCTCGCGGCCTTGTCGGACACGACTGGTTGTCGCCCGACCTCCGGGTTGTCCTTTTATAAAAAATCCAAAAAATAATCTTAAGAAATGATTTTACCTTAACAATAGAATCTGTTGTCAAACTTAATCCATTCCAACCTTTATACTTATCCAAAATACTTCTTTCCAAACTCATAGTCCAAAATTTATAAATATGTAAAACACAATGAAGATTCTTTTTGCCATGTAATAACATGTGATTACCATCATCATGTATTCTTTTAAAATATGGTAACACCCTAAATTACCATAAAACCTTATTGATTACATTCAGGCTCCCTTATTCCTTATAGAATACTAGATATATTCCTTATATCCAAAAATTTTGAATACTCCAACAATGATAAAATAAACAAACCATTGATCAGTTCCAAGATAGTCAAGAATATCCAATATCCAAATCAACCATCTCTTATTCAAAAATAAATACATCGGTATCAGGACCATATTAAAGTTTTGACTTTCCTTCAACCATGTATTTTCCAAAAATTTTAACTTTCCATTGAGTGACTTTTCTTGGTTCCACACAATCTCAAGTCCTTAATGAAATAGTACTTCAGTACAATCCTTATATACTCTATAATTCTTATAACATGTACATCATTAATACTATACTCAAATGACACAATAATTTAATAACAACACAAGAACTCTTAATCATTCATCTTCATCTTCGGTAGTATCATAACTTGATTATTATCAAATATCAGCATTTGGGGTATACTTTGATGATTGGACATTGATTTGCGTAGTGTCCCAACTCCTTGGAGATGAAGCATTGTACATTTGAAACCTTTTTCTCACCCTTTCAATCACGTACTTGGTGTCCTTTTTTCCACACTTATAACAAACTACCATTCCCTTCAATCATTTAACAAGGTGATTCTTTCCATAGTTATCACATACAGAAAAATCCTTCTTTCCGTTATTCCCTTTATCCATCTTTCTCTTTATAATACTTTTCTTCTCTGGCTTCCCTTCAAAGCCATAGGACTTAGAAAATTCTCTAATTATCTTATTAATACATGATACTATTTCTCCATATGTTGAGAATACATGGGATACTATTTCCCTTCTAAATGTTGGCTTAATACTATAAAAGATATGACCCTTCTTACTCCTTGGATCATACGTATTGTTTGTTTTCTAATTCCTTCTACCGAGCACCATTTCTAAACAATGGCATACACTAGGACAATTTATGGATCGTAATTCATAATTCCAAACTTGTAAAATACTTAATGTAAATTGAACAGTTTATGGTTATAATACATTATCAGAAAAATGTTTTTTGAGGAAGTATTTACTCCTAAATCCTTCATAATGGTTTGTAAAGAAATTGTGAATTATCATAAGAATATCCCCCGGGAGTGTCATAACCAAGAGTGTAGCAAGGACCGTTGTCATGTACTAGTATACCTCTGGTCAAGTCTGAAACTCCTTGTCGAAGTTTTCACTCCTAGGTACATCTGTTCCAGAGCCGCCTCTACCTGATCGTATCCAGATAGGGATGTATTACTTGGAAAATACACAAAATCTATACATTACCAAAATTCTTGGATGTTTTTCTATGATAATCCTCAAAGTCTATCTTAGGGTAATGTTCTCTAATCAGAGTTTATCTAAATCTAGTTTCCAAGGTTTGTACTAAACTTCCTCTAATACCAACTGTAACGCCCCAACCCCAGTTACCCAGAGTTGGTGAATTATTTTAATACATTGGCATGATTATAAGGAATCAAGTGTTGAAGGACTGATCAATTTAGCAATCTTGTAAAATAGATTACATACATTAACTTTACATTACATTATAAAATAAAAAACAAAAAAAAATTGTATCCATTGACCACATTCATATCACTTAGACTATCCTTGTAGGTCATTCATAACAAACTTCTTGGAAATCATGGGAAAATAAAATATAATAAAGGGGTGGGCTCATATTCTCAGTAAGGGTAAACAATTTAGCGAAAGATAACATAAACAATAGGCATGGTGAATAATTTAAAACACATGCCTTTAAAAATAATAAACATGAACACTTTATGGTAGAAATACGAGCTGAGTAAATAATTCCATAATAAAACATAGTCATGGGTATTCTACTGGTCAAATAACTACATGAAACATAAATATTATTTTCATAATGAGGGAATGTATAATGCCGGACATTCTGAAACATTTTGTCAAGGCCACAACCAAGACGTCTAAAAATGATTTATTCCTCGACCAAAACCATATATATATCAAATTGGGAAAGGCCTCGCACAATTCCACATCTAATTGTCTCATGATACCTACCAATTTATCAAGGATCTATAGTGAGCTCCACCCTTCACTTACTATGTCCAATACATTCATCATATGAAAAAGTTGAAACATAACATAAAAATTCATATTAGAATTAGCATACGAAATGTCAATACCTCAACCATAAACCATGAATGGTATAAAAATAAAACATCCACAATAAAACATATCAAAAAACCATCAATAGAATATGGAAGATTTGTATCATAATAAATCAACTTCAAACAAGTTTAAAATCTATCAAAGGATGTTGACATAGATGAAAATGATTTGTAAAACTCTTTGAGAGAAATATCACTTTTTCGTGAGAACATTTAAAAGTCACACAATTTATAAAGGAAGAAATTTAAATTTTTTTTTGAATAAAAGTGTCCCATAACACTTTGAAACTTTTTAAAGGAATTAACATTTTAAAAACATTCATGTCCTTATAGATAAATCCTTAAAAACAATTTTGAAAACATGGACATTAATGAGAATGATTTAGAAGAATAAATATTTAAAACATTTAAAATGATGTTTTAGTAAATAATCCTCTTAAAATAATCCCTTTGAATACTCCTTAATGAAACATGGACATGGATAATAAATATGTCCCAGTAAAAACTTACCCATAAACAATCTCGAGTAATAATGAGATTGAGAAATTAACCCTTACCAATTTGGTAACTTACGAAACATACAACCCGTGAAAGAAGTATCATACAATTAAGATGTAAATACACATAAATTAATGTGTATTAAATAAAAAATACAATTATGTGTACTATATACACCACACAAAAGGAAATAGTGGAAATATAGCATGAATCTCATGAGAATAAGGAGTGAGATGAAAAACCCTTACCAATTTGGTAACTTACGAAACATACAACCCACAAAAGAAGGATCATAAAATGAAGATGTAAATACCCATAAATTGAAGTATATTACAGAATTAATACAATCTTGGGCAGTATATACACCACACAAAAGGAAATATTGGCAACTATAGCATGAATCTCATTGGAATAAAAAGTGAGATGAAAATACCTTATCACGTTGTAATCAATTGATTAATTTGAACAAAAGTTAATAACCACCAAATGAATCACATAATACCATGAATGTAAATAGAATAATGATAATATATATAAAATTATATTATAAAATACACCACATACAATAAATAAGTGGCGAACAATGGAAATCTCACGGAATTAAAAGTGAGATAAGAAACCCCTTTCCTTGAACTTTCCTTTAGTCGAGGGTACGTTTAACCTCCTATATAAAGACCTTAGTATGTTATTAAATTATAAAAGAACCATATTAATATTTATGATATCATACATGATTCATTTATGACTTTATACTACCCATTTAATAATAATTTCCATGTTAAATTAACATTTCAGGTAATAATCGCTTTCTTTATCGTACGTGTTTTAACTTGTTACTCTTGATTATATCACATAGATCATGATTTAAATACTTCCAGAATATAAAAAATGATTTATATATCATATATATTTAGAATATAAATATTTATAATAGACATATATATGAAATGGAAAACACCGTTTATGGAGACGGTAGGCCGTACGTACGCATAAACGCTGTTTCTGTTTTCATATCGTATTGAACGGAACTAATTGAATAAGATATATGTAAGTACATAAATAAATAAATATATATATATATATATATATCCATTAGAATTATTATTTCATATATTACATACTTATTAATGATATATATTTTATAATCATTATTGAATGGTGAACGTGGAAAGGAATCTCATCGCGTCGTGGAGACGGTAATCCGTACGTACGCACGAGAGACAATATCATTATATTGATGAAGAAATTGTATGTAATTGGATGTTATATCATATATAAAGAATAATTAATATGTTATATTTATTATTTACATCATTTATACTCATTATTATACCCATCCAAATAATGAAGTGTTTGAATAACAAACTACACCACAAAGTGGAGACGGTAATCCGTACGTACACACGTATGGTGACTTTGTCATTTATAGGATAAATAGAATAATGAATATGGTTGTACCATTTTTATAATAACATATAATTATATAGAATATAGTTTATTTATTATTTTATAATGGAAACAACAAAGAAAGAGGAAGTGGAAGAAGAAAAGAACTTGAAAGAGGTGATGAAATATTCACCTCTTCTTCAGATTCTTCCTTTTGATTTGATCAAAAGGGATCTTTGGTTGACTTTATGACCAAATTAATGACTATAGGATGAAGTGAGGAAAGTTGGGAGGATATTTAGTCAGGGTTTGTCCAAGAAAAATGACTTTGGAGGTGTGAAATTAAGAGAATGGGAAGTACCCTTTTATAAGAGGGGTGAGAGTCACTTTAGGAAAAGCTTGAAATATTATTTTATAATAAAATCATTTTCAGTTTATAATGGATAAAAAATGATTTATTTATAGGATAAGGTGGATATGGGTTGAAAAACACTCAAATAATAGGTTTTATACAATTTTAGGTCACCATATTAACCTTATCTTTTAGATTTAACTATTAGTTAAATAGTTTAACTTTTACCGTGTCTTCTTGTATTCTTACACTATATGGTTAATAAACTTACTCTAAAATTCCACGATAATATCAATTGGTTTATTAATGAAATATATAATATTATTTAAGAACTTTGGACGAACCTTATATTTTTAGGAATATTATATAATTTAATAATATAATATTTGTTTTAAAAACCCATTTATGTCAATTTTGGCACTATTTAGTATTTGGTTTTTATGAAAGAAATCAAAACTTGATTACTTCTAAAAAGATATATTTATTTAAACATAAAATGTCATATTAACCTATAAAATTCTTGGATTTCATAAAAACTTTGAAATTATATTTATTTTAATATTTATAATACCATTTATTTGATTCTTTCATTAATTAGGTAATTACTGCATCATCATTGTGTCATAAATAAATTTAATTATTTAATGTGTAAAAATTATAACTAAAATAATATTATGTTGGAAATATTTTTATCTTTCCAATGAATATTTATAGTTGAATTTATCTTATGTATAACCTTATATTAAAAATGGTTTAGTTAATAAACTTTGAATTTAACACTTTTAACTCTTCTTTAAATAAAATAATAATAAATGTCCTAATCTAATACAAGTGGACCTAAAGGATCATATTTTATTCCTAAGGTTGTTTTTGGTCGAATTAAACTTTTACAATAGAATTAGGACATGTGTTAGTGTAATTATAATATCATTTTTACCCTTAATTACCATATTTACTTTTAACAGTGGTAAATAAAAGTCAAAAGTTACTATTAAAAAAAAATTATTTTCATCTTATTGAACCAAATTTTACTTACTCATTTCAACCGTGTCTCTTTTATTTTTTAAATTCAACTCATAGAAGCAGTAAAATTAAGTTTTATGGAAATTTTCAAATGCTCCTAGAAGGTGGGTAAAAGACGGTAAAAAGTTCAATAAATTTTATATATCTAAACTTATTATAAAATGACTCTAATGAATTACATTGAACATATATAGGTATCATATATCTATTTTTACTTAAAATAAATTTAAATAAAATAAATAATTATTCAAATAAAAAGTCGGTTTTAAATAATAACGAAGTGTTTTTCACTATTCATCAAAAATTGAAAGTTTTTAGAAAAATACAAAAAATTCACCCTAATATAATTTTGATATTCCAAATTTAAAAATTAAGTCTATTTTACCAAATTTGAAACATATAAGTTTCATTTATTAATTTAAAATTAATTCCTGTTGTCAAAACGAAAAAGTGGGTTTATTAAAAAGTAAAAAGTATCAAAAGTTTGACAGGTGTTTATGTCAAATTTAAATGTGAAATTACTTTTAATTACCTATATTGTATTAAATTATGAAAATATAATATAATTATATTTCAAAACCATTCAAATTCATAATTTAACACTATAAATTATTTCGATTAAAAAAGTTGTTTTCAATTAAAACATAGTATTTGTCAAAATATGAAAGTTATCAGAAAAGTACAAAAATTTATACAAACCTAATTTTTATGTCATGATTATAAAGAAGAAATTAATTTCATTAAATTGAATATAAAAGTTACAAATATTGGTTTTAAAAAGGGCTCTCCATTAAAATGTGGTAGAATTGCATTTTTTGAAAAATACTTTTTTATGTGAAAAAATGAATTTGTTCTTATATTATGTCTAATAAGGACATAATATGGATTTTAAAATTATGTAGAGTATATAAGATTCAAAATTCAGTTAATAACATTCATAACCACTTTTTGAACGGTTAGTTTAATAAGTTGTGGTGCGCTCGAACTCGGTGTTGCGTGTAGCGAAAACTATAGAATTATTTTAATGAGATAACATACTATGAAATATTGGGGTGTTACAAATTCATGATTATGGATAGGATTAATGAGTCCATTTCATTTGAGAAAATTTCTTCTACTCCAGATAGATTCCAAAGTTTAGTGGACTCTCAGGTCTTGGAGAATATTCTTGGGGTTTGATTGTTTGTTTTACTCCATAATTTGGTGGATCTTCTACCATCAATGGAGTTTGTGTATCCCAGTAGTTACCACTCCACCATAGGTTTAGAACTATTTGATGATGTGTATGGAGACCCTATAGGTGACCTCGATACTTCTCAGATATTGTGGCAGAAAATTCTTGTGGGCCTATAGTTGGTGCCAACAGTGGTTGTGAAAGGTTCAGTTCATCCAGGGATGGATGAGAACCTCCCATAGTTTTCAAGAGTACTATACAGAACAACAATGGAGGAATTTGTAGATCAATGAGGGGATCATGTGTTATAATAGATTCTACCTCTTTTAGGATCATGAATATTTTTACAAGGTGGTAGGATATATCTGAGGTTCATAGGCTATTTTTCCAGTTACTATGTTGGGATAGATAAGCAGCATACCACATGACTATACGACCATATTACGATCATATGATCAATGTATTACTCACATTGAAATTAAGGATATATATGCATGACTCATTTCATGATGTCTACCAAGATAAGTTGGACATTATGGGTAAAGTTACCCATATCAAGGATCTTGAGGACCCTAACAGAATTTTAGAACCAAATGGGAGAAGGACTTTCATGGGTAAGTGTTTCCCCTGGGTTCATGTTTATTGACAACACAAAAACCTTTAAGATAGATCATGGGAGTGGAAAATCCAATTGAGAGATTTCAATTTTGAGTAGGATTTCACTTTTCTAGATGAAAATCCTGGAAGCTGGGGAGAAAATAATGACTTAGTTTTTTCCTTGTAAGACTTCAAAAAATTTTGAGGAATATTTTTAAAGTCAGAAGTTGAGTCAGTGTAAGATTCTGAGTCCTGGAGAGGGACAATACTGAAGTAATAAAAATATTAAATATATTATAGAATACATGATAATTTTTTCATAAATAGTGTAATAACTTCCAAATGAAGCTTTATATGGGAAATATAATACCACAATTTATTCTAGATCATTGGATTTATCATAGGCATGACCTAAATTTGGTTGGCACTAGATGCTCGGTTAACGCAACCATTGGTGGGTGCGTTCTGTGAATTAATTAATTAATTTAATAACTCTAAACCTAATTATCCTCTATAAATATTTCATTATGTTTTTTTTACAGGCTTAACTATATAACCTTGAGAGGATTAAAGAGGAGTAGGAACCATTCTCCATTGGTGACCAGGATTGGGATTGGAAATTGGAAATGAACAAATCGAGGTGAATCGTGATAAAAATAAAGAACATAGCAGATCCTCTTATCCATATCTAGTGTTTGAATTCTTCACCAAAAACAATCCATAATTGAGGTATGGATCATTATTTTTGGTTTCCAACCATTAAATTAATAAGCTTGTATTTTTGTATCTATTTTTTATTGATATTCTATTACTTATCCTTTATATGATCCCATTTGGTAAATAGAATTGTTGAAATAATTTTATATTAATTATGTCATCCTTCAAATATAATTCACCCATCTATTAATCATTAGATATGATATCATTATCTAATGATGGATTCAACTTGTTATTTTGATTTTCCTACACCATTCTTCACATTCTTCACTAGTGGCCTATGGGGTCACTATTCGACATTATCAGGGTGAGTTCATGCCTAATCAAACTCTTGAATATGGGGAGGTTGTAAAAATTATGTATAGATTGGTGATTTGAGGATGGATTGAGGTGTATTGTAGGATATTATAGGAGGCACTATGGATTAAAATGGTGGATCATATTTGTGATTGTTGTCCACTGATGGTTGTAGAATGATATTCAGTGATGTCCCCTATGATTTTTGGTGGTCAAAACCCATATATTCGGTGGTTGATGGATCTAAGATCTAAATGAAGAAACAAATTTTTCTATAAATTTTCCAACTACATGGAATTGAGTGTAGAGGAACACATTCTGTGTACTTTAGTTTCTGTTGAAGCTAGGGTTTTTGGATTATTTAAGGATCACATGCCCTGAAGTTGGGCCCACATGTTGTGTGATCCTACCTAGGTAGCCAATCCATGTGCCATTTGTACACACCCTAGGACCTTGGGTGGTCATACATGTTGTTTAACCTTGGAGAAACATCGTGTGTCTGTTCATAGATATCCAAGACACATGACATGTGTACACGCCCAGGACCCCATGTATACATATACACCATGTGCCCATGTGGGCACGATGTGTAGTGTGACATGGATTCACAAGCTATGTTTAGGGGAGAAAAATCCTAGGCAATGAGGTGAGGTTACACACTCTATGACCCCATGTACACACTGCATACTTCTCCTTGTAGCTTCTACCTCATGTATATCCTTCTTTAAAACTTGAATTTTGGCCCACAAGTAGCCTATCTAGAGTAGTTTTCTAATTAGAACATGTTGGTATCCATCATAGTGGATTTTGAGATACAAAATGAGGCGTTTCAAGTGTGACACTTCTTCAGGTGATTCTTGATTGATAGAAGTTATTAGTTAAGATCAACAGGGAGATCTCAGGGTTAGAATCCCCCTATAATACTAGGGAAAAACTCCCCCATGCTCTTTACACATTGATTGGCACCCCCTATCACACTAGAACATGGGTCCTCTGTCACAACCTGACCCATCGGGGTCCTCTTTACTAGAAGAAGTTCAAGTTTGAAAACCCCAATCCCACCTCTAATAGGCTAGGGGCTGATGAAAATAACCTATAATGCATAATTAAATTGGAGTCCTTTACATAAGTACCTATACAAATTCACATAGCCATATCCATGAAAAAGTGTAGATGAATAATAAAATACTGTAATATCCAGAGTAAAACCATGCGTGTAATAAATTCTAGGGAGTAAATTAGATTAATAAGGAATAAAACAAAGTGAAAAGGGAAAAAATACACTCCCAACCAGAAATAGAGTCTCAGCCTATCAATAATAGGAAAAAGGGGAAATTACAAAGAGAGCCTAACTCATAATCTCCAAGACTGACCATCAAACAGGGTTAATTCACCCATGTATCACTATTCTCAAACTATATCACTTATGAACCACAATTTATTAGAAAAATACATGACATGTGTGGGAAAATCCCATTCAAGTATGAATATATAAAAACTTAGTTGAATTTCCCAAAAATTACAAAGGGAGTAGTAGAAAGATACAAAAATAGTCATCCCAATCCAAAGAAAGAGGGAACAAAACCCAATATATATATTATCATATATAAACCTAGAAGAGAGAGAATGTAGATCTCTATATCCACAACCTATCCCAAGATTATTAGTTTACCTACAGATCTAAGGGTCCATCTATGTTTCCCAGAATATCATGTGTCTAACTAAGAAAGTTGTGTGGAGGACCCTCACCTCATCACTATCCCACTTCTTGAGGGGGAACAATATCCAATAGGGTATCCATATCATAGTGTGGTAGTGGTTATAACTCATCTGATATAGGACCCATACCCTCATGTATCAATAAGGTTCCACTCAGTAATTAGATAGATGACCCATTCCCTGGTGTGTTAGGGTGATGAAACTTAGTAAGTAGATAGAGGAGCCATGCCCTAGGGTGTTAGGGGGTTCTAATCAGTAGTTTTATAGAGAAACCACACCCTAGTGAATTAAGGGGGAACTACTCAGCCTAAGTATAGAGTATGATGGAAATACACCCTGGTATAAAAAAGGGGTTTCAAACCCCGATATGTCTATGGTGATCCTACATGATCACATCTACCCATAAAGTGCTGCCTAAACAAGTCTCACACTCAGAGCACCACACATCATATCTAGTCTATCTCCATGAAGGAAACCATCATATTCTATGATGAGAACTGATCAGGATAGGATACTCATGGGACAAAATAAAAGTTTCAAAGAAGGATATATGGAAGGTGGAAGTACCTAGAAAAAAATACACGATGTGGACCTAGGGTTACACGATGTGTGGAATCACTTAGAAACCCGACCATGTACTCACCTTCACATGGATTGGTTGGACACTTAGTGATACATGGTGTGTATAGGTACTAAACAATGTGTATCAACCACCTAAGGCCTGCCCATGTGTTCCTAGCTGTGTTCATGTACACCAGCCTGTGCCTATGTACATTTGGCCATGCCTATGTACTTTGGGGTTAGTCCATATACCTGGCCATTCTCATACCCATTTACTCCTAGAGTACACATAAATCTACCAGAACAAGATCACACAGCCAGTTTCGGGGTCCACATAGTGTGTGATCCTTATCTTCTCTATAACCCTTACTGCCACTGCTAGAGGACGACATGGCGTGTGTTCCTAGACAATAGGTAGTTTAGTCAGGTTTTTTCACATAAAAATAGGAAATATCTATGTGATTTACCCATGAATCCACCATTTCTACCTTTATTCCCATCGATGGTTCTAGATCTAGGGCCTTCCATGCCCGATCCATCACTGGTGGCTGGATTTCATCCACCCAAACAGTGCCCGACTCTAACTGTCGCACTGTGGCATTGTTGCCATCACTTCGGATCCAAAATACATGGAGAAATCACCCAAAACCCTCAATATATCCCAATCCATATGTAAATCACCGATCCATTCACTATTCACACACCTGCCATGAATATGGGGGTTCGATCATGATCAGACCCACCAAAAAATGTTAAACAGTGACCTCAAGGGCCAACTGAAAAGAATGAAAAGAACATTGGGGGTATGAAGTACATGAAAAAAGTGAATCAATCATCATAAAATAGATCTCATCCAATTATCATAAAATAAAAATATCCATGGGTGATTACAAGGTGTAACAATTATTTATCAGATCAAATAAATCAAAAGAATTGTGGAAGGTCTCATGTGAAGATTAGAAAATTCGAGAAATCAAAGTAGATAAATTAATCCATGATTTACTAAATAAAAATGGTTGGAATCCAAAGAATAATTCTCCCTAACTTGATCTAGGTTTGATAATATGTAAATAACACATTCTCTAATGATGTATAAGAATCATTTCAATTACTTCCTCTCGATCCACCTTGATCCGATTAGGTGTTGTTCTCTGATCCCGATCTGCCAATAAAGAATGCCCAAATTTTTCTCAAATAATCCCAAGGTTATGCATCCAACAGTAGTAATTTTTTATAATGGGATATTTATAGAGGTTTAGATTTAGGTCATTCTATAAAAATAAATAAATAAAACTATCAATTTTATTAAACAGACCTGGTAACAGTCACCTCCATCAGAACGTCCAATGCTGACCAATCTTTGGTCATTACTAGGGTAATCCCCATGTTCTGGAATTATTCATGGTCACTTATTTCCCATCTGAGTCCCCAAACAATTATAAATCTACTTAAACTATAATGATACATGAGAATGATTTTAAATATATTAATATTTTTATTATATTAAATCTTGGGTCCTAGGAAACCCAAAAACCTTGCCGACTCTGAAGATATATATATATATATATATAAATATTCAAAAGAAAAATCCATAAAAACCAGAGTCACTAAATTATTATCTCTTTAAAGGATTTTCACTCCAAAAAACACAATATGTACAAAATTTTTGGGACACTGAGTCTCTATCTGACTCTCATGTTCCTAGGAGATCTCCTGTATGCTCCCACATTTCTAAAACATACATACCAAGAGAATGGTCCATCCTTGCGGGGTTATCTCCTATAAATCCTCGATCTCCACTGGTTACTCTACAAAGGTGGATCCATTCTTGATGTTTAGACAACTCTACTAAATAACGTGTGTTGGGTCATGCATATATCTATGTGATTAGTAACTTTACAACCCTCTATAGTTTCTCATATTACTTGATGATAATTGGGGATAACCTTCCTCTGCACCCAAATCTCCATAATCCCTTTCATGGGGATACTCTTAAGAAAACATGGTCTCTCTGCTAAAACTCCAAGTAATAATGACATTGATATTCATCATATTTATGTCTGCTTTGGGATGTCCTCATGAGCTATCGGATCACCCAAACTTTCTCTATCATCACCTACACCATCTATGGCCCAACATGTGATCTCTTTCCAATATCTATCTAGAATAAGGGTAACTTATATGGTCTCCCATACAGATCTTGAAAAGGTTCCATTCCAAGAATAGAGTGATATATATAATCATAATCAAACTCTACCAATGTAAAGTGATCCTCTTAGCTCTAACTGAAGTCCAACATAAAAATTATTATCATATCCTTAAATACCTACATAGTCTGCTCAGTCTTCCCATCCATATGAGGTTGAAATGTTGAGATCATTGTCAACTAGGTCCTAAAGTCCTCCTACAATTCTATATACAACTTTGAAATGAACCGAGCATCACAATCGGAGACAATGTTCTAGGATAATCCATGAAGCTGGAAAATCTCCCGCACATACAACCACCCTAAACTCTCAACCAATCTTTCTAATCAGATGGAAAGAAAGTGTGATGACTTTGTAAGTCAGTCCAAAATCATCCAAATAGCATTGTGAAAACTCTCTTTCCATGGTATCCTCATCATAAATTCCTTGTAAATTCCATCCCCTTTCAAATCTGGGATATCAAGAGGCTATAAAAAACCTATCAGAGCCTATTGTGAAACCTTCCCATTCCGACATTTGAGACACTAAGAGAATAACTTGGAAATTATCCACCTCATGATATATCAAAAACAATTCCACCGAAGGTCCTTATAAATATTTCCCACACCAGGATGTATAACCAAGGGGTAAGTGTGAAACTCCCTTATCACCTTCTCATGCAACATGACTGGAACCATTATCTATCCTTGTAAAAGTATTCCATTCTCTCCTCCTTCATAAAAATTATATGGTGCGTCTATTGAGGATATATGGTCACATTGAACCTCAATGATGATGTATCTTAACTAATCATCTATCAAATTTTGAATATGTGGAGGAGTTTCCAATTTTTTTTGAATAAAAAATTTACCCCTCTCCTCCACCAGGGTTAGCTGCAATGAAGAAAACTATCCAGAAGACGCCTCTACCAAGAAAGAATGAGACTTCCTACTAAGTTCATATTTCACCATGTTTCCCTTCCTAGGAGTATATACTATATTGAAGTCGTAGTACCATAGGAACTCCAATAAGAACCAATATATTAGGTTAATATCTCTCTAAGTGAATATGTACCTGAGACTTTGGAGGTCTGAGTAAACAAAAAAAACTCACTCAGAAGATAAAACCTCTATATATTTAGTTCAAATAATACCACTAACAACTTGCGGCCATGAGTCACATAGTTCCACTTGTGGGTTATCAAATGCCTCGACCCATAAGTGATCACTTTATGATTTTGTATCAATATGAAAATGATACTAGCTTCATAGGCATTGAAAAACACTATGCACTTCATGCCCTCCTCTCATTGTCTAAATATAGGAACACTAGTCCGTATCAGTCTCAGATCCTCAAAGGATTTATGAAACTTCTTGTTTCAAGTAAAAAACTTCCCTTTCCATGTTGGGGTGGTCAAAGGGGATGAAATCTTGGAGAATTATACCATAAAACTCCAGTAGTACCCTATCAAGATAAGGAAACTGTGAACCTCTAACATGCTCTTAGGTGGTTCCTAAGAAATCACTGCATCAATCTTTACCAAGTCCATATAAAATCTATGCTTAGAGATGAAATTCCCCAGAAAGTGATCATTATGCATCCAAAACTATCACTTTGAGTGTTTACCATAAAGTCAATTCTCTAGGAGTATTTTTAGGATCATACTTAGATGATCTATATGATCCTCCTCTAATGTATAGTAAATTAATAGGTCATTAATAAAGACAAACACAAATCGGTCAAAATATGGATGGAAGTTCTGGTTCATCAGATCCATAAAAACTATGGGGAAATTTTTCACTTTGAAAGGAATCACTAGGAACTCATAGTTTCCATAGAGACATTAGAATTCCATCTTTAGCATTTCATCGTTACGAAATCTCAAATGGTGGTAGCCGAACCTGAGATCGATATTTGAGAACCATTTTGCAAATCTCAACTAGTTAAATAAGCCTTGAATCCTTGTAAAGGGGAACTTATTATTTATCATTACCTAATTCAAGTGATGATAATCAATAAATATCCTTACGTTGTCATCCATCTTTTTCAAAAACAACACTGCAACTACCCAAGGGGACAGATTTAGTTTGATGAAACCCTTATCTAAAATTTCCACCAACTACAACATCATCTCATAGTTCTAGGTAGTTTCCATCTGATATGTCGTAGAAGATATCAGTGTATTCCTAGGGTATATGTCATTGCATAAGTCTATTTACCACCATAGAGTTAGTCTAGGAATTTCCACAGGGAAGACATCCAGGTAGTCTTCCACTACTGAAATAATATAGATTCTTAGAGAGACTAATATCCTAAGTGTAACACCCAAGACTTTTATGTTATATAAATCATCAAAGGAATCTTTTTCTACACAACACTTTCTTGGCTTGCTTTACACGCAATCGCGACCTTCCTCGATAGCTTGCGTCGTACGCAATACCGAGTTTCACTAAACAACAATATGCTATTAAAACTAGCCGTTATGAATAGTAATAACCACTTTTTGAAATTTTATAAATTTTATTTTTCAAAATGGACTTCATTTTTGGACTCAGAATATCGAAATTAGCCTAGGGTGAAATTTTGGTATTTTTCTGAAAACTTTCAATTTTTGATGAATAGTGAAACCACTAAGTGGTAGGTTAAAAACTGAATTTTGCATAAAACTTAATTTTACCGCTTCTGTGAATGGAATTTCAAAAATCCGAGAGACACGGTTAATATCAAGGACTAAAATGTGGTTCAATGAGATGAAAATAATTTTTTGGTGAATAGTAACTTTTTACTATTTTTTTACCGCGGTTAATAGTAAATAGGGTAACTAAGGGTAAATATGATATTAATATTACCCTAACACATGTCATAATTCAATTGGACAAGTGTAATTCGACCAAAAACAAACTTAGGAATACAATATGACCATTTAGGCCCACTTGGATTAGATTAGGACATTTATTATTAATTTATTTAAAGAAGGGTTAAAATAGTTAAAATCAAAGTTTAATAAGTAAATCATCTTTAATATAGGGTTATACATAAGATAAATTCGATTGTAAATATTCATTAGAAAGCTAAAACGATTTCCTACATGATGGTATTTTATTTGTAATTTTTAGACATCAAATAATTTAATTTATTTATGACACAAAGATGATGCAGTAATTATCTTATTAATGAAATATTGACAAAATTGATAATATAAATACCAAAATAAATGTAATTTGAGACTTTTTATGAATTCCAATAATTTTCTAGGTTACTATGATATATTAGTATTGATTTAATCAACTTGGTTCGAACATATAATTCTGTTATGACTTTCACAAAAATCATATATCAAATAGTGTCAAAATTGACACAAAATAGTTTTTAAATCAAATATTATATTATTAATTGTTATTTTATTCCTAAAAATCTAAGGTTCGGCCAAATGACTTAGATAAGGATATATATAGTAATAATAAACAATTTGGGGTTCGTTTGGCATGTTATAGTAAGTGTATTAACCATATAGTGAAAGAAAACAAAAAGACACGGTAAAAGTTAAATTAATTAACTTAGAGTTAAATCTAATTGATAAGGTTAAAATAATACCCTAAACTTGTCTAAATCCTATTGGTTGATAGGATTTCGACCCATCCCCACTTTAGCTTCGAAATAATACCCTTTGGAACCATTATAAACCGATTTTGACTTTAATATAAAATAATATTTTGAGATATTCCTAAGGTGCCCCTCTCCTCCCTTATAAAAGGGCACCTCCTCCCCCTCCTCCTCACACCAATTTGAGCACTCAAGCTCGGCCAACCCCTGCCATTTTATCCTCTCCACTTCCCTAGAATAATAATAGAGGTCCTGGTCTTCTCCAAAGACCAATCTTAGTTCCTTAAGTGGAGGATTCAAAGAGGCGTTCCAAAGAAGAGGTAATATCCATTACCGATCTTTTCAATTTCTTTCTTCTTCAACTTCTTCTTCCTTAGTTGTTTCATGATAAAGTAATAACATCAGTATTACTTACATACTGATATGTTATTATAAATATGAAACAACCCTAATTCACCTTCTATCCATCCTACGGAAAAATGAAATCACCGCGCGTGCGTACGTACGGAATACCGTCTCCACGCCGTGGTGTAATCTATTTTCCACCATCACCTTACAAGAATGGGTATAATGGTGTAATGAGTAACTATATATGATTATTATTAAGTAATATTGATACTGAAATAATATATATATATACTCCAATACAATTCCACGATCATAGGAACGATATCATCACTCGTGCGTACGTACGGAATACCGTCTCCACGATGTGATGCGACTCGTTCTACATGATCTTCATTTCATAATGATTATATAAATGAAATGAATTGAATGAATGAATATGGTATATACTACACTAATACCATTCTGGAAATGAATTATCTATAACCTAAAGATAAGAATAAGAATTTATTCGACAAAACACGCATAAGAACAAAAAGTTATAAAAACCCGAGTAACAAGTAACAATGAAATATTACTAACAAGAAGCTAATAATATGACCATATATGATATCATATCAATATGTATGATTCTGGAATAAGTCAATAACATTATTTAAACCATTATACAGGAGCTTCGGACACGAACAAAGCAAATCGGACCTAAGGTAAGGGAAATATCACAATCTCATTTTTATCCGAGATTGTTTATTCGTAAGTATTTACTGGGGTGTATTTTATCATCCACATCCATGTTCCCTCAATATGTAATATTGTTTCCATCCACTTGAAATAGTTTAAATCCAATTTTGCCCTTAGGTGAGTTTTTAGTAAAGAATATGAAAGGAATCTTTTGTCGTTTTTCCGTACGAGGTACTTTTTGACTTTTCCGACAAAAGTACGAAGAATGTTTTTTTTAACTTATACGGCATGAATGGATTTTTAAAACATTACTTCAAAGAAGCTTCCTTTACAAGTTTTCAAGTTTATTTTTAATCAACTTCTTTTATTTTAAAGTTTTATGACATGTTATGAAAGGAAAAATGTTTTTGAAGAAGAAAGGATATTTTCCTCAAGAATTCAATTCAAGTGTTTTATCAAAATTATTTTCCATCTAAGATAATAAAGGGTTCTGTTTCTATCCATATTTTTACATTGGTTTGACTATGTTGTGATGGAATTATGTTTATGAATTCCTTTATCATATATGAATTGATTTATGATGTCATGATGTTTCAAGAATCCCATTTTTGTTACATGTGTTATGCGATGATGCATGTTTTATGATTATGTGGCACACATAAGAAAGGATTCATTATAAGATGGGTGGGACCTATATCTCCCTCCAATGCATTGGGTAATGATTTTATATCTCATGAGATAGACATGGATGGAATGGAAGGTTATTTCGGTTCAGTGATACAGGACTGAAACGAGGAGTGAACTCGGTTCAGAAAGGGACTTTGTCCACTAAGATAGTCTTGGAAATGAGTCATGACTAACAAGAAATGATTTTCCATGATTATGTGTGCATGCCACAAAGTTTCAAGTTTTATGTTATGATTATGGGGATCTCATTTTCACTTCTATGATTTATTCCATGTTAAGATATTATGATCTCTTTTGCAGGTTTTTATTTTCATAAAGATATGATATGATTTTTATTTCCTTTATTTGCCCTTGCTGAGCATTTGAGCTCACCCTTTTATGTTTTCTTTTCCCCAGGTCAGGAAGATGGATATTAAGTATAATATGCTAAAAGGGACCCTAGACATGATGAAATAAATGGGAGACACTGTAGAAGATTTATGAACCAGTTGTTTATGTTTCCCAGTTTCTAAAGACACTATACCTATACGGTCCTTTGTGGTTTTATCATATGTTGTAATAAGTGTGCTTCAATTTTGAAGTATTAACAATGTATGTAAAGTATGGGTCGTTATAGTTGGTATCAGAGGAAAGGTATAGTCAACCTTTGGAAACTAGGATGTGAAAGTCTTAGTAAGAACCCTAAGGATAAGTCTAAGCATAGAACACAATCTTAGTGTTTTAGAAATGGCCATGAATAACCTAGGATAAGACCATAAGCATGAAAATTTTATTCTTGAATTATGTGGTTTCCTATTATAATTAGTGTTGCTCACACTATTCTTCTTGGTTTTAGTCAATGGCTGGAACCCGAAGGAACTGTGTTAATGCGGAATGCGATGGGCAATGCAATGATTGTCCCCCTGAGCAACCAAACGATATGGGAGCTGGAATGCAAAATCTTGTAGCCATGCTCACACAACTTTCTCAAGCTATGAATCATGCAGGATTTCCAAACGAGCAAAGGAGGGAGCAACATTCTGTTGAATCCTTCATGAGGCAGCGTCCACCTTCTTTCAGCGGGTCTACTGATCCATTAGTTGCTGAACAATGGATTAGTACTACTGAAAAGATATTTTCAGTTCTTCAATGTTCCGAACATGATAAAGTCATCCTAGCAGTGTACCGTTTGGAAGGAGATGCTGATCAATGGTGGAATCTTGTTAAGAATACGAGGCAAAGGGATGAAATTGAGTCTATGGAATGGGACGAGTTCAAGAACTTATTTTTCAATAAGTACTTCCCTCGTATTCTCCGAACAAAGATGGAGAAAGAGTTTCTTGAACTGAAGCAAAGGGATGATGAATTTGTTGGTACCTATGAAGCAAATTTTACAAGACTTGCAAGGTACGCTTCTGGTATTATTATCCAACCTGAGAGTAAGATCGATCGATTCTTTAGTGGCTTAAAACCAAGTCTTCGAAGGGCGTTAGCCATAAGGGACTTCAATAGCTACGAGGAAATCGTTCGATGTGCTCTCAAAGTCGAGATGGAGATTGGAGTAACCCATCAGTCACATGGGTTTGATAAGAAGAGGAAGATGGAATTCAAAGAAAAATCTAAAGATCACACGGAAAAGAAGATGAACTTTCCCTTATGCTCAAAGTGTGGAAAGAAACATGGAGGGAGTTGTCTTAAAGGGACAAGTAAATGTTTTAAATGTGGAAAGGAAGGTCATCGGGCATTTGAATACCGTGATAATGGGAAGAAGATGTCTAATGATGCAAACAAAGGAAGGGATACACAGAATGAACCTACTACACTTCAATGTTTCAAGTGCAAGGAGATGGGGCATTATGCCAATCAATGCCCAAATCCAAGGGTTGATGATGATGGTCGACGTCAACAAACTCTTAAGGCTAAAGACAAAGGAAAGTCACATGCAATTTCTATCAGCGATGTGGAGTACGATAACGATGTGTTGAAAGGTACACTTACCATCCACTCTAAAGTAGCAAATGTTTTATTTGATTCTGGATCCACCCACTCTTTTATTTCTGAAAAATTTTCTAAGGGTATCACCGTATTACCTCAACAATTAGATGTTGAGTTAGCTGTGACAACACCTAATGGCACATCAATCGCATCAGAAATTTATAATTCTTCTCCGATCGAAGTTTGTGGGAAAGTGCTTCCTGCAAATCTTGTGATCCTTCCTTTAGTGGAATTTGATGTGATTCTTGGAATGGATTGGCTTTCTCTACATGGAGCTCATATCAATTGCCAAAGAAGGGAAGTCACATTTCATATTCCAGATCAACCTACGATCGTCTATCAATGCAAGGATGAACATAACCTTCCAGTGGAAATTTCTTCCATCTTATGGGTATTGATTCCACTAAATGAAGGTTATTTATCTCAAATAGTTGGTGAGAAACTCACGATTAAGAATATGCCCATTGTACGGGAGTTTGATGATGTCTTTCCGGAGGAATTACCGGGTCTTCCACCAAATCGTGAATTTGAGTTTTCAATAGAACTCGTACCGGGTGCTTTGCCTATTTCAAAGACACCTTATAGAATGGCCCCAATTGAGTTGCAGGAATTGAAGAAGCAACTCCAAGAGAATCTTGATAAGGGATTCATACGCCCTAGTGCGTCACCTTGGGGAGCACCTGTTCTGTTTGTTAAGAAGAAAGATGGATCAATGAGACTCTGCATTGATTATCGAGAACTTAACAAGATCACTATCAAGAACAAATATCCTCTCCCATGCATTGATGACTTATTTGACCAACTACGCGGAGCTCAATACTTTTCCAAGATTGATCTTCGTTCAGGGTATCATCAATTAAGGGTCAAAAGGGAGGATATACCAAAGACGGCTTTCCGTACAAGGTATGGACACTATGAATTTATAGTGATGCCATTTGGTCTTACTAATGCCCCTACTATCTTCATGGATCTAATGAATAGAGTCTTTAGAGACTATCTTGATCAATTTGTGGTAGTCTTTATAGACGATATTCTTGTCTATTCAAAGAGCAAGGAAGAGCATGAAGATCACTTGAGAATTATATTGAAGACCCTGAGAAAGGAGAAGCTTTATGCCAAATTTACCAAGTGTGAATTTTGGCTTCAAAAAGTTGCATTTTTGGGTCACATAATCTCAAAAGAGGGGATATCTGTGGATCCAGCAAAAACAGAGGTTATCGAAAGATGGTCAAGACCAACAACAGTAACTGAGATCCGAAGTTTTCTTGGTTTGGCTGGATATTATCGACGTTTTGTAAAAGATTTTTCACGATTATCTAATCCACTCACCAAGTTGACTCGGAAAGGAGTTAAGTTTGTCTGGACAGAGGAATGTGAAGAGAATTTCAAGGAGTTGAAAAGAAGGTTATCCAGTGCACCTGTGCTCACACTGCCTTGTAGTGGAGAAAGGTTTGTGATCTACAGTGATGCATCCAAGAAGGGATTGGGGTGTGTTCTTATGCAAAATGATATGGTGATAGCTTATGCCTCACGATAGTTGAAAATCCATGAGCAAAATTACCCAACACATGATTTGGAGTTTGCTGCGGTAATCTTTGCATTAAAGATTTGGAGGCATTACCTTTATGGTGAAAGGTGTGATATTTATACTGATCATAAAAGTTTAAAGTATATTTTCACGCAAAAGGAGCTGAATATGCGCCAAAGAAGATGGTTGGAGCTGATTAAGGATTATGACTGCTCAATCCATTACCACCCTGGGAAAGCAAACAAGGTGGCAGATGCATTAAGTCGACAAGACCATGCTAGTTTATCCATGATGAGGATCACAAAAGATCCAATATTTATGGATTTACAAAGGATGGATCTTGGAATTATAATGGAAGGGGAAAAATCTTATCTTTCTCAAATGAATGTTCAACCATCTATACATGTGAAGATTAAAGAGGCACAGAAAGAAGATGTCGAGTTACAAAAGAAGGTGAGAAATGTTCCTGAATTCAACCTTGATTGTGATGGGATAATAAAGTTCAGGAATCGGGTTTGCGTTCCTCCCATCCCCGAATTAAAGAAAGAGCTGCTGGATGAGGCTCATAGTTCTTCATTCTCTATTCATCCTGGAAGCACGAAGATGTATAGGGACCTGAAAGAGTACTTCTGGTGGGATGGCATGAAAAGAGATGTTGCTGAATATGTCTCTCGATGCTTGGTTTGTCAACAAGTTAAAGCTGAGAGACAGAAGTCTAAGGGGATGTTACAACCATTACCCATACCCGAATGGAAATGGGAAAACATCACTATGGACTTTGTCACAGGACTTCCTAAAACATCCAAAGGCAATAATGCTATCTGGGTCATAGTTGATCGTCTTACAAAGTCTGCACACTTCATTGCTATTAGAGAGGATTTCTCTCTAGATCAGCTTGCCAGGATATATATAAAGGAAGTGGTAAGATTGCATGGAGTACCACTTTCTATTATATCTGATCGAGATCCGAGATTTACCTCGAAGTTTTGGCGAATTCTTCAGCATACTCTGGATACAGAGTTGAGTTTCAGCACTGCTTATCATCCCCAGACAGATGGTCAGTCTGAGAGAACAATCCAAACCCTAGAAAATATGTTGAGAGCTTGCTCTATGGATTTCAAAGGAGGTTGGGATCAACACCTACCTTTGGTGGAATTTTCTTATAATAATAGCTTTCACTCCAGTATTCAGATGGCTCCTTATGAAGCTCTCTATGGAAAGAAATGCAGGACTCCAACTTGCTGGGATGAAGTTGGGGAAAGAAAGCTATTAGGACCTGATCTCGTTGATGAAATGGTAGAAAAGGTCAGATCTATTCAACAACACATAAGAGCAGCTCAGAGCCGACAGAAAAGTTATGCCGACAACCGAAGAAAAGACCTAGAGTTTGAAGTGGGTGATAAAGTGTTCTTATGAATATCTCCCTGGAAGAGGGTTATGAGATTTGGAAAGAAGGAGAAGTTGAGCCCTAGATATATCGGTCCTTTTGAAATACTGGATCGTGTTGGGAAGGTAGCTTACCGATTGGCGCTTCCACCGAATCTCTCTCAAGTTCACGATGTGTTCCATGTATCTCTCCTGAGAAAGTACATACCAGATCCTTCACATGTACTCAGCTCAGAAGTTATACCGCTGGAGCAAGATCTTTCTTATGAAGAACAGCCGATAGAGATTCTGGATCGTAGCGAAAAAGTCCTACGAAACAAGACCACTCGCTTGGTGAAAGTTTTATGGAGAAACCACCAACTTGAAGAAGCTACATGGGAGCTTGAGGATATGATGAGGGAGAAGTATCCTCATTTGTTTGTTGCAAAGTGACGAATTTCGAGGGCGAAATTCTTTTTAAGGGGGGTAAAATGTAACACCAAAGACTTTTATGTTATATAAATCATCAAAGTAATCTTTTTCTACACAACACTTGCTTGGCTTGCTTTACACGCAATCGCGACCTTCCTCGATAGCTTGCGTCGTACGCAATACCGAGTTTCACTAAACAACAATATGCTATTAAAACTAGCCGTTATGAATAGTAATAACCACTTTTTGAAATTTTATAAATTTTATTTTTCAAAATGGACTTCATTTTTGGACTCAGAATATCGAAATTAGCCTAGGGTGAAATTTTGGTATTTTTCTGAAAACTTTCAATTTTTGATGAATAGTGAAACCACTAAGTGGTAGGTTAAAAACTGAATTTTGCATAAAACTTAATTTTACCGCTTCTGTGAATGGAATTTCAAAAATCCGAGAGACACGGTTAATATCAAGGACTAAAATGTGGTTCAATGAGATGAAAATAATTTTTTGGTGAATAGTAACTTTTTACTATTTTTTTACCGCGGTTAATAGTAAATAGGGTAACTAAGGGTAAATATGATATTAATATTACCCTAACACATGTCATAATTCTATTGGACAAGTGTAATTCGACCAAAAACAAACTTAGGAATAAAATATGACCATTTAGGCCCACTTGGATTAGATTAGGACATTTATTATTAATTTATTTAAAGAAGGGTTAAAATAGTTAAAATCAAAGTTTAATAAGTAAATCATCTTTAATATAGGGTTATACATAAGATAAATTCGATTGTAAATATTAATTAGAAAGCTAAAAAGATTTCCTACATGATGGTATTTTATTTGTAATTTTTAGACATCAAATAATTTAATTTATTTATGACACAAAGATGATGCAGTAATTATCTTATTAATGAAATATTGACAAAATTGATAATATAAATACCAAAATAAATGTAATTTGAGACTTTTTATGAATTCCAATAATTTTCTAGGTTACTATGATATATTAGTATTGATTTAATCAACTTGGTTCGAACATATAATTCTGTTATGACTTTCACAAAAATCATATATCAAATAGTGTCAAAATTGACACAAAATAGTTTTTAAATCAAATATTATATTATTAATTGTTATTGTATTCCTAAAAATCTAAGGTTCGGCCAAATGACTTAGATAAGGATATATATAGTAATAATAAACAATTTGGGGTTCGTTTGGCATGTTATAGTAAGTGTATTAACCATATAGTGAAAGAAAACAAAAAGACACGGTAAAAGTTAAATTAATTAACTTAGAGTTAAATCTAATTGATAAGGTTAAAATAATACCCTAAACTTGTCTAAATCCTATTGGTTGATAGGATTTCGACCCATCCCCACTTTAGCTTCGAAATAATACCCTTTGGAACCATTATAAACCGATTTTGACTTTAATATAAAATAATATTTTGAGATATTCCTAAGGTGCCCCTCTCCTCCCTTATAAAAGGGCACCTCCTCCCCCTCCTCCTCACACCAATTTGAGCACTCAAGCTCGGCCAAACCCTGACATTTTCTCCTCTCCACTTCCCTATAATAATACTAGAGGTCCTGGTCTTCTCCAAAGACCAATCTTAGTTCCTTAAGTGGAGGATTCAAAGAGGCGTTCCAAAGAAGAGGTAATATCCATTACCGATCTTTTCAATTTCTTTCTTCTTCAACTTCTTCTTCTTTAGTTGTTTCATGATAAAGTAATAACATCAGTATTACTTACATACTGATATGTTATTATAAATATGAAACAACCCTAATTCACCTTCTATCCATCCTACGGAAAAATGAAATCACCGCGCGTGCGTACGTACGGAATACCGTCTCCACGCCGTGGTGTAATCTATTTTCCACCATCACCTTACAAGAATGGGTATAATGGTGTAATGAGTAACTATATATGATTATTATTAAGTAATATTGATACTGAAATAATATATATATATACTCCAATACAATTCCACGATCATAGGAACGATATCATCACTCGTGCGTACGTACGGAATACCGTCTCCACGATGTGATGCGACTCGTTCTACATGATCTTCATTTCATAATGATTATATAAATGAATTGAATGAATGAATATGGTATATACTACACTAATACCATTCTGGAAATGAATTATCTATAACCTAAAGATAAGAATAAGAATTTATTCGACAAAACACGCATAAGAACAAAAAGTTATAAAAACCCGAGTAACAAGTAACAATGAAATATTACTAACAAGAAGCTAATAATATGACCATATATGATATCATATAAATATGTATGATTCTGGAATAAGTCAATAACATTATTTAAACCATTATACAGGAGCTTCGGACACGAACAAAGAAAATCGGACCTAAGGTAAGGGAAATATCACAATCTCATTTTTATCCGAGATTGTTTATTCGTAAGTATTTACTGGGGTGTATTTTATCATCCACATCCATGTTCCCTCAATATGTAATATTGTTTACATCCACTTGAAATAGTTTAAATCCAATTTTTCCCTTAGGTGAGTTTTTAGTAAAGAATATGAAAGGAATCTTTTGTCGTTTTTCCGTACGAGGTACTTTTTGACTTTTCCGACAAAAGTACGAAGAATGTTTTTTTTAACTTATACGGCATGAATGGATTTTTAAAACATTACTTCAAAGAAGCTTCCTTTACAAGTTTTCAAGTTTATTTTTAATCAACTTCTTTTATTTTAAAGTTTTATGACATGTTATGAAAGGAAAAATGTTTTTGAATAAGAAAGGATATTTTCCTCAAGAATTCAATTCAAGTGTTTTATCAAAATTATTTTCCATCTAAGATAATAAAGGGTTCTGTTTCTATCCATATTTTTACATTGGTTTGACTATGTTGTGATGGAATTATGTTTATGAATTCCTTTATCATATATGAATTGATTTATGATGTCATGATGTTTCAAGAATCCCATTTTTGTTACATGTGTTATGCGATGATGCATGTTTTATGATTATGTGGCACACATAAGAAAGGATTCATTATAAGATGGGTGGGACCTATATCTCCCTATAATGCATTGGGTAATGATTTTATATCTCATGAGATAGACATGGCTGGAACGGAAGGTTATTTCGGTTCAGTGATACAGGACTGAAACGAGGAGTGAACTCGGTTCAGAAAGGGACTTTGTCCACTAAGATAGTCTTGGAAATGAGTCATGACTAACAAGAAATGATTTTCCATGATTATGTGTGCATGCCACAAAGTTTCAAGTTTTATGTTATGATTATGGGGATCTCATTTTCACTTCTATGATTTATTCCATGTTAAGATATTATGATCTCTTTTGCAGGTTTTTATTTTCATAAAGATATGATATGATTTTTATTTCCTTTATTTGCCCTTGCTGAGCATTTGAGCTCACCCTTTTATGTTTTCTTTTCCCCAGGTCAGGAAGATGGATATTAAGTAGAATATGCTAAAAGGGACCCTAGACATGATGAAATAAATGGGAGACACTGTAGAAGATTTATGAACCAGTTGTTTATGTTTCCCAGTTTCTAAAGACACTATACCTATACGGTCCTTTGTGGTTTTATCATATGTTGTAATAAGTGTGCTTCAATTTTGAAGTATTAACAATGTATGTAAAGTATGGGTCGTTATACTAAGGGATAAAATAACTAATTTATGTGATATGGTCTATATCCTTCTACTCACATGGCCCACTCTCTCAGTCGTGAGATCTATCTCGCTTGTAGAGGAGAATCCTTCCCCATCTATCCAAAGGCTTATAACTCACCTGTGATGAAAGTCAATCTAGTCTAGAGGTATGAAAACCCATTCCATACCCAAGATGAAATTATAAAGTTTTATTGTGATGACTAGTAGGTCCCATGAAAAACATTATCTATTAAGAATCACCTCACACTACTGGTAGATACGCGATATAGAAGAAACAAACCCATTTAGAGCCTCTAGAAAAAGCCGTTGGTTTAAGGTATCAATTGGTAGCAGAAAGATATCACACAAGGGATACATAAACAAAGGAGTGAATTTCACATGTGTCTAAAAGTACTAGATAAAGTGTAGAAAGAACAGTTATCATACCTTGTATCATCTTGTGATATGTTGAGTAATAAGTATCCATAGCCTGCATCTACCTACAACCCCAACCATTAACTCCTTGAGCCTTGCATGAGACAACTAGTGGTGGCAGTGGTGGAATTCGCTCATAGAGTCACCATCCACCGGTAGATCCTCCCCCTAGAGCCACACCTACTCCTATACCAATACTGCCTCCCTAGGGGATGCTCAGGACATGCTTAGGAGATCCATGATCATGATGGTTCCTCTTCTGTGGTGGTCCATCCAGTATTTGCCTCCGCTCCTTGGCGTGTCGGGTTAGGAAATCACATGCCTTGTGACCTTTCCTATCACATACATAACATATCCCCTATCCTAGATGAACATGTCCCCTACATGATCCCTATGTAACATATCCATTTTCATGAGTTTGGAAGTGTGAAGGTCCCCAATGCCAAGACCCTGAAGACTAATGCCTCCTAGACACAACATTTGAATTATCTCCATGAAGACCTCTGCGAGATCTATCGACCCAGTGTCCCTTTGTTATGAGGATATTCATAACCAGATCCTGATCTAGTACTCTAGCATAGGTGGGAGTGCACAAGGAGAACACACTGGCATAGATGTACCTACAAATAACTTGATCAAAATTCCATGAACAAAAGAATCCCTGTCACACCATGTCAAGGGAGTAATGTGTAAGGTTATTGAACCTCATGGTGTACTAAACAACCATAATATCACCCTAATATAGCTCAAGAATATTTTGGATCCAAACTAAGTACAAGAATATGGGTAATACTTTTCATGAAATAGTTTCTGGAAATTGATCCATAAGAGCATTATATCACTATGAGTCTACATGACCAGACTTCACCAGTGACTAGCTACTCCATGGAAAATACTAGCTAGTTGTGAAACCATATGATCAGTCAGGGTCTGCAAAATCCTAAAGAATCAGATCACTAACTCAAGCCTATCCTTAATTTCTTGGGGATCTAGATATTCACAGAACCTCAGTGGTCTATGACACCAAAACTCACATAGTACACTAAGCATATGCGCATCCTCAGCCTATCATAATGCTACTATATGATACTAGATAGGTGGTTGAACTGATCCCTACCCACCTAGAGGAAACCCCTCATGAGATGGCCCCTAAAATGAGGCCTTATCACTCAACAGATCATCATCATGGTTTACTATTAGTAACCTAGATAGATATCTCCGCAGAGGCATCCAGAAAGTGATAAAGACTTACCACAATTATATGAGAATATATATAGGGAGATAACATAAGAAGGATAGTTGAAGGACTCAATCCTATATGATGTATATACCAACAGCTCAATGAAATCGATGTCTCAGTATTCCTAGTTGAAAATAAGGTATTTAGAGTCTTGGTGAATGGATACATCGACCACCACACCAACACTGGGTTACATGGTTTGAAATATATAATTGAGAAACTTAGACATAGATTCCCTAAGTTCTTAACCAATCCTCACCATGGGTCCAAATCCAAACTGAGACCTGATGATGAACCACCTTTGATACCTCTCTGTCATGACTTAATCCATCATGGCCCACTTGACCAGCACGAGTACAAGTGTGGCAACCCCAAACCTACATCAAATAGGTTAGGAGATGGAGATAAGAGTCAATAAGGCATAATGTAATGATATTTTTTTACAAGAAAATTTACATACACACACAACCATTTCTATGAAAAAGTGCAGAGGAATAATAAAAGATAGTAACATCCAGAGTATATCCAAGCATGTAATAAACTCTAGGGAATACATCAAAGTATAATGGAATAAACCAAATAAAAATGAGTAAAAGTACAAAACCAACCATAAATGAATTCCTAACCTATTAATAAATAGAAATAGTTGAAAATAATAAGAGAACCCAGCTCCTAATCTCCAAATTCAACCACCAAACATGGTCAATGCACCTAGGTATCACTATGATCCACCGATGTCACCACCAAACTATCCATCATCTACATAAGAAATGAAACATGCATGAAAATACCATGTAGGTTTGAGTGTATACATACCTAGTAGGATGCCCCAAAAACCACAAAGAGAGAAATATAAAGATATTATAGTAGTCATATCAACCTAAAGCAAGAGGAAAAAAACCCAACATATATATATTCTCATAAAGAAACCCAAATGAGAGAGAAAGGGGATCTCCATCTCCATATTCCAACCCAGGATGATGATTCTGCCTATATCTCCAAGGGTACATCTTTGATGCATAACATATCACGTGTTTTAACAAGAAATTTGTGTGGAGGACCCACACCTTAGCACTGTTCCACAACCGAAGGGGTAATAATATCTAATAAAGGACACACACTCTATTTCAATAGGGGTTCCACTCATTCGATAGAGGAATCATTCCCTCATGTGTCGGGGGGGGGGGGGGGAGGGTGTCACTCAGTAAGTAGATAGAGGAACCTCTACCTAGTGCGCCATGGGATCCACTTAGTAAGTAGATAGAGTACCCACACCCTAGTGAATCGGGGGGGGGGGACTAAGTAAGTAGATGGTGGAATTGTTCCCTAGTGCATTAGGGGATGACACTCAGTAGGTAGATAGAGGAACCACTCCCTAGTGCATCAAGGGGGTACCACTCAACCTGGGTAAAGAGTATGGGGAACTCACACCCTGGTATGATAGAAGGTTTCCAACTCTAATATCTCTATGGAGATCCTTCCTGATCAAAACTATCCATCAAGTATCTTCTAAAAAGTATCATGCTTGGAACCACTCAAATTATATATTTTAGTCCTCAAAGAATGAAACCAACATATTCTATAAAAAAACTAATAAGGATAGGATACTATTAGGCCAAAATCTATGTTTAAAAGAAACACTACTACAAAACTGGGTTTATCCAGGGATATGTCTTTAACAGTTCTAGCTAAAATAACTATTAAAGATCCCCTTTATTAGTGCTATGAAAATCTCTAATAAGGGGGGGGGGGGTTATCAGGGTTTTTTTAGAAGCACTGATAAAGACCCCCATTTATCATCACTTTTTTAGTATCACTGATAATGGTATTCTACAAAAAAATTATATTTAATTAAAAAATAATATATTAATATATAAATATAATTATATTGATATAAATAAAAATATATATTTTTTAAAGTATGTTTTAGATAAGGTAAATTGACATTTAAACTTAATATATATAATATATTTAGTGAAAATGACTTATAAAATAATTAAAAAAATATTTTCAATTAATAATTTTCTTATTATTACTAATTAATAGTCATTTAATATCAATTTGAAGATAAAAAAAAATTAAAAAATTAATAAAAGATCTAAAATAAGTTGAAAAGGTAACCCAAACTTCAAACGACCATAACTTTTGATCTGGGTATCCATTTGGGCTCCACCACATATCAAATCGAATCCTGAGATGAGATCTACAACCCATGTGATAATGGTAAAGATTTTTCAAGTCCAAAAGGCCTAAAAGGCCTCAAAAACTAAGTTTTAATTTTGGGTACCCCAATTTTTTAACATTCGATGGATTTTCAGCCTCGTTTAAGGGGGTTTTATTGCTTTTTTTGGTGGAGAATGAATTTATTCCCAAGGATTACATTCATATTAATATTATGTTTTTGAAATTTTATCATTTTTCACAACTTAATTTTATTTCTAATTAAATATATTCATGTTTTCTTATATTTTCTTATAATAAATCACTAATATAAATACAAATATTAATATATTTACATAAAAATGTATAATATAATATATGTAATTCAATAAAAATTATAAAAAAGTATTTAAAACAATATCTAACCATATTTTACATTATAAAAATATATTTATAATGTTTATATATACATATATGTGTGTATTAATAAAAATATATATATTTATATTATATTATTGTATATGTAAATGAATATAATATATAATATATTTAAATAAATATAAGTATATATATATCAGACACACACATACACACATATTTTATAAATATATTTAAAAATAATTATATAAATATATGAATAAAAAATATATATATATATATATATATATAGAAATATCATTAAACAGACAAAAATGCAACATTGTGTAGTGGTAAAATAATTCCATATTTGAAGGATAAGTGTGGGGTTAAAGTCTAGGTGGGTGTGCATGAGGTTGGAAATTTGAAAAGCATTGATAAAAGAGGTGGTGGGGTGAAATGTTCTAATAAAGGTGGTGGGAGCACTATTAAAGGTGTCATGGAAGTGATGATATTGGGGTTGATATCATGGACATCTGAAAAAAAAATTATCCCCTTTAAAAGTGCTGCCTTTATCAGTGCTAAAAAATTGTTGTTAAAGACCCCATTTAACAGTGTTAAAAAATCACTGTTAAAAGGGGCCTTTAACAGTGTTTTTTTGGTGCTGATAAGAGATTCTGGATTTTTACAATGCTCCTATTACCAATTATTTTTTTAGAACTGATAAAGGCATATTATTGCATTGTTAATGGCCTCTTTTATAGTAGTGAAAGAGATATAGAATGTGGAAGTCCTTGAAAAAACTACACGACAAGCACCTAGGGTTACACAACTTGTGACCTCATCTGGAAACCTGTTTGTATCCTCACATGAACATTTCTTGGCTAGAAATGTAGTACCACGTGACATGTATTTTTAATATATGACATTTCTAGGATTCTTAGGGCCTACCCATGTGCACCTATCCATGCCCGTGTACATCATCCCATGCCCGTGTATATCTAGTCATGCTTGTGTACTTCAGGTCATGCCCGTGTACTTGGTTGTGCCCTTGACTGTGTACTCCTGGAGTACATGATTATACACCAATGTAAGGTCTCACAATATGAGGCAGGGTCCACTTGGAATGTGATCCTTATCTTCCTCAAAACCCTATCCATCCCTACTAGGGGATTACACAATATGTGTTCCTATAATACACACAGTGTAGTTAGGTTTTTTATAGAAACCTAGTAAAGATTTACACACTTCACCTGCATCATAATGGTTAACATTTTTTCCTTGATTCTTGATGAGGGTTATAGATATATGAATGTCCATGCCTGATCCATATTCAGTGTCTAGATTTTGGACACTCGAACCCCGTATGGCTCTAACTATTGAACCGTGAAACTATTGTCGCCTCTCTGGATCCCAAATCCACAAAGGAATCACCCAAAACCCACAATCCATCCTGATTCATCCTAAAATTTCCAATTTGTTCATCATTAGTGTAACCACTATGAATTTTTGGGTTTAATCACACTCAAACCCTCCCTGATAATGTCAAACGGTGACCCCAAAGGCCAATGATGAAGAAAGTGAAGAATAATGGGGGAGGAAGAACATGAACAAAGTGAATCCATTTTCATCACAATGATATCATCCAATTATAAAAAAATCAGTATATCCATGGGTGATATCAAGCTACAATAATTTTTTATAGGATCAAAAAAATGTAAATAATTACAACACGGCTAATGAAAAGATTGTCAAATGTCATAAATTAAATAAGATAAATTAATTCATGCTTGATTAAATCAAAAGATAATGAATGAAAAAATAATGTTTCCTACCCTGATCTAGGTTCTCTCGTTGGTGAAGAATGTGTTCAACAGTGATGTAGAATACCCACTACCTTCCTTGAATATCAATCCACCTCGATCTGATTGCTCGTCATTCTCCTATCCCAATCCGCGAATGAAGAATTTTAAAACATCCTCTCAAATCCTCCTAGGGTTATGTGGATAACCATTCTTATTTTTTATAATGGGATATTTATAGAGGTTTATATTTTGATTATTTAATAAAAATAAATAAATAAAATTATTCATTTTATTAAATGCACCCTCCAATGGTCACATCCCTCAAAACATCCGACACCGACCAATCTTAGGTCATACCAAGAGTAAGACCTATATTTTGAAATCAACCATGGTATCATATTTCCTATATGAGGTACCAAATAATGGGAAAAACATTTAAAAAAATGATTCATGTGTAAGCTTTAAAATAACTTAATATTTTTAATATATTAATTCTAGGGTCCCAAGACATCCAAAAACCATGCCGAATCAAAGGATATATATATATATATATATAGAAATATTCCAAGTAAAAATCCATCAAAAGCAAATTCACTACATCCTCTATCTAACTATCCAGTGTCACCCTCTATCATACCTGAGCGTGAGTCCTCTAATTACTGAGTGGTACCCCCTATCACACCAGGGGGAGGGTACTCTAGTAACCTATCAATTATAAACCCCATTTCATATTGATGTGTAGGTATTTTACCTTCTGGGTTTCACCCCCTGGAACACTAAGGCATAGGTCCTATATCTGTTTAGTATAACCCCCCTATCACACTAAGGAATGAGCACTCTATCACTACTGGAAATACAAGATTTCCCAACGGTTTAGAACCATTGGGAAAGGCTGCAGAACCGTTGGTATATGTAATACCAACGGTTTTGAAAACCGTATGGAAGTAAGCCATTGGAAAAAACTTTTCCCAATGGTTTATAGTGAACCGTTGGGATAGGGTGGAGAAAAATTACCCTATCCCAACGGTTCTAGAAAACCGTTGGGAAAACTTTATCCCAACGGTTGTAAACGGTTTTCAAAACCTTTGGGAAAAAACCAAAATATCATCTTTCCCAACGGTTTAGAACCGTTGGGAAAAGTGTTTTACCAACAGTTTTATGAACCGTTGGTAAAACAAAACCTAGAAATTCTATGCCAACAGTTTTGAACCGTTGGCATAGCCTCTGCTGGGAAAATTGCACAGAAGCTCTACAATTTGCCCAACAGCTCCCCAATTTGCAACCAGCTCTCCAATTTTCCCACCAGTTCAATCCAATTATTGTACCTGAAATAAACTAACACATACATATACAATTATTGTACCTGCAATAACCAACTAACACTTACATATAGAGAACAAATTCATACACATTTAACATATAATGGTGGAACTATACACATCCATAATTAAATTAGAATTCATAACGTAATTATAAACATACATAATTCATTTATAATTCAATTTAAAATTTATATGACAATTATATGTGGAATCCATAAGTCAATTCATAATTTGATCGGTTTTTTGTATACCATATATTTTTACCTGAAATAATGTCCATTTTAAACATAATACATACACCTGGAGTGATACCGGCCACACCGCGCCTCGGATTGAGGCGGGGTTGACTTGTACACATCACATATGACCCATGGATCATTGTGCTAATGTATCGACACAATTCAAATGCGTTTGGTCGGTTTTCCGTATGCCAGTTGATGTTTTTCAATTAAAATTGCGTAATTTTGAAACAAAAGGCAGACACATTGAGTGGTTCCGGCCACACCAAACCTCGGATTGAGGTGGAGTTGACTCGTACACGTCGCATATGACCCATGGATCATTCTCCTAAAGCTTCAATGGAAACCGAATGCGTTTGGTCAGTTTTCCCTATGTACTTAAATTGTTGTCCATTTTAAGCAAAAGAGAGCCACTTAGAGTGATTTCGGCCACACCATGCCTCAGATTAAGGTGGGGTTGACTCGTACACATCACATATGACCCATGAATAGTTTTTTTAAAGTATCAACACAATAAGAATGCGTTTGGTCGGTTTTCCGTATACCAGTTGATGTTTTTCACTTCAAATGATGTCCTTTTGAAACAAAAGACAGACACTTTGAGTGATGACGGCCACACCGTGCCTCGTATTGAGGCGAGGTTGACTCGTAAACGTCAAATATGACCCATGGATCATTGTTCTAATGTGTCGACACAATCCGAATGTGTTTGGTCAGTTTTTCGTATGTCAGTTGATGTTTTTCAATTAAAATGATGTACTTTTGAAATAAAAGGCAGACACTTTGAGTGGTGCCGGACACACCACACCTCATATTGAGGCATAGTTGACTCTTACACGTCACATATGACCCATGGATCATTCTCCTAAAGTTTCAATGGAAACCGAATGCGTTTGGTCGGTTTCCGTATGTACTTAAATTGTTGTCCATTTTAAGCAAAAGAGAGCCACTTAGAGTGATTCTGGCCACACCGTGCCTCAGATTAAGGCGGGGTCAAATCGTACACGTCACATATGACCCATGGATCGTTTTGTTAAAGTATCAACACAATCCGAATGCGTTTGGTCGCTTTTCCGTATTCCAGTTAATGTTTTTCATTTCAAATGATGTCCTTTTGAAACAAAAGACAGACACTTTGAGTGGTGGCGGCCACACCATGCCTTAGATTGAGGCAGGGTTGACTAATACACGTCACATATGACCCATGGATCGTTTATATAATGTATCGACACAATCTGAATGTGTTTGGTCGGTTTTCTGTATGCCAGTTGATGTTTTTCAATTAAAATGACGTACTTTTGAAACAAATGGCAGACACTTTGAGTGGTTCCAGCCACACCGCACCTCGGATTGAGGCAGAGTTGACTTTTACACGTCACATATGACCCATGGATCGTTCTCCTAAAGTTTCAGTGGAAACTGAATGCGTTTGGTCGGTTTTCCGTATGTACTTAAATTGTTGTCCATTTTAAGCAAAAGAGAGCCACTTAGAGTGATTCCGGCCACACCGTGCCTTAGATTAAGGCAGGGTTTACTCGTACACGTCACATATGACCCATGTATCATTGTGATAAAGTATCGACACAATCCTAATGCGTTTGGTCAGTTTTACGTATGCCAGTTTATGTTTTTCACGTCAAATGACGTCCTTTTGAAACAAAAGGCAGATACTTTCAGTGGTGGCGGCCACACTGCGCATCGTATTGAGGCGGGTTTGACTCGTACATGTCACATATGAATCATGGATCGTTTTGCTAATGTATCGACACAATACTAATTCATTTGGTCGGTTTTTCGTATGCCAGTTGATGTTTTTCAATTAAAATGAAGTCCTTTTGAAACAAAAGGCAGACACTTTGAGTGGTGGAGGCCACACCGTGCCTCAGATTGAGGCGGGGTTTACTCGTACATGTCAAATATGACCCATGGATCTTTTTTCTAATGTATCGACACAATCTAAATGCGTTTGGTCGGTTTTCCGTATGCCAGTTGATGTTTTTCAATTAAAATGACGTACTTTTGAAACAAAAGGCAGACACTTTGAGTGGTTTCGGCCACACCACGCCTCGGATTGAGGATACGTTGACTCGTACACGTCACATATGACCCATGGATCGTTCTCCTAAAGTTTCAATGGAAACCGAATGCGTTTGGTTGGTTTTCCGTATGTACTTGAATTTTGTCCATTTTAAGCAAAAGAGAGCCACTTAGAGTGATTCCGACCACACCATGACTCATATTAAGGAGGGTTGATTCGTACACGTCACATATGACCCATTGATCATTGTGCTAAAGTATTGACACAATCTGAAAGCGTTTGGTCAGTTTTCCGTATGCCAGTTGATGTTTCTCACTTCAAATTATGTCCTTTTGAAACAAAAGACAGATACTTTGAGTGGTGGCGGCCACACCACACCTTGGATTGAGGCAGGGTTGACTCGTACACATCACATATAACCCATGGATCTTTGTGCTAATGTATCGACACAATCCTAATGCGTTTGGTCGGTTTTCCATATGCCAGTTGATGTTTTTCAATTAAAATGACGTACTTTTGAAACAAAAAGCAGACACCTTGAGTGGTGCTGGCCACACCGCGCCTCAGATTGAGGCAGAGTTGACTCTTACATGTCACATATGACCCATGGATCGTTCTCCTAAAGTTTCAATGGAAACCAAATGCGTTTGGTCGGTTTTCCGTATGTACTTAAATTGTTGTCCATTTTAAGAAAAAGAGAGCCACTTAGAGTGATTCCAACCACACCGTGTCTCAGATTAAGGCGGGGTTTACTCGTACACGTCAAATATGACCCATGTATCGTTGTGTAAAGTATCAACACAATCCGAATGCGTTTGGTCGGTTTTCCGTATGCCAGTTGATGTTTTTCACTTCAAATGATGTCCTTTTGAAACAAAAGACAGACACTTTGAGTGATGGCGGCCACACCGCGCCTCGGATTGAGGCGGGGTTGACTTGTACACGTCACATATGACCCATGGATCGTTGTGCTAATGTATCTACACAATACGAATGCGTTGGTCGGTTTTCCGTATGCCAGTTGATGTTTTTCAATTAAAATGACGTCCTTTTGAAACAAAAGGCAGACACTTTGAGTGGTTCCAGCCACACCGTGCCTCAGATTAAGGCGGGGTTGAATCATACACGTCACATATGACCCATGGATCATTGTGCTAATGTATCGACACAATCCGAATGCGTTTGGTCGGTTTTTAGTATGCCAATTGATGTTTTTCAATTAAAATGGCGTACTTTTGAAACAAAAGGCAGACACTTTGAGTGGTGCCAGCCACACTGCGCCTCGGATTGAGGCTGCGTTGACTCATACACGTCACATATGAACCATGGATCATTATCCTAAAGTTTCAATGGAAACAGAATGCGTTTGGTCAGTTTTCCGTATGTACTTAAATTGTTGTCCATTTTAAGAAAAAGAGATCCACATAGAGTGATTGCGGCCACACCGTGCCTCAGATTAAGGCGGGGTTGACTCGTACATGTCACATATGACCCATGGATCGTTGTGTTAAAGTATCGACACAATCCGAATGCGTTTGTTCGGTTTTCCATATGCCACTTGATGTTTCTCACTTCAAATTATGTCCTTTTGAAACAAAAGACAGACACTTTGAGTGGTGGCGGCCACACCACGCTTCGGATTGAGGCAGGGTTGACTCGTACACATCACATATGACCCATGAATCATTTTTCTAATGTATCGACACAATCCGAATGCGTTTGGTCGGTTATCCGTATGCCAGTTGATGTTTTTCTATTAAAATGGCGTACTTTTGAAACAAAAGGTAGACACTTTGAGTGGTGCCGGCCACACCGCACCTCGGATTGAGGCGGAGTTGTCTCGTACACATCACATATGACCCATGGATCGTTCTCCTAAATTTTCAATGGAAACCAAATGCGTTTGGTCGGTTTTCTGTATGTACTTAAATTGTTGTCCATTTTAAGAAAAAGAGAGCCACTTAGAGTGATTCCGACCACAACGTACCTCAGATTAAGGTGGGGTTGATTTGTACACGTCAAATATGACCCATGTATCGTTATGCTAAAGTATCGACACAATCCGAATGCTTTTGTTTGATTTTCCGTATGCCAGTTGATGTTTTTCACTTCAAATGATGTCCTTTTGAAACAAAAGACAGAAACTTTGAGTGGTGGAGGCCACACCGTGCCTCGGATTGAGGTGGTGTTGACTCGTACACGTCACATATGACCCATGGATCGTTGTGCTAATGTATCGACACAATCCGAATGCGTTTGGTTGGTTTTCCGTATGCCAGTTGATGTTTTTCAATTAAAATGACATCCTATTGAAACAAAAGGAAGACACTTTGAGTGGTGCCGGCCACACCGCGGCTCGGATTGAGGCGGAGTTGACTTGTACACGTCACATATGACCCATGTATCGTTCTCCTAAAGTTTCAATGGAAACCGAATGCGTTTGGTCGGTTTTCCGTATGTACTTAAATTGTTGTACATTTTAAGCAAAAGAGAGCCACTTAGAGTGATTCCGGCCACACTGTGCCACAGATTAAGGTGGGGTTGAATCATACATGTCACATATGACCCATGGATCATTGTGCTAATTTATCGACACAATCCGAATGCGTTTGGTCGGTTTTCCGTATGCCAATTGATGTTTTTCAATTAAAATGACGTACTTTTGAAACAAAAGGCAGACACTTTGAGTGGTGCCAGTCACACTGCGTCTCATATTGATGCTGCGTTGACTCGTACACGTCACATATAAACCATGGATCATTATCCTAAAGTTTCAATGGAAACAGAATGCGTTTGGTCAGTTTTCCATATGTACTTAAATTTTTGTCCATTTTAAGAAAAAGAGAGCCACTTAGAGTGATTCCGACCACACCGTGCCTCAGATTAAGTCGGGGTTGACTCGTACACGTCACATATGACCCATGGATCGTTGTGCTAAAGTATCGACACAATCTGAATGCGTTTGGTCGGTTTTCCGTATGCCAGTTGATGTTTCTCACTTCAAATTTTGTCCTTTTGAAAGAAAAGATAGACACTTTGAGTGGTGGCGGCCACACCGCTCCTTGGATTGAGGTGGGGTTGACTCGTACACATCACATATGACCCATGGATCGTTGTGCTAATGTTTCAACACAATCCGAATGCGTTTGGTCAGTTTTCCTTATGCCAGTTGATATTTTTCAATTTAAATGACGTACTTTTGAAACAAAAGGCAGACACTTTGAGTGGTGCCGGCCACACCACGCCTCGGATTGAGGCGGGGTTGACTTGTACATGTCACATATTACCCATGGATCATTCTCCTAAAGTTTCAATGGAAACTGAATGTGTTTATTCAGTTTTCCGTATGTACTTAAATTGTTGTCCATTTTAAGCAAAAGAGATCCACTTAGAGTGATTCCGGACACACCATGCCTCAAATTTAGGCGGGGTTGACTCGTACACGTCACATATGAACCATTGGTCGTTGTACTAAAGTATCGACACAATATGAATGTGTTTGGTCAGTTTTCCATATGCCAGTTGATGTTTCTCACTTCAAATTATGTCCTTTTGAAACAAAAGACAGACACTTTGAGTGGTGGCGGCCACACCGCACCTTGGATTGAGGAGGGGTTGACTCGTACATGTACCATATGACCCATGGATCATTATTCTAATGTATCGACACAATCTGAATGCATTTGGTCGGTTTTCTGTATGCTAGTTGATGTTTTTCAATTAAAATGACATACTTTTGAAACAAAAGGCAGACACTTTGAGTGGTGCCGGCCACACCGCGCCTCGGATTGAGGAGGAGTTACTTTGTACACGTCACATATGACCCATGGATCGTTCTCCTAAAGTTTCAATGGAAACCTAATACGTTTGGTCGGTTTTCCGTATGCACTTAAATTGTTGTCCATTTTAAGCAAAAGAGAGCAACTTAGAGTGATTCCGACCACACCGTGCCTCAGATTAAGGCGGGGTTGACTCGTACACATCACATATGACCCATGTATCGTTTTTCTAAAGTATCTACACAATCCGAATGCATTTGGTTGGTTTTTTGTATGCCAGTTGATGTTTTTCATTTCAAATGATGTCCTTTTGAAACAAAAGACAGACACTTTGAGTGGTGGTGGCCACACCGTGCCTCGGATTGAGGTGGGGTTGACTCGTACACATCACATATGATCCATGCATCGTTGTTATAATGTATCGACACAATCCAAATTATTTTGGTCGGTTTTCCGTATGCCAGTTGATGTTTTTCAATTAAAATGACGTCCTTTTGAAACAAAAGGCAGAAACTTTGAGTGGTGGCAGCCACACTGCGCCTCGGATTGAGGCGGGGTTGACTCTTACATGTCACATATGACCCATGGATTGTTGTGCTAATGTATCGACACAATCTGAATGAGGTTGGTCAGTTTTCCATATGCCAGTTGATGTTTTTCAATTAAAATGACGTACTTTTGAAACAAAAGCAGAAGCTTTGAGTGGTGCTAGCCACACCGCACCTCGGATTGAGACGGTGTTGAATCATAAACGTCACATATGACCCATGGATCGTTCTTCTAAAGTTTCAATGGAAACCGGATGCGTTTGGTCGGTTTTCCATATGTACTTATATTGTTGTCCATTTTAAGCAAAAGAGAGCCACTTAGAGTGATTCGGGCCACACCGTACCTCAGATTAAGGCGGGGTTGACTCATACATGTCACATATGACCCATTAATCATTGTGCTAAAGTATCTACACAATCCGAATGCATTTGGTCGGTTTTCCGTATGCCAGTTGATGTTTCTCACTTCAAATTATGTCCTTTTGAAACAAAAGACAGAAACTTTGAGTGGTGGAGACCACAAAGCGCCTCAGATTGAGGCGAGGTTGACTTATACACATCACATATGACCCATGGATTGCTGTGATAATGTATCGACACAATCCGAATGCATTTGGTCGGTTTTACGTATGCCAGTTGATGTTTTTCATTTAAAATGACGTACTTTTGAAACAAAAGGCAGACAATTTGAGTGGTGCCGGCCACACCGCATCTCAGATTGAGGCGGAGTTAACTCGTACACGTCATATATGACCCATGGATCATTCTCCTAAAGTTTCAATGGAAACCAAATGAGTTTGGTCGGTTTTTCGTATGTACTTAAATTGTTGTCCATTTTAAGAAAAAGAGAGCCACTTAGAGTGGTTCCGACCACACCGTGCCTCAGATTAAGGTGGGGTTGACTCGTACACGTCACATATGACCCATGTGTCGTTATGCTAAATTATCGACACAATCCGAATGCGTTTGGTCAGTTTTTCCGTATGCCAGTTGATGTTTTTCACTTCAAATGATGTCCTTTTGAAACAAAATATAGACACTTTGAGTGGTGGCGGCCACACCACTCCTCGGATTGAGGCGGGGTTGACTCTTACATGTCACATATGACCCATGGATCATTGTTCTAATGTATCGACACAATCCAAATGCGTTTGGTTGGTTTTCCGTATGACAGTTGATGTTTTTCAATTAAAATGACGTCCTATTGAAACAAAAGGCAGACACTTTGAGTGGTTCTGGCCAAACCATGCCTTGGATTGAGGTGGAGTTGACTCTTACACGTCACATATGACCCATGGATCGTTCTCCTAAAGTTTCAATGGAAACCGAATGCGTTTGGTTGGTTTTCCGTATGTACTTAAATTGTTGTACATTTTAAGAAAAAGAGAGCCACTTAGAGTGATTCCGGCCACACCATGCCTCATATTAAGGTGTAGTTGACTCGTACACGTCACATATGACCCATGGATCATTGTGCTAATGTATCGACACAATCTGAATGCGTTTGGTCGGTTTTCTGTATGCAAGTTGATGTTTTTCAATTAAAATGACGTCCTTTTGAAACAAAAGGCAGATACTTTGAGTGGTGGTGGCCACACCGCACCTTGGATTGAGGCGGGGATGACTCGTACACGTCACATATGACCCATGTATCGTTTTGCTAATGTATCAACACAATCCGAATGCGTTTGGTCGGTTTTCCATATGCCAGTTGATGTTTTTCAATTAAAATGACATACTTTTGAAATAAAAGACAGACACTTTGAGTAGTGATGGCCACACCGCGCCTTGGATTGAGGCTGCGTTGACTCGTACACGTCATATATGACCCATGGATCATTCTCCTAAATTTTAAATAGAAACCGAATGCGTTTGGTCGGTTTTCCGTATATACTTAAATTGTTGTCCATTTTAAGCAAAAGAGAGCCACTTAGAGTGATTCCGGCCACACCATGCCTCATATTAAGGTGGGGTTGACTCGTACACGTTACATATGACCCATGGATCGTTGTGCTAAAGTTTCGACACAATACGAATGCGTTTGGTCAGTTTTCCGTATGCCAGTTGATGTTTCTCACTTTAAATTATGTCCTTTTGAAACAAAAGACGGACACTTTGAGTGGTGGCGGCCACACCACGCCCTGGATTGAGGCGGGGTTGACTCGTACACATTAAATATGACCCATGGATCGTTGTGCTAATGTGTTGACACAATCCGAATGCGTTTGGTTAGTTTTCCTTATGACACTTGATGTTTTTCAATTAAAATGACGTACTTTTGAAATAAAAGGCAGACACTTTGAGTGGTTCCGGCCACACCGTGCCTCGGATTGAGGTGGGGTTGACTCGTACACGTCACATATGACCCATGGATCGTTCTCCTAAAGTTTTAATGGAAACCGAATGCGTTTAGTCAGTTTTCTGTATGTACTTAAATTGTTGTCCATTTTAAGCAAAAGAGAGCCACTTAGAGTGATTCCGACCACACCGTGCCTCAGATTAAGGCGGGGTTGACTCATACACATCACATATGACCCATGTATCATTGTGCTAAAGTATCGACACAATCTGAATGCATTTTGTCGGTTTTCCGTATGCCAGTTGATGTTTTTCACTTCAAATTATGTCCTTTTGAAACAAAAGACAGACACTTTGAGTGGTGGTGGCCACACCGTGCCTCGGTTTGAGGCGGGGTTGACTTGTACACGTCAAATATGACCCATGGATCGTTGTGCTAATGTATCGACACAATGCGAATGCGTTTGGTCGGTTTTCCATATGCCAGTTGATGTTTTTCAATTAAAATGTCGTCCTTTTGAAACAAAAGGCAGACACTTTGAGTGGTGGCGGCCACACCGCACCTCGGATTGAGGCAGGTTGACTCGTACACGTCACATATGACCCATGGATCGTTGTGCTGATGTATCGACACAATCCGAATGCGTTTGCTCGGTTTTCCGTATGATAGTTGATGTTTTTCAATTAAAATGACGTCCTTTTGAAACAAAAGGCATACACTTTGAGTGGTGGCGGCCACACCATGCCTCAGATTGAGGCGGGGTTGACTCGTACACATCACATATGACCCATGGATCGTTGTGCTAATGTATCGACACAATCTGAATGCGTTTGGTCGGTTTTCCGTATGTCAGTTGATGTTTTTCAATTAAATTGACATACTTTTGAAACAAAAGGCAGACACTTTGAGTGGTTCTGTCCACACCGTGTCTCGGATTGAGGCGGCGTTGACTCGTACACATCACATATGACCCATGGATTGTTCTCCTAAAGTTTCAATGGAAGCCGAATGCATTTGGTCAGTTTTCCGTATGTACTTAAATTGTTGTCCATTTTAGGAAAAAGAGAGCCACTTAGAGTGATTCTGGCCACACCGTGCCTAATATTATGGCGGCTTGACTCGTACACATCACATATGACCCATGGATCATTGTGCTAAAGTATCGACACAATCTAAATGCGTTTGGTCAGTTTTCCATATGTCAGTTGATGTTTCTCACTTCAAATTATGTCCTTTTGAAACAAAAGGAAGACACTTTGAGTGGTGGCGGCCACACCACTCCTCGGATTGAGGCGGGGTTGACTTGTACACGTCACATATGACCCATGGATCGTTGTGCTAATGTATCGACACAATCTGAATGTGTTTGGTCAGTTTTCCATATGCCAGTTGATGTTTTTCAATTAAAATGACGTACTTTTGAAACAAAAGGTAGACACTTTGAGTGGTTCCGGCCACACCGCGCCTCAGAATGAGGTGGCGTTGACTCGTACACGTCACATATGACCCATGGATCATTCTCCTAAAGTTTCAATGGAAAATGAATGAGTTTGTTCAATTTTCCATCTGTACTTAAATTGTTGTCCATTTTAAGCAAAAGAGAGCCACTTAGAGTTATTCCAACCACACCGTGCCTCATCTTAAGGCAAAGTTGACTCGTACACGTCACATATGACCCATGTATCGTTTTTCTAGAGTATCGACACAATCCGAATGCGTTTGGTCAGTTTTCCGCATGCGAGTTGATGTTTTTCACTTCAAATGATGTCCTTTTGAAATAAAAGACAGACACTTTGAGTGGTGGCGGTCACACCGCGTCTCGGATTGAGGCGGGGTTGACTCGTACATGTCAAATATGACCCATGTATCGTTGTGCTAATGTATCGACACAATCCGAATGTGTTTGGTCGGTTTTCTGTATGCCAGTTGATGTTTTTCAATTAAAATGATGTCCTTTTGAAACAAAAGGCAGACATTTTGAGTGGTGCCCGGCCACACCGCGCCTCGGATTGAGGCGGAGTTGACTTGTACACGTCACATATGACCCATGGATCGTTCTCCTAAAGTTTCAATGGAATCCAAATGAGTTTGGTCGGTTTTCCATATGTACTTAAATTGTTGTCCATTTTAAGAAAAAGAGAGCCACTTAGAGTGATTCCGGGCACACTGTGCCTCAGATTAGGGCGGGGTTGACTCGTAAACATCACATATGACCCATGTATCGTTGTTCTAAAGTATCGACACAATCCGAATGCGTTTGGTTGGTTTTCCGTATGCACTTAAAATGTTGTCCATTTTATGAGAATCCTCTATGCGGGG